>CM073592.1:10928812-11019607 GCA_037074705.1 Zhengitettix transpicula | reverse complement strand
TGTCACGTGACGTGACAGCGAAAAATTTGAAGCATGACTGTGGCCTGTCACGTCACATTCTTCTTTGACAGTTAACACACTGCTATCAGGGGCACGTTCTGTCACGTGACGAGCCAGTCGGAAAGTTGAACCGTGAATGCGGCCTGTCACGTCACGTGGGAAAGGTTGTAACATTTTTCTGTGACAATTAATTCACTGCTATCACGTCACGTACTATCACGTGACGAACCAATCAGAAAGTTGTAGCGTGACTACGGTCTGTCACGTGGGAATGGGCAGCAAACGTTCTGCTTTGACAATTAACACACTGATATGACGTCACGTACTGTCACGTGACGTGCCAGCGAAAAAATGTTGAAGCATGACTGTGGCCTGTCACGTCACATTCTTCTTTAACAGTTAACACACTGCTATCAGGGTCACGTACTGTCACGTGACGAGCCAGTCGGAAAGTTGAAGCGTGACTGTGGCCTGTCACGTCACGTGGGAGCGACCAGTTACAGTTTGACAATAAACACATTGCTAATACGTCACGTTCTGTCACGTGCCTGAACGCTGAAACTTGACTACGGCCTGTCACGCCATGTGGGAAAGGCTAGAAATTTTTTCTTTGACAATTAATTTACTGCTATCACGTCACGTGCTGTCACGTGACGTGTCAGTCGGTAAGTTGAAGCGTGACTACGGCCTGTCACGTGGGAATGGGCGGCAAACATTCTTCTTTGTAAATGAACACACTGCTATCATGTCACTTTCTGTCACGTGACGAACCAGTCTGAAAGGCGTGACTGCGACCTGTCACGTGACGTGGGAACGGCCAGTCGCGAAGCATTCTGCTTTGACAATAAACACACTGATATGACGTCACGTACTGTCACTTGACGTGCCAGTGAGTAAGTAGAAGCGTGACTGCGGCCTGTCACGTCACGTGGGAACGGCCAGTCACAAAATATTTTCCTTTGACAGTTAACACACTGCCGTGAAGTCACGTCGTGCCTCGTGACGTGTCAGTCAGTAAGTTGAAGCGTGACCACGGCCTGTCACGCGGGAATGGGCAGCCAACATTCTTCTTTGACAATGAACACACTGGTACTATGTCACGTTCTGTCACGTGACGTGTCGTTGAGAAAATTGAAGCGTGAATCTGGCCTGTCACGTCACGTGGTAACGGCCAGTCACGTCACGTGGTAACGGCCAGTCACGAAGCATTCTGCTTTGACAATAAACACTGACATGACGTCACTTACTGTCACGTGACGTGTCTGTGAGAATGTTGAAGCGTGACTGCGGCCTGTCACGTCAATGGGAACGGCCAGTCACGTAACATTCTGCTTTGACTGTTAAAACACTGCTATCAGGGTCACGTACTGTGACGTGACGTGCCAGTCAGAAAGTTGAAGAGTGACTACGGCTTATCACGTTACGTGACATCACATCACAGACACGTGACAAGCTGTGATAGACGTGTGTCTATGACCAATAAGGTTAATTGACGGGTAGAATCGCACCCTTTTGAGACTTCACGTGAAGTCACGTGACATTGCGTGACGTGATAGCAGTGAGTCTCCGCCTTCACCGTCCTGTGAGCTCTGAATGACCTCATTCAAGCGTGGGGGTGGAAGCGCAGAGGACCCCTGGGGGGTTCCCGTCGGATTCCGATTTCAATAACCACTCAAGCAAAACCATCCGGGAAAAATTTTCCTCCGATAAAATTGCAACAACAGCGCCCAGGGGGAGGAAACTTGAGTTTCATTTACATCCATGTGCTTAAAAAAAAACACTTCACTCCGTACATTAATTAATTATTTTTTTTAGTTCATCCTGGTGTCGACAGAGGCGACTGTGACATTTACAGGACATTTATCCAGAGGCTGTCTTGGGGCGTGGCAGGGGAGAGAACTGGAGGAATTGTAATTGAATTAATAATAAGAATAAAACTGTAATATTAAATTATTGGAAGAATTGTGAACGAGGCCGTAAGATTCAGGGGACTCACAATTATTTAGTTCTCTCTGGGGGGGGGGGATGAATTAACCTCTCTGGTAATTCCATTTTTAATATTTGAAAGGAAGTTCCTGAGGACTCTGTTAAGGATACAGGAGGATACAGGAGGATTGAAAGCATGGTAGACAGAGGCTCAGGAAAGGAAGGCTAAGGATCACAAAGGGTTGTAAACTAACCTTCTTACAGCCAGACTGTAGTAGAAGAAAAGGAAAGCCGAAAGTAAGATGGCTGGATGGGGCATTGAAGGTCCGTCAGAACACTTGAAAATTAAAGTACGGTGGATAGAAGCTCGAGATAGGAATAGATGGAAGGTCAAGGCTTACAAGGAGGATCGTAACCGTCGTACAGCTAGAAGGTTGTCGAAGAAAAGGAAGACCCAAGCTAAGATCGCTAGGTACAGCTTTGAAGGACCTAAACATCACTTAAAAATGAAACCATGGCAGACAGAGGCTCAAGAAAGGAAGGCTAAGGATCACAAAGGCTATCACTATAGAGTATATTCAGTGTATAGAAAGCGTAACGAAGTGCATACTACGAAAATGGGTAGGACGATGGGACGTAGAAAATAAATTAACCTTCTTACTGCCAGAAGGTTGTAGAAGAAAAAGGAAGACCCAAGCTAAGATGGCGCTTTGAAGGAATTCAAAAACCTCAAAAATCAAAGTATGGCGGACTTTAATTTAGAGAAACACACCACGTGCTGGCAACTCCCCTTTAATTGCATAGGAAGGGATTTCAAAGGGGAGGGTGGATGCGGAAGGGTAGAGGAAGGTAGCCAAGGGTTAACTAGGGGCCCTCGGGCTGTAGTTTAAGGATCCTACCCGGCATTCTCCTAAAAGTGAAAACCTGCATCACGTAGGTCGGTCAGTAGGGGGTTTTCTGTGGGGACGCAGCATTCTTTTCTCCGTGCCTCGACCAGTTTAGGAGGCAGCTGGCCGACTGTTCCAATTGGGAACAAGGTCTGTGATCCCGGAACATGCACCTATCAAAACAAGCCTCGGGTTGTGGGAACCTTAGTTTAATAACGGAGAGAGGAGGAGGTATCCCCGCCCAAGGTAGCCTCCGCCAGAGCTCTCTGGGAGAGAACAGCTCTCACAGGCTCGTCGGAGGATAGAATCTCGCAGAGACGTCAGTGGATCTGCCAGGCTCTTCGTCTTCAGCCGTGACCCGGTCACCTTCTTTCCGCAAGATGGCGGTCTTCAACTGTAATAACAGTCTTCCTCGAGACCTTGATGCCTGTGATTTCTGCGGTTGATTGAGAACGTCCAGAGGGGCGCGGACGTTAATTATCGTGGTTTGATTGTTGAGCATCGCCTCCCAACGTTGCTTCCAGTGTTCGCGTGCGCCTGTACTTCATAACCTGAGGCTTTCTTTGTGTTCGTGGGCGACGAATCGTTCGCAGAAGCTGTTGGTCCTTAAACTGTTTAGTGGTTGAATGTGATTGTTGTTACTATTGTCGTCCGCGTCCACTGGTTGTTACTTCTTACAGTGTTTCTATTTGAGCGTCCTCTCCCGAGGCGTGGGGCTGCTCCTCCTCGTGTCTTTGTGTGTGTGTGTGTGTGTTGAATGAGGAGGATCTTGTTGAGGAAGATCGACGAGACCCGTATACAAATTAAGCGCGCGTCCCTTCCCTTCCCTTCCTCCTCCTCCACCGCCGCCTCCATCCTGGAGAATCAATACCGTTTAGGGACTCTCAATTTAATACGTCTCCCCCCCCCCTGCTAACCGCTGTTTATTAGCCGCCTTGTTAAAGGAGACAGGGAAAGGGGGGAGGGGGCAGATTTCCCCCTCGTGTATGTCCCGCATAATTAAGCCGTTTTACATACCAAACATTCACTTACCACGAGGAACAGACGTACGCGTGGCCCATCAGCTCCACGAAAAATTAATAACCATGGATTCACGCTATAAACATTCCTCCTTCACTAAACCCTTACGCTCATTTTTATCTTAAACCTCGGATCCACCAATGCTTTTATTTTCAGTGGTTTTGTAGGTCCTTCAAAGCTCTACCTAGTCATCTTAGCTTGGGGTTTTCCTTTCCTTCTACAACCTTTTGCCTGTACGACGGTTACGATCCTCTTTGTAAGCCTTGACCTTCCATCTATTCCTATCTCGAGCTTCTATCCACCGTACTTTCATTTTCAAGTGTTTTGGTGGACCTTCAATGCCCCATCCAGCCATCTTACTTTCGGCTTTCCTTTTCTCCTACTACATTCTGGCTGTAAAAAGGTTAATTTACAACCCTTTTGTGATCCTTTGCCTTCCTTTCCTGAGCCTGTGCCTACCATGCTTTCATTTTCAGTGGTTTTGTGGGTCCTTCAAAGTTCCATGTAGCCATCTTAGCTTGGGGTCTTCCTTTCCTTCTACAACCTTTTGCCTGTACGACGGTTACGATCCTCTTTGTAAGCCTTGACCTTCCATCTATTCCTATCTCGAGTTTCTATCCACCGTACTTTAATTTTCAAGTGTTTTATTGGACCTTCAATGCCCCATCCAGCCATCTTACTTTCGGCTTTCCTTTTCTTCTACTACATTCTGGCTGTAAGAAGGTTAATTTACAACCCTTTTGTGATCCTTTGCCTTCCTTTCCTGAGGCTCTGTCTACCATGCTTTCATTTTCAGTGGTTTTGTGGGTCTTTCAAAGTTCCTTGTAGCCATCTTAGCTTGGGTCTTCCTTTCCTTCTACAACCTTTTGGCTGTACGACGGTTACGATCCTCTTTGTAAGTCTTGACCTTCCATCTATTCCTATCTCGAGCTTCTATCCACCGTACTTTAATTTTCAAGTGTTTTATTGGACCTTCAATGACCCATCCAGCCATCTTACTTTCGGTTTCCCTTTTCTTCTACTACATTCTGGCTGTAAGAAGGTTAATTTACGACCCTTTTGTGATCCTTTGCCTTCCTTTCCTGAGGCTCTGTCTACCATGCTTTCATTTTCAGTGGTTTTGTGGGTCCTTCAAAGTTCCATGTAGCCATCTTAGCTTGGGGTCTTCCTTTCCTTCGACAACCTTTTGGCTGTACGACGGTTACGATCCTCTTTGTAAGCCTTGAACTTCCATCGATTCCTATCTCGAGTTTCTATCCACCGTACTTTAATTTTCAAGTGTTTTATTGGACCTTCAATGCCCCATCCAGCCATCTTACTTTCGGCTTTCCTTTTCTTCTACTACATTCTGGCTGTAAGAAGGTTAATTTACAACCCCTTTGTGATCCTTTGCCTTCCTTTCCTGAGGCTCTGTCTACCATGCTTTCATTTTCAGTGGTTTTGTGGGTCCTTCAAAGTTCCATGTAGCCATCTTAGCTTGGGGTCTTCCTTTCCTTCTACAACCTTTTGCCTGTACGACGGTTACGATCCTCTTTGTAAGCCTTGAACTTCCATCGATTCCTATCTCGAGTTTCTATCCACCGTACTTGAATTTTCAAGTTTCCTGACGGACCTTCAATGCCCCATTCAGCAGCCATCTTACTTTCGGTTTCCCTTTTCTTCTACTACATTCTGGCTGTAAGAAGGTTAATTTACAACCCTTTTGTGATCCTTTGTCTTCCTTTCCTGAGGCTCTGTCTACCATGCTTTCATTTTCAGTGGTTATGTGGGTCCTTCAAAGTTCCATGTAGCCATCTTAGCTTGGGGTCTTCCTTTCCTTCTACAACCTTTTGCCTGTACGACGGTTACGATCCTCTTTGTAAGCCTTGAACTTCCATCGATTCCTACTCTCGAGCTTCTATCCAACGTACTTTCATTTTCAAGTTTCCTGACGGATCTTGAATGCCCCCCCCTTTTTTTTAGGGCAACAGGCTACATGAGGGTAATCCACATGGTGGCTACTCCCCTTTAATAGCATAGGAAGGGATTTGAAAGGGGGGATGCGGAAGGGTAGAGGAAGGTAGCCAAGGGTTACTAGGGGCCCCCGGGCTATATTTTAAGGATCCTATCTGGCATTCGCCTAAAGAAATGCAGGGAAAACCCTAGAAAAACCTGCATCAGGTAGGTCGGGGATTGGGTACTTGTCCCACGCCCTTCCGATAGCGGGACAGGAGTTTGCTGTGGGGACGCAGCAGCATTCCCTTCTCCGTGCCTCGACCAGTTTAAGAGGCAGCTGGCCGACTATTCCAATGGGAATAGCAAACAACTCTTACCGTCCCATCCAGCCATCGGCTTTCCTTTTCTTCTACTACATTCTGGCTCTGTGAACCTTAGACTCCCTTATATTCCTATCTTGAGGCTCTGTGTACCAGTGTTTTGTAGGTAGAAACATTCATTGTTATATTTCTATTGTTAAGAGGCTTTCCATTTTTTTTTTAGGTTTTCATGTAGTTAACCTTCAACACTTTTAAACATTTTCTTATTGTGTTTCTCCTGTTTTCGTAACAATGCTGATATTTGTACTGATTTTATACAATGTGTTTCCTCCTTGTCCACATAATAGTTATATAACAGAGATAAATAAATATCACACTACAACGTTCAAAATGATTACCTTTGTCCTCTGGTTTTCTGTGGTACGTGTCGTTCTTGCAGAGTTTTTTATTTTTAAAACAAAAATCACCTGACGAAAGCAACAAGGTTAGCTCCTGTTTAGTTATCTAATTATTATACATACGTTTAATGTTTTATTTCCCCCCCCCCCGCCCTTGTAGAGTGTAGCAGGTAGAATGAGGACGTAGTTTTAAGTGAAGTGGAAGAGACGACGAGCCAGGGTCGAGGTCGTCTTATCGTTCGCCCCCGTCCAAATATTGTGAGGAGGAGGACACACACACACACACACAGTCACATTCCTCAGGGTCCTCCGTTGCGTTGTCTTGGGAACGCAGCAGGAATAGGAATAGCCACGGAGGAGAATGTGCTGACCTTCAGGTCAACGGCACCCGGAGGAAAGGGGAAAAAAAAAATTTACAATTCAAAGAGACTGCTTTTAGCCAGAGAGAATGATGATGAATTCCAGTGTCACAACGGCGGGCGGAGGAGGGGGGGGGAACTTCTCTGGGGGTTTACCTTCGATTGTTGCAAACTAACAAAAACTAAAAATGGATCAAACTCCATCGAGGGTCCTTAAGTTTTAAGAACAACTCACAAGAACGAATAAAAGCTTCTATATATATAGAGAGAGAGAGAGAGAGAGAGAGAGATTTATTTAGGGGGGTTGAAGTCTTTATGTGCTAAGATAAAAACTTTACGGCTCACATAATTGTATTATAAATATCCTTGATCTCTCACAATTTTTTGATACATTAAGACTTTTCTAAATTATCCTCCCCCCCCCCTCCTCCTCCCCGGCGGCTATCGACGTGGAGCTGATTCCTTCGAGGCGACGCGACATCAGGCTCCTGCCGCCTCAATTGTTAGAGCTCAACAATCCACAGAAATACCACCAGAAAAACAACCAACAAATTTAGACCGTTATCAAGTTGATCTGTTACAATATATATATATATATATATATATATATATATATATATATATATATAATAGCTGGGGGGTGCACGGCGTTGCCCGAGATGTCATTTATCTGTAACCCCTGATATGACTCCAATTTCGGCTGCTTTTGCGCAAGTTTTATGTAACGCTACTCGAACCCTAATCATTATAATTAACTCTGAAAAATATTTCTTCAACGCAAATATCTGCCGTGTTTGCATGTTCCAAAATTTGCACCCCGTTACCCCTGCATCTTCGGGGGGTAAATGCCCAATTTGAATGTCGTAACTAAACACAGTGACTTCCATAACCTTTGATTTGACTCCAATCTCGGTTGTACTCGCGTTATTTTACTGTAAAGCATCTCCACCCCAAACCCCGAAGGGTGTCCTTTTCACAGGGCGTAGGGGATGAAAATTGTATTCAGATAACATTGGTAGAAACACTATCAATATCTTTGACCCCTAAAAATATTTATCCGACTCAAATATCGGCTGTTTTAGTATGTTTAAATATTTCCACCCCCGCTTCTGGGGGTGGAAGACGCGTCTCACCCCGACAGTGTTTGTTTCCTGGTCGCAAAGACACACGTGTACGAAATTTGGTGAAAGTTGCTCGACTGGTGTAGATTTGTATTTTATTTAGAAAACGTTTGTATGGGAAATAGAAAAGGGATGTTTTTAGGGTTTTCCCGGAAATTATTCGATTTTTTCTCGCCTTTTAAACCTTCCCTAGACCTCCACAAACATTTCAAGACTAAGATAAGATAAATCCGTTCAGCCGTTCTCGAGTTTTAGTGAGACTAACGAACAGCAATTCATTTATATATATGTATATATATATATATATATATATATATATATATATATATAATTGTAAGAAATATTCTATTTATAATAATAACTCGTAATAATGTATCATAATTTGTTGGTCCACTAATAACGTTTTAATTCAGTTGAAGGGGTTGTAAATACAGTATATATATATATATATATATATATATATATATATATATATATATTGAACGATACGTCCTGGCAATTATTTTATAGTTTATTAGTACGTTTCAATTTATTTTTAATTTTATTAAAATAATAATTTTGACGTATAAGGGTGGTTTATTCATTTATAATTTAAATGCGACGTGAAGGACTGTGGCTTTAAGGATGTGGAGGAATGTCGCAGCGGGTCGGGAGTCGACCAAATTTTTATTATATTGTAAATTTCCTCAATACAAGGACTATTGGAATTAAAACAGGAGGGCCCGCACGATTCCGACCGAAGTCTCACGATACCTTGCGGTTGTGTGTTCAAGTCTTCCCATTCCTCTGATTTATCCTTACCGTATAATTTGGACATTCCTCTCGGCCATTGTGTGTCAACTCTTTTCCCCCTCCCCTCCCGCTCTCCCCCGTCACTCTCTGTACGACATTGTTTTCCGGAACCCTCCACTTACCCCCCTCCCCCCCCTGGGTGTGTGTGTGTGTTTTTATCCTGTTTGTAAACGCCGACCCGATCCCGGAGCAGCGCAGTTCAGTGGAAAATCCTCGACCACAAAAGAGGACAGAGAGGGTTGTGTCACGGCAGTTTATTAATCCGCGACGGGGGGCGGGGGTGGAATTCTGATTACATCACAATGGTTCGCAAACGAGGGATGGAGGTGAATAAACGGCTGTGAATGGGGGGTGCTAAATAAGGCCAAATCTCATACAGGACCCTCTTCACCACCACCACCACCACCACCCTCTGAATCCATTCAAACGTCAAGGACGCTGAAGCATCGTTGACTCCTGAAACAACATGTTTATTTTTTTGTTGTTGTTGTTGAGTTGTTCCGTACTTTTGGGATGATCGTACCTGGTCTTTTCAATGTTATCTGCAATGGTAAATCCCCCCCCCACCCCGAGGGGTTGGACCCCGGCTCCCCTTCAGTGACTGGCGGATGCGTCCTCGTCCTTTACAAATGCCACGAGACCGCAAGCAAGCAGGCAGCAGCACCCGTCGGTGTCTCCCCGTAAATCCTCGGTCCAGGCTACCTGAAGACACGGAAACTCACTCACACCAGCGGCATTTCCCTTTTAATTCCAGACACGACGACCACATTCATTCATTCAGACAACCCACCGAGGCTCTACTCCAGAGACAGACCAAAAAAATTCGTTTTCCTCGCCCCCGTCTCACAAAACAAATAATTCTGATTTTATCTGTTGTCTCGTCCCCTCCACGGTTCTCCCGATATCCGGTTCCTCGTGGTACAGTTTCCGGTCGCGCTTATCGGCCTCTGTCGAACGGACACCGCACCGGGCTTCTTCTAAAAACCAGCTCTTTTCATTTTCTTACCAAGTTTCGTTATCCGGGTTTACAGCCCCTTTATTCTCCTTCCATCTATTCCCATCTTGAGTTTCTAACCTCCATACCTTAATTTTCAAGTCTTTTGAAGGTCCTTCAAAGCTCCATCTAGCCATCTTTCATTTTCTTCTAGACTACGTTCTGGCTGTAATTAGGGTCAATTTACAATCCTCTGTAAACCTTATCCTCCCATCTATTCCTATCTTCAGCTTCTGTCTACCAGTGTTTTGTAGGTCCTTAAAACATCCATGTAACCATCTTAGATTGGGTCTTCCATTTTTTCCCCACAACCTTATGACTGTAAGAAGGTCAATTTACAACCCTCTGTGAACCTTATCCTCCCATCTACTCCTATCTTGAGTTTCTATCCGCCAAAGTTTCAGTGTTTTTGAAGGTTCTTCAAAGCTCCATCCAGCCATCTTAGTTTCGGCTTCCCTTTTCTTTCCTTCTACTACGTTCTGACTGTAAGTAAGGTCAATTTACAACCCTCTGTAAACCTTATCCTCCCATATATTCCTATCTTCAGCCTCTGTCTACCGGTGTTTTTTAGGTCCTTAAAAGATCCATGTAACCATCTTAGATTGGCTCTTCCATTTTTTTTCTACAACCTTCTGACTGTAAGTAAGGTCAATTTACAACCCTCTGTGAACCTTATCCTTCCATCTACTCCTATCTTGAGTTTCTACCCGCCCAAACTTTCAGTGTTTTTGAAGGTCCTTCAAAGCTCCATGCAGCCGTCTTAGTTTCGGCTTCCCTTTTCTTTCCTTCCACTACGTTCTGGCTGTAATTAAGGTCAATTTACAACCCTCTGTGAACCTTAGGCTTCCATCTACTCCTATCTTGAGTTTCTATCCGCCCAAACTGTCAGTGTTTTTGAAGGTCCTTCACAGCTCCATCCAGCCATCTTAGTTTCGGCTTTCCTTTTCTTTCCTTCCACTACGTTCTTGCTGTAAGTAAGGTCAATTTACAACCCTCTGTAAACCTTATCCTCCCATATATTCCTATCTTCAGCCTCTGTCTACCGGTGTTTTTTAGGTCCTTAAAAGATCCATGTAACCATCTTAGATTGGCTCTTCCATTTTTTTTCTACAACCTTCTGACTGTAAGTAAGGTCAATTTACAACCCTCTGTGAACCTTATCCTCCCATCTACTCCTATCTTGAGGTTCTATCCGCCAAAGTTTCATGGTTTTTGAAGGTTCTTCAAAGCTCCATCCAGCCATCTTAGTTTCGGCTTTCTTTTTCTTTCCTTCCACTACGTTCTGGCTGTAATTAAGGTCAATTTACAACCCTCTGTGAACCTTATCCTTCCATCTATTCCTATCTTGAGTTTCTAACCTCCATACCTTAATTTTCAAGTGTTTTGAAGGTCCTTCAAAGCTCCATCTAGCCATCTTTCATTTTCTTCTAGAATACGTTCTGGCTGTAATTAGGGTCAATTTACAACCCTCTGTAAACCTTATCCTCCCATATATTCCTATCTTCAGCCTCTGTCTACCAGTGTTTTGAAGATCCTTCAAAGCTCCATCTAGCCATCTTTCCTTTCCTTCTACTACGTTCTGACTGTAAGTAGGGTTAATTTGCAACCCTCTGTGAACCTTAGTCTTCCATCTACTCCTATCTTGAGTTTCTATCCGCCCAAACTTTCAGTGTTTTTGAAGGTCCTTCACAGCTCCATCCAGCCATCTTAGTTTCGACTTCCCTTTTCTTTCCTTCCACTACGTCTTTCTGTAAGTAAGGTCAATTTACAACCCTCTGTGAAACCTTAGCCTCCCATCTATTTCTATCTTGAGCCTCCGATCACAAAAAAAATGTCCCAAAGATGATACTTTATAATACACTTATGTAAATATTATTTTTTTAATGAATAAAATTGCCACTGGGACTCATTACAGTATAATATTGAAAAAAAAGGATAATAAGACTCTGATAAAAAATAAATAAACGCGAGTAGAATAATTTTAGAATGAATAAAGAGAAGAATTCTCTGCGATAAAAATAATAAGAAAAAAGATAGCAATTAATTTGAGTTGCCGAATACCGTTTCGTTCGACCAATATAACAAGCTTGGCAATAAAAAAAATCCATTGATTTAATAAATAACATTACGTTTATTTAAAACTGTTAAATTTTTTTGGTCTCTAATTTTTTTTTAAAATTAATTTAAATTGAAATAAAAAAATTAATAAGGAGAAAAATAGCCAGAGTCAGAGAAAAGAAGTGATGATGTAAATACCACACGACGTTTCTGGGAGCCTCTTGTTCCTTTCTTCAGGTGCATGAAAATATCTAAGAGCCTATAGGGAGACACAACTGGGTGCAAAAGGCTGTCTCTATGCTCTTGCTTTTCTGGCGCACCTGAGGAAAGGAACAAGGATCCCAGTGGCGTCGTGTGTGTGTGGGAGGTGTGTATATTGGCATCTGGCTATCTTTCTTCTTCTTCTTCTTTTTTGTTCATTTTAAAAATACATATAAATATTTAAATAGATGTAGGAACTGATTTAAAAGTGGCTGTGAAAGAAATAAGTGTAATGAGGGTCATTTGCTGGGTGAACAAGAAGCAGAAGAATTTGGGGGGGGGGGAAATCAGAAACTCAAAAAAGGTGTTTAAAGAAAGGTTTTGGAAAAGCAAAAATGGCGCGATTAATTAATATTGCTGTTGAATATTAAATATGAGGTTTGCAGGAGACTGTAGACACTTCAACCTTGAGAGCTGAAGCTGAGTAGTTCGCAAACCGCGTGCTGGTTCCTTCAGCCTTTACCAAAAAAAAATAATTAATACAGTCCTCTGCTGTTGAGGACAGCAAATGTATTTTTTTCTGGGGGGAGGGCGGAGGGGGGAGGGGAGGGGGCGGTGGCGGCAAATTTAATTAACTCCGCTACTCAGCTCGGCCCTTACGAGGGTTTTTGCGCCTGAAGATGGAAGGAAACGGTAGTGTTGAGCTTTCGATCAAAGTCACGGCGACGTCGCATGCGCGGGGCGGGCTTTTTGTTGTTGTTCCTCAGCCTTGAACTTGCCCCCCCCCCCCCACGCCCCCCTCAACATCATCGCGACGGTCCTTAATTAGAGCTTAATTGGATCTCGTCAAGCTGGAGTCGATGTGGCTGCCCTGATGGAGGATGTCAGCTGTTGCCCTTCGTGGTCGTCGCAGATCCTCCTGGATCTTCATGGATCTGATTCAGCTTGTACCACAGTGTTTCCTCCAGTGTTGCCATTTTTAAGAAACGTTGAAAACAATGCTCCATTGCTCTGGTTGGAGGAATTTGGAAAAGCTGGTCGTGATTTATAATATTGTAAGGAAGGTAGCCAAGAAACAGACAAAAGAAATTAAATGGTGCCGTATCGTGAGCGGCCGTGCCATGAGCGGTCAACCAAACCTCCCGCTCGTCCTCCGCGGGACCCTTCCACAACCCCCTGACCGCAGATAAAAGGTTTCGGAAGAGCAACGTTGTCGCTTAAAATATCCAGTCTTGGGTTTTAGCAGTAGGTGAATGTAACAAGCTTAATGTACAACATTTCTGAAGCTTATCTGAATTTAATAATTCCTCTGTCTCTAATAATGGAAAGTGTTCCAAGTGGTGGTCGTCTTCAAGGATGTGATTCCTGTTATTTTCAGGCGTCCGTCTCTTGTACCATGGATAGCCTCAGAGTGTTTCCTCCAGTGTTGCCGTTTTTAAGAAATTTTGTAATATCTTTAATTTTGTAGGTTTCTATATTGGGTGGGTGGTTTCTTAAATAAAAAGATAATTACACTTATTATAATAATTTAGTAATCAAGATGGGTCACATTAAATTGAGACGTGCGCTCTCTCTCTCTTTCTCTTTCTCTCACTTTCTCTCTCTCTCTCTTTCTCTTTCTCTCTTTCTCTTTCTCTCTCTCTCTCTTTTTCTCTCTCTCTCTTTCTCTCTTTTTCTCTTTCTCTTTCTCTCTTTCTCTCTCTCTCTCTTTCTCTCTCTTTTTCTCTTTTTTTCTCTCTCTTTCTCTCTTTTTCTCTCTTTTTCTCTTTCTCTTTCTCTCTTTCTCTCTCTCTTTCTCTCTCTCTTTCTCTCTCTCTCTCTCTTTCTCTCTCTCTCTCAGGGATTTCCTAGGGTCAACCTCCACATGGCAAAAATTTGAAACTAATGATTACAGGTATGAATGGAGGATACTTGTATTTGGTCCATTCAGACGATGGTGGTGCAGACTGGTGGCTGTGGTAGTGACCGACGCTCCTCATGGGAGCCCGAAGACATCTCGACGGCGGTCTTGATGGGCTTGGTAGCACCCCCTTCAGGACTCGCTGGATGATGTCTGCTCAAGCCTGTTGGCTGGCTTCTCACTGCCCGATTTTCGCTCCCTTTGGAATCTTCGAAAACTCCTCCGGCATATGTTTTTAATTATCCACGCTCGATTATCTGTAAGCTTCTGGAGGTCACTTATTCACGTTTGGAGGTGATGCCAGCCCTCTTTGTCGTTAAGAGGGTCTTCTTTCCACTGAGACGGTCCGAGACCACCGACCGAGTCCGCCGGCCGGACAAACAACGGCTTCCGTCCCGTAATAGCGCGCTTCTAACTAAATGTTCATGACATCATGACTTCTTACTGATGCTTTCTATTGCTGGTAAATCCTAAGATGGAAGGTAACAGGGATTTAGAATAGTAAGGAGGACCTGACAATGTTTCAACATTATTAAACGTTATGTTACGATATACCTTTTCCCGTCCGTCCGTCCGTCCGTTATACCTTCACTACTGTACGTGAGGACGGCGGCGGAACAGACACACACACACACACATACACAGGACGTTGCTGGAGGAATAAATACGAGTGAGATCACATCGGATGTCTGAGGTCGAGATAAACCCGCAGAGGCCAAGAGCTTGCGCGGGAAGTCCGGGGTCAGCGCTTATCACCGCAGTGTGTAACAAGAACAGTAGCAAGTGCTCTTGGAACTAGAAGGCGAAAGACGAAAAAAAGAAAAAGGTTACAGGGCAAAACTCCCAGTCATGAATCACACCAGTCAGTTCAGAGCTGAAATGTGAAATCCATTTCCTTAGTTTTACAAACCTAAGGGCGAGAATGACGTCATCACGATCGCTGATATCGTGTCGGACGGGGGCGTCGACCCCGGGACTCTGAGGCACGCACGACCTTGCCAACAAAGTGCCGACCTCTGTCAAGGTTCCTCAGGCTATTTCGGCCACAGCCCTCACTCACTCACTCTCAGTGTTTTCACGTAACAACGTCCTCGATGATCGGCGACTCATCGTCGGGGATCAACAGCTTTCACTTGACACCAATGTCGTTGGTTTTGGGAGGAGTAGAGAGGGACAACCAGGAATGCCACGTCCATCAGGAAGAAGCAACTGGCCATCAAGGAAACAAAGACGACAAAAGGACTCTAGTTTAACAGGCGTCGCCAAGGAAGGCCGTTGTATTAAATATTATGATATAGGAGAAACCGGCCGGTCCGTGAGGACTCTAGTTTAACAGGCGTCGCCAAGGAAGGCCGTTGTATTAGAGATCATGATATAGGAGAAACCGGCCGATCCGTGAGGACTCTAGTTTAACAGGCGTCGCCAAGGAAGGCCGTTGTATAGGAGAAACCGTCTGGTCCCTGAAGACTCTAATTTAACACGCCACGGAAGGCTGTTGTATAAGAGATCATGATATAGGAGAAACCGGCTGGTCTGTGAGGACTCTAATTTAACAGATGTCTCCACGGAAGGCCGTTGTATTAAATATTATGATATAGGAGAAACCGGCCGATCCGTGAGGACTCTAGTTTAACAGGCGTCGCCAAGGAAGGCCGTTGTATTTGAGATTATGATATAGGAGAAACCGGCCGATCCGTGAGGACTCTAATTTAACAGACGTCGCCACGGAAGACCGTTGTATAGGAGAAACCGTCTGGTCCCTGAAGACTCTAATTTAACACGCCACGGAAGGCTGTTGTATAAGAGATCATGATATAGGAGAAACCGGCTGGTCTGTGAGGACTCTAATTTAACAGATGTCTCCACGGAAGGCCGTTGTATTAAATATTATGATATAGGAGAAACCGGCCGGTCCGTGAGGACTCTAGTTTAACAGACGTCGCCACGGAAGACCGTTGTATAGGAGAAACCGGCTGGTCCGTGAAGACTCTAATTTAACACGCCACGGATGGCCGTTGTAGTTGAGATCATGATATAGGAGAAACCGGCCGGTCCGTGAGGACTCTAATTTAACAGACGTCGCCAAGGAAGGCCGTTGTAGTTGAGATTATGATATAGGAGGAACCGGCCGGTCCGTGAGGACTCTAATTTAACAGACGTCGCCACGGAAGACCGTTGTATAGGAGAAACCGGCTGGTCCGTGAAGACTCTAATTTAACACGCCACGGAAGGCCGTTGTAGTTGAGATCATGATATAGGAGAAACCGGCCGGTCCGTGAGGACTCTAGTTTAACAGGCGTCGCCAAGGAAGGCCGTTGTATAAAATATTATGATATAGGAGAAACCGGTCGGTCCGTGAGGACTGTAGTTTAACAGGCGTCGCCAAGGAAGGCCGTTGTATTTGAGATTATGATATAGGAGAAACCGGCTGGTCCGTGAGGACTCTAATTTAACAGACGTCGCCACGGAAGACCGTTGTATAGGAGAAACCGGCTGGTCCGTGAGGACTCTAATTTAACAGAGTCAAGTGAACGGATCAATGACTGTGGAAAAATTTGACACGAGGACCTTCAAACATCTGACGATCAAGACTCGTTCATTTAATAGATTCAGTTTTTTAAATTTTTTTTTACTTTGATATTCAGTAAAAAAGAAAACAATCAACCAGAGAGTCTCTTTTTCAAACTCATCAACGACAGAAAGACGATATTTAAACATTACCAAAGAGATTCTACAACAGCGCCGGAGCAACTTCCAACATTATTTATTTTTAATAGGGACCGGTGCAAGCCGAAAATATATATATATATATATTATTGATCCAAAGTTGGCAATCACTACACTTGGCTCCTTGTTGGGAATTTTCCCAAAAAGTAGTGATTTGCACCGTACCTAAAGACCACTGTGTGGAGCCGATGACATTACCTGGAGGGGTGGGGGGGGGGGTTGGTCCTTCACGAAGGGGACAAATTTGGAGAAAGAAAGAAAAAAAAAACCAGTGCTGGAGACTGCTGCTTGTTAAAGGTGCTGAAGACACTCCAGAGATTACAAATGACCGCCGCCATGACGTATACGTGACTCTTAATTACCCTGGGGTGGGGGGGGGGCTCACTTCCCCTCTGAGACAGGAACTGCTAAGGACGATGGAATATCTTCGTCGTCAAGTCGCGTTGTTAGCTTCGGAATTCCTGGGCTGGAATTTTTTTTTTGAAGGGGTGGTGGGGGTTTTGGGGAGGGGGAAAAGATTGTTAATGAAATGAGTAAAGAACAATGGGGGCTGTAATTACAGGACGAGACGCCGCCGCGGAGTAACGGGGCTCTCAGGCGCCGAGTAAACAGAGAGGTTGAATCACTGGCGAGGAGATCATCGGTGGCGTGTACGCACGGATATGTACAGAACATCCTCGCTGGTCTACGTCACCAAGGATCTGCAGACCTTGGGTGAGATCAAGAAGCCCCGTTGAGGCCTGGTTGGTACTTGGGACCCCCTTTTATGTGCTTGATGAAAGGAAGGGTATTTGCAACTTTGGAACCGGGGTGACAGTTACAGACCTGAGAGTGGGGTATTGTGTGTGTGTCGGAAGAACGAAGCTGGCTGCCGTCACAATGGACGCGTGCTTTGGCTGTTCTTCCAGCTGCCAGGTTCTGCGTCAGCTGCCTGCCTTTCCTTTCCTTCTCTCTTCCTCTCTCTCCAGCAGCAACAAAGAGCATTCCTGCTTTGTGAATGTGTGTGTGGGGTTCCAGCGACGAGTGAGTGTGTTTTTACCCTCCTCCAGGCTGCATTTACATGCCGCCAAACACACGCAATTACCACCACCACGGGACCACACGCCGTCGTCCCGACGCTCAACCACTGCAAGACCTTCCTCCCTCCATTGTCCCTCCAGGTAACAAACGTATCCATCCTCAACGTCCTCAAAAGGTTCACGGCTATTGGATGATCATCCCCCCCGCCCACCCTCCACGTCATAAATACGGATTACACGAATGAGGATTCATCAGATATTAATGAACCATCCCTTGAAGCCATCGACCATGATCAGGATGTTCACATGTGTGTATATATATATATATATATAGAATGCAAGTAATACACTACACTAAAATAAGCAACATTACTTACAGTGGATCAGGCAAAGATAACACTGTTAAAGAATTACAGAGACACTGATTCATAACAAAGATATTAACTGTGGGGGGGGGGTCAAAAAGATACAGAATGAAGACTGCTCAGAATAATTTCTTAAATAAAAACCATCACCGTATTAAACCGACCATTTACATACATTTTAAAAATAATTTTTTTTATTTAAACAACGTTTCAGTAGCTGTTTCTGCCCTTTTCATGAGGTGTGGCAAACAGGTTTTGTTGTACACACTTCCCTTTATTTTTGTTGTTGTTGCAAATCTTCTTATCCCACTAAAGAATAACGTTTAAACATTTCAATGTTGTTGCAATTTATTAATAAATGTTACCACCAACCATAGGGGTTATTATTAATATAAATGTATTGTATTTTCAATATCACAATGGTTACAGTATGTATGATATTTAAAAATTTAGGTTCATAACTGCTGTATGGTTGGTAACATTTATTATTAAATTTTCAAGATGGTTGAAATATTTGTAGTTTAATTTTAATTATTATATTAGAAGGATTACAAATAACTGTATACTGTAGACTTTGTGATTTTTGGAATATAATAAATTTAGTTCTTTAACTGCTGTATGGTTGGTAACACTTACTAGAGATTTTACTAAGAGGTTGAAATATTTATAATTTAATTTTAAAAATAAGGATTAGAAGGATTTTATACTGTAAATTTTGTCATTTATGAAAATATATTAAATTTAGGTTATTAATTACTATATGGTTGGTAACATTTATTATTAAATTTCAAGAAGGTAGAAATATTTATAATTTAATTTTAAATATTATATTAGAAGGATTATAAGAAATTATATACTGTAAATTTGGTTGTGTTTTGAAATATAATAAATTTAGTTCTTTAACTGCTGTATGGTTGGTAACATTTACTATTAAATTTTCTAGAAGGTTGAAATATTTATAATTTTATTTTAAAAATAATACTAGAAGGATTAGAATAATTTTATACTGTAAATTTTGACATTTATGATTATATGATCATATTTAGGTTCATAATTTCTATTTGGTTGGTAACATTTATTATTAAATTTCAAGAAGTTAGAAATATTTACAATTTGATTTCAAATATTATATTAGTAGGATTATAAGTACTTATATATTGTAGATTTTGTGGTTTTTTAAAGATAATAAATTTAGTTCTTTAACTGCTGTATGGTTGGTAACATTTATTATTAAATTTTCAAAATGGTTGAAACATTTGTAAATTAATTTTAAATATTACACTAGAAGAATTATAAGAAATTACATGCTGCAAATTTTGTGATTACTGAAATAATAATAAATTTAGGTTTTTAATTATTATATTGTTGGTAACATTTACTATTAAATTTCAGGGAAATAGATTTTAAATATAATACTAGAAGGATTATAATAAGTACATATTGAAAATTTGGGATATTTTGGAAATAATAATAAATTTAGGTTCATAATTTCTGTATGGTTGGTAACATTATTTATTAATTTACAAAGAACGTTGAAATATTTACAATTTAATCTTAAAAATAATGCTAGGAGGATTAGAAGAAATAAAATATTAATTGTGAAAACATTGCAATATAATATTTAATGATTAATGTTACCAACCGTGTAGTAATTAATAACCTAAATTTTACACATAACAAAATTTACAATATGTAATTTCTTATAATCCTTCTAATATAATATTTAAAATTAAATTATAAATATTTCTACCTTCTTGAAACTTAATAATAAATGTTACCAACCATATAGTAATTAATAACCTAAATTTAATATATTTTCATAAATGACTAAATTTACAGTATAAAATTCTTCTAATCCTTATTTTTAAAATTAAATTATAAATATTTCAACCTCTTAGTAAAACCTCTAGTAAATGTTACCAACCATACAGCAGTTAAAGAACTAAATTTATTATATTCCAAAAATCACAAAGTCTACAGTATACAGTTTTTTGTAATCCTTCTAATATAATAATTAAAATTAAATTACAAATATTTCAACCACCTTGAAAATTTAATAATACATATTACCAACCATACAGCAGTTATGAACCAAATTTTTAAATTTCAACCTTCTTGAAATTTAATAGTAAATGTTACCAACCATATAATAATTAATTACCTATAATCACAAAATTTACAATGTGTAATTTCTTATAATCCTTCCAGTGTAATACTTAAAATTAAATTACAAATATTTCAACCATTTTGAAAATTTAATAATAAATGTTACCAACCATACAGCAGTTAAAGAACTAAATTTATTATATTTAAAAAATCAGCAAATCTGCATTATATAATTTATTCTAATCCTTCTAATATAATATTTGAAATAAAATTGTAAATATTTCAACCTTCTTGGAATTTAATAATAAACGTTACCAACCGTATAAAAATTATATTGAGGATTCTTCATGGCCATTTCTTTGGCACTTGACTCCAAATTCCAGTAACAATGTCGTTTATTTTTAACGACTTTTAGTTTTTTTTTTTGTAAATGTTTCATTCATCAGGGCGACGTCTGCATTGGTTGTTGTGCATTGCCTTTTATGATCTCAATGAATTTAATAAAAGAAAGATGGAGGTCACCTGAGAAGAAAGAGATGGATAAGGGGTTGCCAACTTCTCTCGTTGCGAAATTGATTGAGTTTTAATATCGACCTCCTTCTTCCTTTGAAGTGCGGCATTTACGAGGCTGTAAAAGAGTGGGTTTATGAATTCTCCAGTTCTCTTATTATGAGCGCTGCTTTCCTCTGTGTCTCTCTGTGTGTGTGTGTGTGTGTGTGTGTGTGCGTTCTTTTGAAACGAGGGAGCCAGGTGTTTCACTACGCATTGGCTTCACGCGCCGTTTCCTGGTAAATTAATTTCTCTCCCTTTTTCTTCTTCTAAGGTTTTCATCAAGGAGAGAGAAAGAGAGTCACTTCCAGTAGCTTTACTGTCTACAATATGGCCGCAGTTAAATATATATATATTTTTATTTATATTTCTTTTCAAATTGAGTTGGGTGCTGACCTGGAACTTGGATCTGTTTCTTGGTATTTTTCCTGAAGGCTTCTCAGCGTCACAAATCTGTTCAGTTACATAATTTACTGCTATGACTATTAGTTAAAATCTTCTTATGGTCCACCAAGTGCTCATTGCAGACCTCAGGTTCACCAATATAAAGACTCTGGTTGTTTAATTTACAAAATTAACTGCAGATTCCCAATTGGTATTAGATACTCATGGCCGACCAATGAAGTTCTACAAGTGCTGATTGCAGACCTCAAGATTCTGGAGGGTTGCTTCGACATTTGTGTTATTGTAGAAAGAACCTCAGGTGAGCCAATTTAAAGGATCTGGTGGTTTAATTTACAAAATTTACAGAAGATTCCCAATTGTCATAAGATACTCATGGTCGACCAATGAAGTTCCACAAGTGCTGATTGCAGACCTCAAGATTCTGGTGGATTGCATCAACATTTGTCTATTTTTTGAAAATAACCTCAGCTGCACCAATTTAAAGGATCCGATAGTTTAATTTACCAAATTTACAGCTAATTCCCAATTGGTATTTGATTATCATGGCCCACCAATGAAGTTTCACAAGTGCTGATTGCAGACCTCAAGATTCTGGTGGATTGCATCAACATTTGTGTTATTGAGGAAAGAACCTCAGGTTCACCAATTTAAAGGATCTAGTGGTTTAATTTGCAGTGATTCTCAATTGTCATAAGATACTCATGCTCGATCAATGAAGTTCCACAAGTGCTGATTGCAGACCTCAAGATTCTGGTGGATTGCATCAACATTTCTGTAATTGTGCAAATAACATCAGGTTAACCAATTTAAAGGATCTGTTGGTTTAATTTACAAAATTTACAGCAGATTCCCAATTGTAATAAGATACTCATGGTCGATCAATGAAGTTCCACAAGTACTGATTGGGAACCTCAAGATTATGGTGGTTTGCAGCAATATTTGTGTAATTTTAAATAGAAACTCAGTTTCACCAATTTAAAGTATCTGGTGGTTTAATTTACAAAATTTACTGCAGATTCCCAATATTCATAAGATTCTCATGGTCGACCAATGAAGTTCCACAAACCATGATTGCAGACCTCAAGATTCTGGTGGATTGCATCAACATTTCTGTAATTGTGGAAAGAACATCAGGTGCACCAATTTAAAGGATCTGGTGGTTTAGTTTAGAAAATTTACAGAAGATTCCCAATTGTCATAAGATACTCATGGTCCCTCAATGAAGTTCCACATGTGCTGATTGCAGACCTCAATATTCTGGTGGCTTGCATCAAAATTTGTGTAATTGTGGAAAGAACCTCAGGTTCACCAATATAAATAATCTGTCCATTTAATCTGGTGGCTTAATTGAGAAATTTTATAGAAGATTTCCATTTGATTTAACCTTCTCCAGAATGATCATCAGAGTTCCTCCAAAACTGGTCGTTTCCGACCTTAAAAATTCTGGTTGACTACCACAACTTCCTTGTCTGTATTTGTAGAAATAATATCATGTTCTTCATCCCAAAAAAATTGTCCATTTCCACTCATGGTTTAATTTACACGAGATGTCCATTAGTTACAATCCTCTCAGTGGTGGCCATTTGAGTTCCTCCAAAACAAGATATTTGTAAACCTTAGGACTTTGGCTCATTACAGCAACGTGCTTCTGCCAATCCTCTCAAGGGCGACCATTTGAATTCCAAAAGAGCTCAAGATACCGATTGTCTGTAATTGTAGACAGGCCTTCAGCCTCAACAATCTTTTTCTAAAGTATCTGTCCATTCCCTTTCATGGTTTAATTTGCAAGGAAACTCCAATTTCAGGTTCCATCAATGAAATTACAGACCTCAGGACTCTGGTTGATGATGGTCTGTCAGTCTCAGAGTTATTCCTCATACAAACAAAATTATATGAAGAGTCAAATTTAAAGAGAATTTTTTTTTAAAAAAAATGGAGGGAGTCATAATTCAATGATAAGGCATTCTAAGACATGAAGGTTCAATAATTTTTTTCTGAATCATCAGATCCGAATATTTGGACGTGTTTAAATGACATGAACTTCATCATCAACTTGAAAACCCCAGATACAATTTTTTTTATCACCGGAGCCAGGTCAGGTGCAGGGATGAAATCTCATAGGAAATTTGGTTTATAATAATCTAATATTTTCTAAAACAAATATCAGGTTAAAGATTATTGATAAAATAAGTTAAAAAAAATAGATTGTGGTCCAAGGACGAATATGCAGATAATTGTTTTTTTAACCATTTGACAAAATCATCAGAAATATTTATATAAATTCAGGATAAAGACTTTTGATATAAAAAAATAAGTTAAAAAAAATAGGGGAAAAAATTAGTCCTCAAATAAAATGTCAAACAGGAGCTTCTGACTTTTTCATAAGCCACGTTCATCTGTTATTTATATAATGAGGATTAAACGTGAGGCGAAGCTCCTGTTTGACATCATTTTATTTGAGGACTAATAAAAGGTATTTTTTAAAAAAAACAAATCATCATGGATATATTTATATATATATATATATATATACATATTTATAAAATTATCCAGACACGACTGACAGGGGCCCGAGTGTCGTTTTCTTTCCAGTAACTGTTGAGTCCATCGATAGAATCGTTTTGTTGTGTAGGTGAACCGAGGAAATACACTATCGTGACGCTCGGGAAATTGGTTGGACGTTTTACCCAGCGCTAGTAAAACACGGACGCCCACGACGGTTGGTAAAGGATCCCCCCCCCACCACCACCACCACAACTCTTCGGGTGTGAGGTACTGAGGAATGTTTACATTGAACTTGAAAGAGGCACGCTGCGTTTTTTTTTGGCAGAGATGCTCCGTCATTAGCTGCAGTCGTGCCGGTTGCGTAACCTCGCTGGAAATAACCCTGCCTGCCTGCCTGCCTGCCTGCTCCTTCGTCGTCGTTCTCCCCCTTGACATTGTGTCACACGGACGCCATCTTGTCTTCGCCTGACTTCCCACAGAAGCAGCAACAGGGACTCTTCATCAGCATCGCTGACGTTTCACTGGAGCTGGAGTTTGTTCTAGCGACTGATTAATTACATTCTAAGGAGAGATTGGGATTGAGACGACCCCCATGGTTTTTTTTCTTGTTGATACGGACTTGGGAGAGAGATGATTCACAGACCACGTAGAAAAGCGTCCACGGTCTCTACTGGAGAAGAAGCTGCCATTACCAGAGGCGGAAAGTCTTCTCAACACACACACATAGACACACACAGAGACAGTGAGAGAGGGGGGGGAGAGGGAGAGGGAGAGAGAGAGAGGGAGGGAGGGAGAGGGAGAGAGAGAGAGAGAGATACACAATATTGAAAAAGGATTCCGTTTAGGGCAACTTTTAAAGTCACAAATAAATAAAGTGGCCAGAAAGTTCAGACAATATAATTTCACGACGTTTCGACCTGGATTTTAGGACTTTATCCGGGGTGTAAATTAATGTTTTGCCGCTTTCTTTCTGTTTCTCTTGTGTTCTTTGTTCTTGTTTTTTTTTCAATTTTGCCTTTGTTTTTTTCGTTCCGTTTTCTCTCTTCTGTCTTTTCATCCTTTTCTCAACTTCTTCACCCTTTATGTCAGGGGTGTCTCAACCCCCACCCCCCCCAACAGTACTGTTTCTCGTGTTTTTGAAGAATATGTGTACCAATTATTATTATTTTTTTTGCAATCGGTCCACGCGTTCATATTTGTATAGAGATTAACGTAAATACATACATACATACAAATATACATCCTTATTTTTTATTATTATATAGACTATCTGTGTGCCGGGTTTTATCCGGGTGGGGATTTTCGTTCCGCTTTATCTCCGAGGTGTTTGACCTGAGAGTTGGTGCCTAGGACAAGAGAAAGTGTCTCCGGTATCCTAGATAACTCTCTATCTGGCTGCTGGAGATAGACACGGCTTAACTCAGCATCAGCAGAGGTCGGCGACCCTCAGCTTCCAACGCTCAGGAGCCAACAAGGTGTTTCTAACATATTAATTACCATTGGGTTCTGTGTTCTGGGACTTGCAACCGGCATGAGGATAATCCACGTGGTGGCAACTCCCCTCTTATAGCATAGGAAGGGACTGAAAGGGGGGATGCGGAAGGGTAGAGGATGGTAGCTAAGAGTTAAACAGGTGGTCCCCCGGGCTATATTTTTAAGGATCCTACCGGACAATTCGCCTAAAAGTGATGCAGGACTAACCCTAGAAAAACCTGCATCAGGTAGGTCGGGCATTGGGAAGTTGTTGTCCCACATCCTTCCGATGTTGTGGGTTCACAGAAATCCCGTCTCCGTGCTTCGGTCAGTTTTGGAGGCAGCTGGCCGACTGTTGGGAACAGCGGACAACTCCTAACCGGATGCCTCAAGGTCTGCGACCCCAGGAACGTACAACTCTCAAAACAGGCCTTTGCTTGTGGGAACCTTAGTTCTAAAAAGCGGAGAGAGGAGGAGGCAGCCCCCAAAGCTAGCCTTCTCTAGAGATCTGCGCGATATTCGAATTATAACGTTAATTATGAGGTTGTTTCACCGCAGAGAATTTTTTCCGTAAGTGAGATGTAGATGTGAGGTTATGTACCAGCGGTGTTCTTCCATCAATAAAAGGACAGAATTAAGACCTAAATGAGGTGAAGAATGGTGATACAGTGACAGGGTGTTTCAATAAGGAGAGAAAAAATATTTGGTTATCAGAGGTGATCCGAAAGGTTGAATACTCTGAGCGATGGACCACATGGGTTTTGTAATCCTCAAATTTTAAAATGGATCTCGTCCCATCAACTGACTATTTTTTGGGGGCCCCGACTACTTATTAGTTTAGTGTGACGTGCCAAATTGCACATGATGGCGGCGTGTCACTTCCGTCATGACGAGCTGACAGACAGACACTTCCTTCGACAGTCAGATGTCGATGAACCTGTCCAAATTATGCATTGTGTGCGGAGGCTAAAAGCATTCATCGCTGGGCATCCGGCCATCAGCAGAGAATTTAATTTTGGTCCTCCCGGAAGTGTCCACAGGTGCTGCCGCGGTGCTCCAGGAATAAAACTACATTACCTCGTCCTCGTGGTCTCGGACACGGGGGAAACCAGGGACTCCAGGACGCCACCCTGAGGCACACGGGGGAAACCAGGGGCTCCAGGACGCCACCCAGAGTCACACGGGGGAAACCAGGGGCTCCAGGACGCCACCCTGAGGCACACGAAGGCAGCCAGGGGCTCCAGGACGCCATCCTGAGTCACTCATAGAAACCAGGGGCTCCAGAACGCCACCCTGAGGCACACGGGGGAAGCCAGGGGCTCCAGGACGCCACCCTGAGGCATACGGGGGAAACCAGGGGCTCCAGGACGCCACCCTGAGGCACACGGGGGAAACCAGGGGCTCCAGGACGCCACCCTGAGGCACACGAAGGCAGCCAGGGGCTCCAGGACGCCATCCTGAGTCACTCATAGAAACCAGGGGCTCCAGAACGCCACCCTGAGGCACACGGGGGAAGCCAGGGGCTCCAGGACGCCACCCTGAGGCATACGGGGGAAACCAGGGGCTCCAGGACGCCACCCTGAGGCACACGGGGAAACCAGGGGCTCCAGGACGCCACCCTGAGGCACACGGGGAAACCAGGGGCTCCAGGACGCCTCCGTGAGGCACACGGGGGAAACTAGGGGCTTTAGGACGTCACACTGAGGCATGCATGGAAACCAGGGGCTCCAGGACACCTCCCTGAGGCACTCGAGGGAAACCAGGGGCTTCGGGACGCCACGCTGAGGCACGCGGGGGAAACCCGGATCTTCAGGACGCCACACTGAGGCACGCGGGGGCTGCTAGGGGCTCCAGGATGCCACCCTGAGGCACAGATATCCATCTAGACACGCGTCACGTCAATACAGAGGTTTCACTTCCCACCAATCCCGATCGTCCTGACTATTGGCACCAGTGAAACCTGACAAGTCTTCGGTGCCATCCATATCTTAACTTTTTTTAAGGGGATCACTAAAACACCTTAATGAATTATTCATCAGACAATATAACCACTAAATCGTGAATTGCGGCTACCAGAAGAACGGGATATGATAATTCTGCAGAGTCCAGCCATCTTGATCGGACGAACGAGGTTTCGCTCACATCTGTTTGATCTCGCGTCAATGATGGCCGCCATGTCTCTGCACCACCGTCGTGAAATGTTTGTTCCAAAATTGAGCCAGCAGATGATTGTTTGATCAACGATCGGGTTTGTCGTGGAGGGTGAAGAAGTGACTCATTTTGATGATAGGAAAATAAAAATTTGCACAGGTCTACTGAATCTGGATTTAAAATTGGTTGACAATGGTAAAGTAACATTATTATTTAGATTATTCTCTTCAAGTGGAGAAGTGAGCAGGAAAAAGTCGAAAATAAAAACCAAAGAAATACGGGAAAAACAAGAAAAACGGAAAGAAAGAGGGAATGTGCAAGAGATAAGGAAGGTGAGGAAGAAAAAGTGGGAGAAAAAAAGGCATAGAAATGTAAAAAATAAAAGAGGTCGGTTAAAGAGATAACGAGAAATATAGTCTAGAAGATCAGAAATAAATATGTAGACATTTACTCCAAGCGAAGAAAAGCAAAAAGGAAACAAATAAAAACAGAAAGAGAGAGAGGCAGGGTGAGGAAGGCAAAAAAATGAAAAAGGGCAAAGAAAATGAAAATAATATAACGGTGTAGAAGAATACAACGTTTTCAACAGTTCGTCATCTGTTTCTTTCGGTTTTTCCTGTTTTTTTTACCTTTTTTATTTTCTTTGCTCTTATTTTTTCACTTGTCCTTGCTCACCTTCCTTGCTTCCTGCACATTGCCTCTCTGTTTCCGTTTTTCTTGTTTTCTTTGTTTTCTTGCCCTTGGAGTAAATCTCAACATCTTTCTTTGTGATCTTCTTGACGTTCTTTGACGTCATCTCTTTAACCCTAACTTGTTTCTTGCACACTGCCGCTTTCATTCTGGTTTGTGTGTTCTTCTTGCTCACCTTTCGACCCCCCCCCAGACAATGGAATTGCCGAGAAACCTAAATAATGACGTTTCCTCGCCACTTGTTCATCCAGAATCCAATCCTTCGACCATAAGAACTGACCCTTTTCTGGCCTTGGACCACGAGTGACGATGACGTCACAGTGACGCTCGTCAGTCACAACAACGACGACCAGGATTTCCAACGTTTCGCCCCGTAGTTTTGCTGTCTATTAAATCCTCAGGCCGCCGCCGCCGAAGGCAGTGCATTGCGCGTGTGTTCGTTTGGTTTTTTTTGAGGAATGCCCCCGCCGACCACCCATGAGGAAGTGAGATGTTGAGGATGGACCCCGGTAGCAGGTAGAAACAGGGGGGCGGGTGGGGGCTTCTCCCTTCTAGTTATCACCTTCCTTAATAGCCCCCCCCCACCCCCTTCTTCTACGACATTACGGAAGCTTCATTCCTGATCCACGCAAACTCGGATTTGGTTTTTTTTTTCTCCATAGGTTTCCAGCACTGACGACTGAATTTATTTTTATTTCAAAATAAAACAACTGACGACGTCATACAGACACCTTTTTATTTTTTCTTTATATTATTTACGACGATTCGATACCCTTTTTCGGGTATTTTTTTTCTACAGAGGAGGTATTTACAAATGAATTAGATGTAAATGTACAAAAAATAAAAATAAAATACTTGAAGATGATACAAATAATCACCGAAACGTCGTGATGATATAAATATAAAGTGTCTGTATCAGTTCATCGATTGTTTTATTTTATTAATTCAAAACAGACGTTAAACCCTTAATATACTCGCAGTTAAAACCGCTGCGTCAGTTCTCTCGCAGGTGAACCTTCCCGGAGAGCTACCTTTGGGGGATGCCTCCACCTCTCTCTGGTTTTTTGAACTAAAGCCGCGGCACCTCGGCGTGTTCTGAGAGGTGCATGTTCCGGGGTCGCAGACCTTGGGGCATACGGTAAGAGTTGGCCGCTGTTCCCATTGGAACAGTCGTCCAGCTGCCTCCTAAACTGGTCGAGGCACGGAGAAGACGGAATGCTGCGTCCCCACGGCAAAACTCGTCTCCCGGCATCCAGGGAAGGGCGTGGGACAAGTAGCCAAGAGCCCGACCTACCTGCTGCAGGTTTTTTTAGGGTTTTCCCCGCATCACTTTTAGGTGAATGCCCCGCGTAGTAGGATCCTTAAACCACAGCCCAGGGGGCCCCTAGTGAACCCTTGGCTACCTTCCTCTACCCTTCCGCATCCCCCCTTTCAAATCCCTTTCCTATGCTATTAAAGGGGAGTTGCCACCATGTGGATCACCCTCATGTAGCCTGGTAGCCTAAAAAAAATTAAAGGAAGAAATACGCGACGTTTCGTCCTCAATCTAGGACTTCATCAGGTGTACGATGCATGTGGTTTCATTTAAATAGTTTTTAAAAAAAACTAAATAAATGTATAAAATAATTTTTTTATCACACAATTACTCATAATTATACAATATTCCCTCCGCCCCCCGACCCCCCACCACCCCCCCGCTCTTACGTCTCGACGAATCAAATTCATTGCGACGTTGTGACATTTCTGTCCGCGGAATTCCAATGATGAATATTGTTTAAGTAAATTATTTTGCTGTCGTAAAAATTTGTCCTTCAGCGTGGGGGGGTGGGGGGGTTGGGGGGGTTTAAATGATAATTTATTTAATAAGTGTTACCCGTTGTGACGAAATAAACCTGTCTACCACGAGGAGGATTTGTCGTCATCCATGATGGCCGCCGTGTGGCGGTGCAACGCTCTCATTGTCTGATGACAGCGAAGAGGGGGAAAAACAAAATTGGCTGTCATTTGTAAATCTATTTGGTAGCCGGTTGAGGTCCTGGAGCGGCGGACAGTGGCCCAAGGGCTCTACCCCTCTACCCTGAGGAACTACCCTGGGGGGTGGGGGGGGGAGCTGAGAAGAAGAAAATCACGTGTATAACGGGGGGGGGGGGTGGCTACAGAGAGAGAGGACGCGAATAGCTCAGGGGGGGATGACGTGTGTGTTTCCGGTTCACGGCCATTTATAACTGCTGGGAAGGTTGCCTCTTCTCACATCACCTAACCTCACTTTCCTCTACCTCTGTGCTCGTCGGAGGGGTTATCTATCAAGTCCGCCCCGCTTACAAACTTCACTTTACGTGGTCGTCGTCCTTCAGACCTTATCACCTTGTAACGACTTTCTTCCTCGTTCGTCGACCATGAGTTCCCCACTTTCCCTCTCTGTTAAGTTGTGTCGATTGACTTCACTTACTTCATAATCAACACCCCACACCATATTTTCAACCTTTACCGTCACCCCCGCAAATTTATATACGTTTTTTAAGGTCCTGTAATCTCACTCATCTTATCACCTTCACCGTAAAGAAAAACAAAACCACGCACGCACTTGTTATTTTAAGTTATCAAGTCCACCTCCGTGTCGTACATACAGACTGTATTTTGTTGTAAGACTGTCGTTACTTACAGTTTGAACCTCTTTGCAAATATTATTATCTTTGTCTTTTCGTAACACCTGCTACTATGATGTACTGTAGTGGATTAGTCGGAAAGTCTTGGTCTATACAAGTTATAACGGTATCCCAGGGGGTTTCCACAGCCGCTGCAGGAGCTTCAGACAATTTGACTGACGGAACCGTTTATCTTAAAAATAATAATGAGAATAATATCGGTGGAAAAAAAAGAGTAGTGTTTAAATTTAGATGATGATGATGTCGTTGTAATAAAAGGAGCCACATCCTCATATGACAGTTGTATATATATATATAATTTTTTTTGAAAAAAAAAAGAATAATACAACGGTAAAAAAAATTAGTGTATTTTCGGGAAATTCTCAATTGTTTTTTTTTTAAAAAAACCACATCACATTCCCTAAAAAAACACCTCCTTCATTCCACGCCCTACAATTAATTTTAATACAACGTTTCAACCACAATTTTTTTCCATCTTCAGCCCAATATTCAGTTTTTAAATTAGAAGAATGAAATTCCTTAATGAGTCATTGATCCGTGTGTGTGTGTGTGTGATTATTTTTGATAAATATTGTACCAGTTACAGCCGCCTGACGTCACAGTCCGTGATACTGAAAAACAATCACCTTTAAACCCTGAAAATGTCCACGAAACGTTGTATCGAAATATTTTGTGTGTGTGTGTGTGTGTGTGCTTTTATAATTAATTAATACGTTTTACTCTTGACACGTTGCCTGTGTTGATTCATTTATTTACGTTGTGGTCGTGAAGTGGTGGAATTGCTACCTTTGGGGGATGTCTCCTTCTCTCTCTCCGGTTTTGTAACTAAGGTTCCCGCAAGCCGAGGCCTGTTCTCAGAGGTGTATGTTCCTGGGGGTCAGCAGACCTTGGGCATACTGTAAGAGTTGTCCGCTGTTCCCATTGTGGAACAGTCGGTCAGCTGCCTCCTAAACTGGTCGAGGCACGGGGAAGAGGGAATGCTGCGTCCCCACGGCAAAACTCGTCTCCCGGCATCCAGGGAAGGGCGTGGGACAAGTATCCAAGAGCCCGACCTACCTGATGCAGGTTTTTCTAGGGTTTTCCCTGTATTACTTTTAGGGGAATGCCCCGGGTAGGATCCTTCAACTATAGCCCGGGGGCCCCTAGTTAACCCTTGGCTACCTTCCTCTACCCTTCCGCATCCCCCCTTTCTAAGGTTTTCCCCTGTATCACTTTAAGGCGAATGGCCCGGGTAGGATCCTTAAAATATTGCCCGGGGGTCCCTAGTTAACCCTAGGCTACCTTCCTCTACCCTTCCGCATCCCCCTTTTCAAGGTCTTCTCCCGGGGACCCTTAGTTAACCCTTGGCTACCTTCCTCTACCCTTCCGCATCCTCCCTTTCAAATCCTTTTCCTATGCTATTAAAGGGGAGTTGCCACCATGTGGATTACCCTCATGTTGCCTGGTACCCTATAAAAATAATAAGAAAAAAAAGTGGTGGAATTGACAGGGAGAGAGGGAGGGAGACACGCGCGAGCACAGGGGGACATTGACTGAAAATTTAAAAATAAAAATAAAGCCGAGGAGAAACATGAATAAAACCGTAGAAGAATAGAAAGTGGGAGATATGTAGTGCCGGGAAAACAAGAAAGGTCAAGGCAGAGACGCTGAATAAGATGTCTCTAGAGCTGTAGAGATAATTACGAAGAATTAAAGACCAGTAGTTAAACTCTCGTGGTAGATTAAGATCAGTTGAGTGTAAAACCTGACAGACTGGACACGTTATGACCACGATCGTTGCATTTAAGGAGGCTGAGGAGGGGGGGAGGGGGAGGGGAAATATGGCAACGTGTTGCGTGACGTCCCGCCGCGAGGTAGACCAAGTGTCTCCTCGTTGATGCAGACGACACAACCTCGCAAGGTGTCTACGATCTCTTTATCAGCAGAGCTGAAGGTGTGGCACGTCAATGAAGCCATCATCGCTGGGGGTGGGTGGGGGGGGGGAGGGGAATCAAGGTAGATTGGATTCCAGCTCTGCTGTGTGGCCGCAGCCGCCGCCGCCTCCTCCACACAATTACCATTTGTTTAAATGTCACAGCACGACCTTTGTCTACTCTACTCTGGGAACGGGGACACGGAAGCGACACGTGGTGCTCCTCCTGGAAGGGACGGAGGGACGGTGAACCTCCTGTGTGGCGTAGGGGTCAGCGTGACTGCCTCACGTCGCCGCAGGGAGAAAGCTCTCGGCCAAATAAGTCTCCCACGATGATGATGTTACCATACAGAGTCGCTGATAACCAGAGATGCTGATGCGAATGTCAATAAACCAGTAATAAAGAGTTGAAGTACGACAACGTGGTGAAGAGTCGCCTTCTGAAACGTCATCATTGGCATCCAGCCAAAAAATAATGTTCTACGGATGTATTAAACTATGCTCCATTTTTATTTTTCTCATTAGGTGTGTACCCCTGATGATGTCCCGGGATCGGGGGTCGAAACGTCGTGTGTTTGTACACACACAAGTTTTTTTTTTTGGGGTGTAGCCAGGGTAATCCACATAGTGGCAACTCCCCTCTTATAGCATAGGAAGGGATTTGAAAGGGGGGATGTGGAAGGGTGGAGGAAGGTAGCCAAGGGTTAACTAGGGGCCCCCGGGCTATGGTTTAAGGATCCTACCCGGCATTCGGCTTAAAGTAATGCAGGGAAAACCCTAGAAAAACCTGCATCTGGTAGGTCGGGCATTGGGTACTTGTCCCACGCCCTTCCCTGGATGGCGGGAGAGGAGTTTGCTGTTGGGACGCAGCATTCCCTTCTCCGTGCCTCGACCAGTTTAGGAGGCAGCTGGCCGACTGTTCCAATGGGAACAGCGGACAACTCTTACCGTATGCCCAAGGTCTATGACCTCGGAACATACACCTCTCAAAACAGGCCTCGGCTTGTGGGAACCTTAGTTCAAAAACGGAGAGGAAAAGGCATCCCCAAAGGTAGCCCCTTCGTATCTCTCCTGCCTGCGAGAGAATAGCCCTCGCAAGCCGACCTTTGACTCGTTCTCTGTGTATATATACATACACACACACACATCTTACCGCGCAAAAATTCCCAATTCGTATATTGTAATGCCCATTTACAGTCTGCGTCACGAACATGTAATACCAAGGCCACGGGACAGCCGATAATTCGGCTCTGAGTAGGTGGGTTAACCGGGTTGTAGTGAGGCGATGCACCACCAAGTTGGGAAAACGCCGCTGGCCGTTTTGTTGCGCGGGGGGGAGGGGCGGGGAGGATTACACACTTGACCTCGATATTACATTTCCGTGGCGCCGACTACAGTCTGAAGAAAATAAAAACCCGCCAAGTCTTCCAACTCCAAAGGCCACGGAGAAAACCTTTTGCGGCCTTTACCGCCACCCCCCCCCCCCCCGCCCCACGAATTTTCTTCGCCTCTCTTCAGTTTTTCGCCAACAGTATTGAAACGAAGCGTTCTATGGAGAATAAAGTTTGATCTCAGTTTCTCGCAGGTGAAATGCACAAGTCGTGTCTACAAAGGCCGACGTTTCGACGCCTTCGTCATGAATCAATTACAAAGACTTACGAATACGTCATGCGGACGAGTGAACCATACTAAAGAATACCCTTCAGGAAAAATACAGGATACCTTCATAGTAGCAAAATATCGCATTTGCGGAGTTGACCGAACCTTCGTGGTCCCTCAATTAAATTATAAAATAATTAATCTACCGCGGTTTTAGACACTTGAGCTACAAATAAATCATTAAAGCCACCCTCTTACCAGTTTTTACCCAAGTTCAGTCCTGGCCGTTATAACAATATCACTGAAATTCTATAACCAATCCCCCCCTCTCAAAAAATAATATAATGGACTCTTCTACCGTCCAAACTTCCTTCCTGTTGCACTTCACAGTATTTTTCCAATACGACTACTTTAATTTTCAGTTTTGATCCCTTGTTTTCCTTTCATCCTTACTTTTTTTCTTGCATCCCAGAGGTTAAATCAATTTTATTTTTTTTAAAAAAAAAAGTGCCATCGACCCATTTCGAAACAATTATACTTTCAAAACTATCCTCAGTTCATGTGTTTCTATTTACGAATAATAGTTGAACTTCAATATTGAAGGGTGTAATTCTGGGATTTCCCAACACACCCCTTTTTCATTATACGTCGACAATAGAGAAAGTTTTAAATATAACCACCCCCCCCCCTAACAAATTTTATTTTATTATAACTCATAAAAAGCTCCCCCGTGTCTTTCAGAAACTGTAAGGAAAATTCAGTAATTTACATAAATATATATAAAGTAAATCATTTTTACTGAATTGAGTGAAATTATAAAAAAAAGGATATACATTTTAGTAATTCCCAACCCCTTTTTTCTACCTCCCTAGACCACCCGCTCGACTGTCACACAACCTAAAAAAAAATAATTTAATGTTCAATAAACAATTTTAACGAATTTATATGTAATTGTAATACAATTTTTACTAGTCCACAACCCCTAACTTTCCACTTTCACCCTTTTTTCCAACTTTCCAAGATCCATCCCCAAGAATTTATAAATGTACGGTATTAAACAATTTTTACTGAAGTGGTAATATAATTTTAATTATTCCCAAACGCTCCTCTCCCCCTTTTTTTTCTATTTCGACCCCAGCCACCCCTTCACAAATTTTTATATACATCCCCTAAAATTTATAAATATATTTTCTTAAACAATTTTTTAATTTTTACCGACTTATATGGTGGTGTAATATAATTACAATAATTCCCAACACCCCTTTTTTTAATTCTACCGCGGCCACCCCCTTGACAACTTTTTCAATGGATCCCCCCCCCTTATAATTCTTATATAAATTTAATTTAACAATTTACACAATTTTGGCTGACTTAAATAAAATTATAATTTTATTAATTCACAACCCCCCTTTTTTTTGTCTATTTTTGGCCCCTCGGCAGCCCTTGACAACTTTTTAAGGACACCCCCCTAGAATTTATAATTTATAAATTAAACAATTTTTCAATATTTACTGACATAAACATAAAACTATTTTTTAATTAATCGACAACCCCTTACTTTCTATTTTCACCCCATCACCTTGTCAACTTTCTAAGACCATCGCCTAGAACTTCTAAACGTATTGCATTAAACAATGTTTCAATTTATATTATAATATAATTTTAATAATTTCCCAACACCCCCCGGCCATTTTTCTGTTAGACCCCGGCAACCCCGTTGACAATTTTTTAACTACACCCCCTAGAATTTATAAATACATTTTATTAAACAATTTTTTTAATTTTTACTGATGGATACGGAATTGAAATATAGTTTTAATTAACTCCAAACCCCTTTTTTTTTATCCCGACCACAACAACTACCCCCTTGACAACTTATTCAATAAATCCCCCTAAATTTTAATATAAATTTAATTTAACAATTTTTTAAAAATATTAACTGACTTAAATGAAATTATAATATAATTTTAATTAATCACAACCCCCCCCTCTTTTTTCTATTTCGAGCCCGGCCAACCCCCGCTTTAACAACTTTTTAAATAGAACCCCCCCCCCCTTACACTTCTTATATAAATTTTATTTACCTTTTTTTTCATTTTTTACTGAAATATAAATATAATTTTAATTATTTCCAACCCCATTTTTCTATTTCGACCCCGGAAAAAACCTTAATAACTCATTAACTACACCCTCTAAATTATTATATAACAATTTTTTAAATATTAACTGATTTAAACGAAATTATAATTTAATTTCAATAATTCCCAACCCCCTTTTTTTAATTCAACCGCGGCCACCCCCCCCCCCCGTTTGACAACTTTTTAAATAGATCCCCCCCTTACAGTTCTTATATAAATTTTATTTACCTTTTTTTTTCATTTTTTACTGAAATATAAATATAATTTTAATTATTTCCAACCCCATTTTTCTAATTCGACCCCGGAAAAAACCTTAATAACTTTTTAACTACACCCTCTAAATTATTATATAACAATTTTTTAAAAATATTAACTGATTTAAACGAAATTATAATTTAATTTCAATAATTCCCAACCCCTATTTTTAATTCCACCGCGCCCACCCCCCACCCCCCACCCCCCCGTTTGACAACTTTTTAAATAGATGCCCCCCCTTACAATCCTTATATAAATTTTATTTAACAAATTTTTTTTTCAATGTTTACCGACTTCAACGAAATTGAAATATAATTGTAATTATTCTCAACCCTTGCTGGAGTGTTTTAAATTTATTTATTTATTTTTTAAAAAAAATAAAAAGAAGTCAGATTATTATAATAATAACTGTTAAAGGATTTTTAATTATTATGATGGACAAGGGATGATTTTTTAGTTATCGTACATGTTACTAATTGCAACCCCCTAATAATTATGTTATGACGTCACGTATTACGTCATTCGAGCACCTGCGGTGTTAATCGAAGAGAATCAACTTGCGCCTTCCTTGCTGTAGTCGCGAATAATCTCTCTTAATGTTCGTGATTCCTATTATATATATATATATTTCCCCCTCACCCTCGTCCACGTTTAATTTTAATTTATTCCTCATTCGTCCCTATGTTGTTGTTGTTATTAATTTCCAGGGCAGCCAACTGCTGGCCCAGCTTCAGACAGAGAATTTTTTTGGGTCTGTCTTCTTATTGGTGGTTGTGGAGGCCATTTTCAGTTGTCAAGGGTGGGAAGTGAATTTATAAAAGCCGGTTGAGAATTGATGATCCCTCGGGTACTTTGTAAATAGTTCCCTTTCCCCCCCCCCTTCCCGAGGAGGAGGAAGGTTTTAAGAGAAGCGGCGGCACTCACACACAGACACACACACACACACACACACACACACACATTAAAAGAACGCGCGTCGTAACGCTGACAAATGCCCGTTTGTGTTCGTCTAACAGGCAGGGGGTTGTTTCTTGCGTTCCTCAAGGGTTGATGAGTACGGTCGCCTGTATTTTTAACGACTCACGGCAGATAAAGGACCTGCTGCTATTGTCTGCAACCCCCCCCCTGCCCCCCCCTTCTAGTAAGTATTTTTAGACCTCGTACCACTTGGAATTTGTAATCACCTCACGTGGTGCCTGATCTGACACAGGGATCCCTTACTCCTCCTCCCTTGCTCTCCACACACACACACGTAGTGAAACTCGCCCGCATCGTGTTTGTATTCCAAGTAGTCCTCCTCCTCCTATTACCATATTACCTGGGACCAGCAGATCCGTCCCTTTCTAACCTTGTTCTGTTCCAATCAAAATGGAAGTTTTTAATAAAATATTTTAAATTAATTAATAGCCAAAAAATACAGGCTAAATAAATACCACACAGACACACAGTTTACTGATATTTTAATCTCCTGTCGGAAACCCAATTTCACAGCGTCGTCAGGGTTGTCAGAATTCAACTCAGCGACGTCCATAATCTCTGATTTGACTCCAGTCTCGGTTGTATTCGCGTTATAAAATTTATATAAGAATTGTAAGGGGGGGGTGGATCTATTTAAAAAGTTGTCAACGGGGTGGCCGCGGTAGAATTAAAAAAAGGGGGTTGGGAATTATTGATAATTATAATATAATTTAATTTAAGTCATTTAATATTTTAAAAAATTGTTAAATAAAATTTATATAAAAATTTAACGGGGTGTAGTTAAAAAGTTATTAAGGTGTTTCCGGGGTCAGAATAGAAAACATGGGGGGTTGGAAATAATTAAAATTATATTTAAATTTCGTTTAAGGCAGTAAAAATTGAAAAAAAAATTGTTAAATAAAATTTATATAAGAATTGTAAGGGGGGCATCTATTTAAAAAGTTGTCAAACGGGGGGGTGGGTGGTTGCGGTGGAATTAAAAAAAGGGGTTGGGAATTATTGAAATTAAATTATAATTTCGTTTAAATCAGTTAATATTTAAAAAATTGTTATATAATAATTTAGAGGGTGTAGTTAAAAAGTTATTAAGGTGTTTCCGGAGTCGAAATAGAAAAATGGGGTTGGAAATAATTAAAATTATATTTATATTTCAGTAAAAAATGAAAAAAAAGGTAAATAAAATTTATATAAGAACTGTAAGGGGGGATCTATTTAAAAAGTTGTTAAAGGGGGTGGCCGGGCTCGAAATAGAAAAAAGAGGGGGGTTGTGATTAATTAAAATTATATTATAATTTCATTTAAGTAAGTTAATATTTTAAAAAATTGTTTAATATAATTTATATAAAAAATTAGGGGGATTTATTGAATAAGTTGTCAAGGGGTGGTCGTGGTCGGGATAAAAAAAGGGGTTTGTAATAATTTCAATTATATTTCAATTCCGTTATACATCAGTAAAAATTGAAAAAATTGTTTTATAAAATATATTTATAATTTTTAGGGGATGTAGTTAAAAATTTATTAAGGTGTTTCCGGGGTCGAAATAGAAAAATAGGGTTGGAAATAATTAAAATTATATTTAAATTTCGTATACATCAGTAAAAATTGTAAAGACCTTCCACCCCGCCCCCACCCTTAAGGGTGCTCCTGTCCCCAGGCCATGACGGGAGAAACACTGTTAATCTATTTAACCCTCAAAAATATTTATTAAACGTAAAATATCGGCCGATTTAGCATTTTTCAAAATTTCCATCCTCACCTCTGGGGGTTAAATGGCAAGTTGAATGTCGTAAATAAAATCAGCGACATCCATAACCCAGGATTTGACTCAAAACTCGGTTGTTCTTGCTTTATGTTGTTGTAACGCCCCTTCATCCCTAAGGGTGCTCCTGTCCCGTAATATAAGGGGTTGAAATTATACACAAAAAAAACATCGGGAGAAATGCTATCAGTCTAATTAACCCTTAAAGTTATTTATTTAACCCAAATATAGGCCGCTTTAGCGTGTTTCAAAATTTCCATCCCCACCCCTGGGGCTTAAATGGCAAGTTGAATGTCATATTTGAACTCAGCGACATCCATAACCCCGAATTTTACTCGAATCTCGGTTGTTTTAGCCTTATTTTCTTGTAACGTTCCTCCCACCGCAACCCCTAAGAAAGCTCCTAACCAATAACGTAAGGGGTTGAAATACTATCAATTTAATTAACTCTGATACCCACATATCGGCGTGTTAGAATGTTTAAAAAATTCCCCCCCCCCCCCACCCTGAGGGTAAAATCGCGAGTTGACCGTTTACTCCGCGACATCCATAACCCTGGATTTGACTCCCAGTCTCCGTCGTTCTTGCCTTATTTTCTTGTAACGCCCCTTTAAAGGGTGCTCCTGTCTTACAATGTATAAGGGGGCAGGGGTTGAAATTATACGCAAACAACATCGGGATAAACACTTTCAATCAATATTTAACCCTGAGAATTATTCATTCAACGCAAATATCGGCCGTTTTAGCATGTTTGAAAATTTCTACCCCCGTCCACCCCTGCTCCTGAGGGGTTAAGTGTTGAAACCCGTGTTGTGACGTCACGGTCTCAAGGCGAGTCTGCAGTAAATTAACAGAAATGTGTATAAAAAAAATTGTTTTTAGCGGTAATTCTATTCCACCCTTCGTGCTAGGGGTTTGTCATCCCCCAAAAAGAGCTTTTATGATTTTCTGGTGATAATAGAAAGAAAAAAACAGAGAGTGTTATTGCTACATAAAATTCTGTAAACATTTCTCTGACTATTTTACTTGACGATTCCACTGTACCTTCTTTGGAAATGTATGAGGGCTGAGAGGAGGAAATCCCCCCCCTCGACTCCAGAGAAGATACCATACCTGGAACAAAAGAACAACGATTCATCAGACCAGAGATCGTAGTAGGGGGTGGGGAAGGTGGGGAAACCATTTTAAAAAATCAAGACAGGTTCAAATAATAATAACAACATTCATGAAACATATCACATAAACATTGATGTATCTTTAAGATCTCTGAATTTATACTGTGAAGACTTCCTAATGCAAGGCTGAAACGTCGTTTCAGACTCTTAAATAAATGTATTTACCTCGGTGCATGACTAAAATTAATCATAATGTCGTCGTTACACCAAAAAAAAAATTAAGATTTCCAACGCGTGTTATATCGGTCAGACGAAACGATCAATTCAATTTAAAATATTGCAAATTTTAACGTTCAAAAATAATTCACTCGTGTCGTGAAGAGATATTAATTTGCATGAAATTCAACAAACCCTTTATCCTGTTTTCAACCCTCCCTCCCCCCTCAATTAAATTCCTTTAGTTACGTTTCAGATACACCTTGTAAAAATATTTTAATGTTAATAAATAAATTCTTGAATGTAAGGGGGGGGCAATAATTACGTTAAATATAAGTTAGATGAAGTTGTATTGGGTTTTTAGGGGTGGGGGTTTAAATTAATTTATTTTTATTGAGGACGTAATTTAGAGAATTTTGTGGATTTTAGTTCAGTTTTTTTAAAATAAAAAAAAATGTTCTTCAATACCAAGGAGCATTTCAAATTAACCCCCTTTCATGAGGGGGTTAATTTGGCGGCGTCATGTCGACTAAACCCCCGTGCGACTGTATTTCAAAGGTAAAGGTAAATATATATATATTTTTAAAACACTTGGTGTATAATGAGGTTAGATGTTTGGGGGTTGTTTCCCTTTGCGGAAGTCAAGGGGAGTAAATTAATGGCACTTTGCTGTTGTTATCTGCGCCGTCCTTATCCCATAGCCACATTTCGTTCTCTCTCTCTCTCTCTCTCTCTCTCTCCAGCGAGTGAGATCACGCAACGTGTGACCCAGTTTCAGGGCGTCGCGACGCCTTCTCCACCCCCACCCCCTACTAACTCCCCTTCACTACAGACAGAAACACAGTTTATGCATCAAGCAGGAAGGCGATAGCAGTCACTTTGCTAAAGGGGGGAAAAACCAGACGTTCAACTGTAACGCGTGACGTCACGGCAATTTAACGCATGTTAATTGTATTTTAATCTTAACTGTGTCCGTGGATGTTTTGCGTGTAATTGGCAAATTAACTGATGTGGAGAAGCAGCTCGTCGTGTACGATGCACAGTCGTCCACTGGTCTGGGCAAGGAGGGGGGTTGTTTGTATGCCCGAGCTCACTTTAACACGAACCTTTGTCACGGCAACCTTAATACTGTAACAACAATACTGGCCCTCGGAACATCATCGCGCATACAAATGTTTTCACCTGGGTTAGAAAAGCAGGAGAAGGTTTCATTAACTCTTTACACCAAGAAAGACTGCGTCAACAGTAGCAAAGTTTGCCATAACAAAGGTTAGTGTTAAAGTGAGCTCCGGTCTACTGCAACCCCCACAGTCCAACGGACACGACTACAATCTTTTCACTGGGTTAGAGAAGCACGAGAAGGTTTTATTAATTCATTCCACCGAGAAAGACTGCGTCTTCAGTAGCAAAGTTGCCGTAACAAAGGTTAGTGTTAAAGTTAGCTGCGGTCTGCTGCAACTCCCACAGTCCAGTGGACACGACTACAATTTTTCTCTGGGTTAGAAAAGCCCGAGAAGGTTTTATTAATTCATTCCACCGAGAAAGACTGCGTCTTCAGTACCGAAGATGTCGTAACAAAGGTTAGTGTTAAAGTGAGCTCCGGTCTACTGCAACTCCCACAGTCCAGTGGACGCGACTACAATTTTTCTCTGGGTTATAAAAGCCCGAGAAGGTTTTATTAATTTATTCCACCGAGAAAGACTGCGTCTTCAGTACCAAAGTTGCCGTAACAAAGGTTAGTGTTAAAGTGAGCTCCAGTCTACTGCAACCCCACAGTCCAGTGGACGCGACTACAATTTTTCACTGGGTTAGAAAAGCACGAGAAGGTTGTATTAATTCTTTTTACCAAGAAAGACTGCGTCTTCAGTAGCAAAATTGCCGTAACAAAGGTTAGTGTTAAAGTGAGCTCCGGTCTACTGCAACCCCCCAGTCCAACGGACACGACTACAATCTTTTCACTGGGTTAGAGAAGCACGAGAAGGTTTTATTAATTCATTCCACCGAGAAAGACTGCGTCTTCAGTACCAAAGTTGCCGTAACAAAGGTTAGTGTTAAAGTGAGCTCCGATCTGCTGCAACTCCCACAGTCCAGTAGACGCGACTACAATTTTTCTCTGGGTTAGAAAAGCCCGAGAAGGTTTTATTAATTCATTCCACCGAGAAAGACTGCGTCTTCAGTACCGAAGATGTCGTAACAAAGGTTAGTGTTAAAGTGAGCTGCGGTCCGCTGCAACTCCCACAGTCCAGTGGACGCGTCTACAATTTTTTCATTCGGTTAGAAAAGCCCGAGAAGGTTTTTTTTAATTCATTCCACCGAGAAAGACTGCGTTTTCAGTACCAAAGTTGCCGTAACAAAGGTTAATGTTACAGTGAGCTCCAGTCTACTGCAACTCCAGAGTCCAGTGGACACGACTACAATTTTTCTCTGGGTTAGAAAAGCCCGAGAACGTTTTATTAATTCATTCCACCGAGAAAGACTGCGTCTTCAGTAGCAAAGTTGCCGTAACAAAGGTTAGTGTTAAAGTGAGCTCCGGTCTACTGCAACTCCCACAGTCCAGTGGACTCGACTACAATTTTTCACTGCTAAGTTATCGACGCCAACGGTTTCCCTTTCAGCTTCATTACAGCGACGAATCCGTGGTCGAACAGTGCTGACGTCATTCACTGTTGCGTCACCATACACCATTTGTTCAGCCTTTTTTAATGAATATGCATGAATGAATGAATGGGACGTGTCACCTTTCCCCAATTTTCAAAAATTTGAATCACAGAACGCTGTCTAATACGTAGTCTGTGTCAATGTCAGCCGTTTTTGTAAGAGGTGCTGCAGTTCTGTCACTAGTTGGCTTAGGAAGTTGTTAGTGGTGTGGAATGGACAATAATGAGTGAGGAATCGCGGCGAATTCAGATTTTTCACATAACCAAAAGAAAACAGAGATTAGAACCACCCTCGTGTTCCGCTCAAATTCCGACCGTGAAAGCAACCATTATATATTTATTTATATTTTAATTATATTATACTGTACAATTTTTTTAATTACGTCATCAGTGTGTGTAAATGCGTAATTAACAATTCCCCGTCATTTGTTACCTCTGTTGATGACTCTTGAGAACGGTAGAGGTCAAGCACGTCAGCAGGGATTTGAACCCGGGACCTCCTGCGACAGAAGCAGGAATCGAGTCCCAGCGTGGTGCTGGGTAAACATAATAAAGCTGAAGCTGCCGTTAAGTTGGTCGTGCTGATGCGTGTTCCTGTCATGAGCCTCCTCGAGGTTTACTGTGGTTGTAGACACTCGGATAAGAGCAAGCGACGGCGAGTTGGTAAATATTGGACGAAGTAGTGCCAACAGGCTTCGTCAAACATTTACCTACACGCGGGGAGAAAGCTTACCAGAAAAGAGGCACTGACATTATCCTGCGCTAAACTCTTGGTGCAGCCTCGCGAGCAACCTTGACGACCTTCGTTGGACAGTGGTCTTTGTTGGTTGTTCGACAGTTTCACTCGCCTTCCCTCGGACTTCTTACCGCGCGGCGGCAGTTCAAGACGGGAAGTGACTCTGACGCTCCTATGATCAGGTCACCAAGGGGGATAATCCTGCGCGGTGGAGCCCCTTTTATGAGTGATGCGCCCAGGATATGCCATCAACAACCCAACATCGGTCCTCGACAGAGCTTGGTCTTTCCCATCAAGCTTTAATATTTCATAAATGACTCACGGTTCACCAACCACGCCAATTTTTTTTGGTCAAAACCCAAACGGTTGCGCGACTGTCATCATCGCCTGATACTGGGAGCCGTTCTGGATTTCAGCAAAGAAGCACACAAACGTTGCCACATCGTAAATAATGTATGACAACAAACCGCCCCTTTACTGCAGACAATCATATGTGATTCGTCGGCGCAAGGAAGAGCCTTCAAGGTCAAATCGTCTCACATTTTATTTTCCACACCCTGTTCTTTTATCTCTGCATGATGATTCGCCGAACAGTTGATTAAAGACCGGCTGTTACACGCAGAGGAAAGTTACCAACGTGGACGTCTGATGAAAGATGAATCAAACAGAATTAAAAGCATCCAAACGAAGATCAGCCACATGGACCATGAAACTGAATTAAAGGCTCAGGAATGGAGCATTCCCCCCCCCCCCTAACTCGGGTACCCGACCACCGTGAAGGAAGTCTTCTAGTGGAATTGTAAGGTGAGTCTCGTACCAGGCCTGGATTTCGACTCAGGTAGCTCAGATGGTTAACAACACTCAGGAGAAACCAAGCGGGTTCAGTCAGGATTTTATTCCGTCCAGATCCTTCAAATTTTGACGTCCAGTTGCAGGCTTTGGAGACAGACTCACCAGTAGAGGGGCCTTGTTTTATATCCTCGAGTGGTCCTGGTTGGTTCATCAGGTATTTTGACCAGGTTCATGGTTTCTGCCGTGGTTACCTTAATGCAGATGGTATTCTAAAGTATGTTACTTAATTTTCCCCAGTGTTATACTGTCGTATACTCTGCTTTGAACCAGACGGGTTCTTTTATCTGTACGGAACACCTGAAGAAGGTACAAAAAGGTATCGAAACGTCGTCGTAATATTAAATAAATGATAAGTGTCTGTATAAGGTCATCAATGCTTTATTATCATTTGAAAATACCTTGGGGGCCTCAGTTTAACACTAACCTTTGTTACGGGTAATTTGGTAGTGCAGAAACAGTTGTGAGGACATTGACGCTAGGTAAAAAATTTACCCTCAGTAACTAAATTTGGTCTTCATCAGGTTCATGAGAGGTTTTTCCTCCCCACGTGGAGGTGATGTGAACGTCAACCGCAGTTAGAGTCACAAACATATGCGCATCTATTAGTTGTGAGTAACGAAGGACTAGGAACAAAGGAGGAGGTATAACATGAATAACAAAACACTGGCTGGCTCAACCACTTCCATTCCCGGCGATAATCGCGCGTCGATCTCGTTCACTCTCTCTCTTTCTCTCTCTCGTTTATTCGTTGACCTTTGGTCGGTCAGAGCAGAGATGATCTTCTCCGCAGATACCGTCTGTAATCTCTGGGTACAAGTGTCGCGGCCCCGCGAGGTCCCTGTGCCGGGGCAGCCTTAATGAATGTAGCGGAGTTGGAGACTGTCCAGACGGGACACGTCGGGGGCTATTCAAATCGACGCGCATCCAATGCAAATTGCGCGTTAATGGCTGCCGCGGGTCACCGCAAAAGGACGCTCGTCGGCTCCTTTTAATCGCCTTCGCCTCCCCACACGCACGTGCACACAAACACACACACACACACACAAAAATCTAAAATCCTCACTGGGAGGCGCAAAGTTCAACTCGTTGGTCGCCAAGCTCTTTGTTTCTTCTCTGGAGACGAACAACGTGGCCTTGAATTTCCCTGGTATTTGCTCAGCTGTTCCACGTGGACAGGTTATGGGCCCAGCAAACACAGCCCTGTTGTGCCGCTTGTGACGTCATTAACCGAAGAATACCCCCATGATCGTATGTGGAACTGATCGTGTGTTTGGCCTCGCGAGGTTGGCAGCCTGCCTGGCCGGTGCGTCCTCGGGATGTTCTCACGCCCAGCTTGGGACAGCCGTTGGCAACGGGACTCGGAGCGGGCGCGCTGATCTTGGCAGCCTCTCGGTTACCGTAACCAAAGCAACGGAAGCTTCGACTTTCCCACAGCTCTCGAGGACGGCGACAACCAGACCTCTGTAAATCGTTTTCCTCGGAAACGAAACGCGGTGACGCACTTATTTCAGACGGTTTATAACCTCGACGCCCCGTGACGTCATCGCCAATTGTGAAGATTCCATAAGACTTGGCTACTCAATCAGGGATTTTGCACCACATTGCCGTTGACAGGAGGGGAGTATTGTCGTCAGGGTGCACTGACGCGTTAAAATAATTCAGAATTATTTGTTCTCGATATTATTTGTTTGAACAAAAAATAGGAATAAAATAAAAATACCACACAACAACGTTTGTGGGATCCTTGTCGCCCTTTCCTCCGGTTGCTAAGAAGAGCCTAGAGCGACACAACCGCACTCGTCGGCTGACAAAACTCAAAGGGAAACGAAAATGGGCTTAGAGTAACAATGAGGGCGCGACGACAATGGGAAAGCAGAAGGTTCAGCGTAACAATAAGGGATGGTAGCAATTGTTGAGTCTGTTTGTACATTAATAGCTGTGATGTTTGTGTTTAATGTAAACGGCCACTGTGAAACTCAATAATTGCTACGCTGTACCTTCTGCTTTCCCATTGTCGTCGCTCCCTCATTGTTACGCTAAGCCCATTGTCGTTGCGTTTTTCGTTTGCTTTTCAGTTTTGTCACCTGACCAGTGCGGTTGTGTCGCTCTAGGCGGCTCTTCTTCGCACCTGAGGAAAAGTGGACAAGGATCCCGGAAACGTTGTTGTGTGGTACTTTGTCTGAATTTGCGATCTTTTTTATTAATTATTTTCAATCAGATGTAATTTTTTTTTCCATTATTAGTTTGACATTAAAAAGGAGCTTCCGTGGCCCTGTGATGTTTGTTCCTGGACCGCAAGAAACATCTGGACGAAAATATATGCGGAGTGCCGCGTACATACAAACAAACAAACAAACAAGATTGCACAATACAACTATTGTTAGCCTCCGGAGTGAGTGCGGACAGGAGACGCGCGTGGCGGAGCAACAGGTAAACAGGGATGCTGCTGCTGCTGCGGAGGGGGGCAGGGGGGCAATGCTGGAGACGCTGGGGGCTGATGGCGTGCGCGAGATATAATTTTAGCTCACGGGCGAATGCCGAAATTCTGGAGCGGTCGTCGACCCCGTCGAAGGCCTGGCTTGGCTGGCTGCTTGGATGGATGGGGTGTAGCTACACACACACACACACACACACACATTTCGTCACCGTCTGGCTCAGGTCCAGCAGACTTTCCTTTCACTGCTCCAGAGGAGAGGGCAAATCCACACGCCCATCAGGCTCGACAATGCTCCTAGTGAAAACCTCGCGCAAGAACAACAACACTTCCTCATCTCTGCATGACACGTCACGGGGGGTTTCGTTGAGGCAGGTGACCGTTGCGGATCCCTGGGGAAACCTCCCCTCACCTCATGGTAACAGCCCAGCTGGTCTCAGACGACCTCCTCCTTCAGAGGTAAACGTGAGACACCTCAAGACGAATTCTCATCTGCATGACGCGTCACGGGGGCTCTCGTAGAGGCAGGTGACCGTTGCATATCCTTAGGGTAACCACCCTTCACCTCCTGGTAATAGCCCAGCTGTTCTCAGAGGATCTCCACCTTCAGAGGTAAACGTGAGACACCTCAAGACGAATTCTCATCTGCATGACACGTCACGGGGCTCTCGTTGAGGCAGGTGACCCTTGCATATCCTTAGGGTAACCACCCTTCACCTCCTGGTAACAGCCCAGCTGTTCTCAGAGGATCTCCACCTTCAGAGGTAAACGTGAGACACCTCAAGACGAATTCTCATCTGCATGATACGTCACGGGGGCTCTCGTAGAGGCTGGTGACCGTTGCATATCCTTAGGGTAACCACCCTTCACCTCCTGGTAACAGCCCAGCTGTTCTCAGAGGATCTCCACCTTCAGAGGTAAACGTGAGACACCTCAAGACGAATTCTCATCTGCATGACACGTCACGGGGGCTCTCGTAGAGGCTGGTGACCGTTGCATATCCTTAGGGTAACCACCCTTCACCTCCTGGTAACAGCCCAGCTGTTCTCAGAGGATCTCCACCTTCAGAGGTAAACGTGAGACACCTCAAGACGAATTCTCATCTGCATGACACGTCACGGGGGCTCTCGTAGAGGCTGGTGACCGTTGCATATCCTTAGGGTAACCACCCTTCACCTCCTGGTAACAGCCCAGCTGTTCTCAGAGGATCTCCTCCTTCAGAAGGAAACGTGAGACACCTCAAGACGAATTCTCATCTGCATGACACGTCACGGGGGATCTCGTTGAGGCAGGAGACTGACCGTTGCGGATCCCTTGGGAAACCACCCCTCACCTCATGGTAAAAGCCCAGCTGGTCTGAGACGACTTCTTCCTTCCGAGGTAAACGTGAGACTCCTCAAGAGCAGTTCCCACCATTGAACTGAGATCACTTGTAGAGGTCGCGCGGGACAACTTTAAACGTTGTGAAAAACTGGGAAGGGGGAGGTGGGTGCGGGAATACTGCAGATACTCAGCCGCCATGACACCAACAAAACGTGTGTCAGTTAAACATGGCAACACCGTTCCTGGGAACTAACTTTTCTTTAAAAGAGGCGGCGGCTCGTAGACGAGCAACACAAAATTTTCCACATTGCCCGGCAATCGTATTTTAGGAAACTATGGCCACGGCGATGTGTTGCGGGCAAGTATCCCCCAGCAATTACTCTTTAGTAATGCTCAGGCGTAGAATCACGCACGTAGAATAGCATATGTTCAAAGGAGGGTGGAGGAAGGAAGGAAACAAGCAGAAGGAAAGACTGAAAATATTAGACCCAGGCCCAGGCAGGACCTGCTCAGTGCACAGACGCCTTAACCGTCTACAGACAGTCTCCTTACGGATAAATCGTTATTTAGAGGAGGAATTGGTAGAGTAGAGGGAATGAAGTATTAGGAGCATCCATTGAGGACTACAATATATATATATTGTAATGCCAATTAATTAGGACATTAATTGTTTCGACATAAAATTTAATTGTAGCGGGGCAGGAGCTTCCAAAAGCGACAAGTAAACAAACAACATCTGATTAAGATGTAAACAAACAACAGTTGGAGAATTTTGGGAGAAATTAGGCCAAGGCATATTTGAGTTCAGAGATACAGGAAAGATGTAGAAATTAAATAAATTTAAACTAAATTTAAAATAACTAATAACTTTAAAAAAATTCTAAATGAAGTTATAAGTTAAAAGAATTAAGTTAAGCAATGCACAATTAATTAAACCGTAAGAAATTTTAGAATCTAGACAGTTTGGATAATTAAATAAGTAATACATTGCCCCAATATTTAACGGAAAATTTGTAAAATCTTTTAATTAACGGTAATTGGAGTTAAGTTTCTGAGCGAAATCTGACAACATTAGGGCAAAATTTGTAAGAAATTGAGTTTTTCGAAGAGTAAAGTGTAGACATTTCTTTCTCAAACTAAAATTTGGGGCATAATGTAATGCCAATTAATTAGGACGTTAATTGTTTGGACATAAAATTTAATTGTAGCGGCAGGAGTTTCCAAAGCGACAATGGAGCCAGGCTCTGTTACTTTGTCGGAAAGTCAAAAATGGCGGATGCGCGCTAAAACTCGAGACTACACGGATAGTTCAGTTGGTGACGGGACATTTCGGAGGACGGAACAAATGAGTCTAGAGCAGAGACTAGCCGTTGTTTAATGCATCATTAAACAAAGTTGTGAGTTGAAGACAAAGTAAAAACATTCACGGGAGTGTTACATCGTAAATATACCTAAGTAAAAGCAGTTTACGTCTGTAGCCAGCCAGGAATAGTAAAGTTGCAGTTGAAGTCCCAAGCGGTAAAAAGACTAGCAAACCTATGAATCACAATATTCATATATGGCAAGCAGACATCAGATAGCTGACAAAAAGGAGGATCATCCGAGTTCCTGGGAGCCTGTCAAGGTGGACTTCAAGAGTGTAGAACCTGTGAGCCGATATTCGAAGCAGTGCAATAGTGAACTCCCGAAAACAAAAAGGAATACTGGAACCAGCTGGACAGATGTGAGTCACAAAATACCAAAAATAATGATTTATGGAAACGTAATTAAAGGATAGAAGTCAGATCTCGTTCTATTTTAATTGTCAATCAGAGTTAATTTCTTCCTATGGACATATTGTCTGGGTGACTCATAAACTGTGTGTGTTAATTAGGTTTTTAAAACAACTTGTTGTGTCCATTATCAAACCCAGTAGAGACCCTGAGATCTAAAATTTTAAATTGTAATTGTTTGTGAGTTAAAGCAACAAAGTGGAAATAAATAATTATATGTTTTAAATTCTTGTTGATTATTTCATTTAATTAACGTCATCTTTTGATTATTACAATATATATATATTGTAATGTTCCGACTCTGGGAGCGTTTTGCACATTCCTTGGTCCCCTGTAATTGTGGTTCATTGTCGCTCCAACGACCACGACGGGCGTCGGCGTCGATCCTCCGCACGCAGACGTCGTGAAGCGAGGAGCCAGGATAATTGAAGGGAGCGCACGCGGCTGCGGCGTCGTCGTCCTGTGGGTATTTATTTATAGACCAGACAGACAGACAGAGGGGGGGAATATTCCGTTTCGCGAAACACATCTTTTTCTTGCCTACCACTAGGAGGGGCGCGGGATTGTCCTCCGAGTCAAGGTCAGAGGGAAGGAAAAAACCTACTCACTCACACACACACATGACGGAAAATATGTCCTGCGAGAGCAATCGTAGTCTCCTGGTAAAGATGCGAAACACTTACGAAGGCTTTTAACCGACCGTTTTTATAATACAATTAATTAAAAATTTAATGAAGGTCATAGCTCATCGCACGGTCGGACATTGCACGACACCTCCTGGAGTACAGCTGCTTCAGGGAAGTTGTTTGGTAGCCGACCGCAGTTACCAGCGGCCTTTAAAGACTTTTTGATACAGATATATATTATTAAAAAAATTGCGTCGAAAAAAAAAACACGTTCGGTGCTGGGGAGTCGACAAGGGGTAGCTCAGATGGTTGAGTGACTACGTGAGTAGCGGGGGGCTGCTTCCCAGTCCTGTAGAGGGTTGTTTTGCATATCAGCTAATGAGTAATAGAAGTTTATTTTTATTCTGTGGTTCATGGTCTTTGAAATCATCCAAATACCTTCAGGTGTGTCTTCACTAAAAGGCGTCGGGGGTCTGGTTAACATGTTTAAAAGCAACTTGGGTGACAATTAAAAATTTTAAGAGTGGATAACACCCCTCGTGATCCTCTACAACAGGGGTATCGATGTCTGTTGAAGGAGACCGAAGTCCCTTTGAAGACTAACTCCGCTTGCGTGTGACGCTGCTGTTGTTTTGTCGGCCGGCGGTGCTTGAAGGCATGTGTTTCGTGTCTTGTCCTCCTGGCCGCCTTCCAGCTGACACCCAACGAGTACATCGAGAACAAGTGTCGCGGCGGGCGAGGGCCAAGGTCGACCGACACCAAGGCGAAAAACCTTCACTCGTCCTCCTGCCACTCAGATCATGTTCCAGTCAGGGACCATCAAAGGTGCCTCTGGTCAATGACTTCTTGAGAGTCACGATACGTGTCAAGACAACAACAAGAGTTGTCCTGGGGATTGTCAGTAATCCTCAAGAGCCGGAAGTGGACCAAGTTCCCTGGTTCTGACCATCGCGGCTTCAGTCATCTTTTAATAAATGAAACAGAGTGTTTGTATGTATGTATGTATGTTCCGCATACAATTCTACACCCGTCGAGAAAATTTCACCAAATTTTTTACACGTGTTCCTTGCCACCAGGAAACAAATACTGTGGGGTTAAGACACGTCTACCACCCACCAGGGACCGGGGTGTAAATTTTTTAACCTGTAAAAACGGCCGATATTTCAGTCGAATAAATATTTTTCGGGGTCAATGAGATTTTTAGTGTCCCTGTCGACGTTTTTTTTATTGTAAGTATAATTTCAACACCCCTATCGGCAAGGTAAGGGAGCACCCTTAAAGGTGGGAGTGGCGTTACATGAAAATAAAGCGGGAACGGCCGCGATTGAAGTCGAAACCGGGGTTATGAGTGTCGCTGAGTTCAGCCACGACATTTAACTTACCGTTAATCCCCCCCAGGGGTGGTGGTGGACAGGTGTAGAAATTTTCAAACATGTTAAATCGGGCTACGCATTCGTCGAAAGAAACTTTTTCGGGGTTGAAGAGGTTGATAGCGTTGTTCCAGATATTTTTGTGCGTAATTTCAACCCCTTTCGGCATGGCAGGGAAGCACCTTTAGGGATAGGGGTGGAGGTGCGTTGCTTAAAATTACCGCAAAAACAACCGACATTGGTGTCAAATCCGGGGTTATGGATGTCGCTGAATTTAATGACGACAACCCCTGGCAACGCCGGAGAGAATCGTGAATAAGTTGGATTAAATTGAGATAAGCTGCGGCATCGTTGTTCAACCGAGCGTTTCTCCTTTCTAACGTGGTGACGACGCCCACGACTGGTCACTTCAGACCAGAGTCCGCCATCGGCACGTGTTGATTCCATCTTGTTTCTCCCTGGACAGGGTGATTTATTTTTTTTCAATTGTTGATTGAGGGGACCGGACAGAAGAATCACAGGCGGCTGTCGTCACTTCCCTTAAATGGGGGGGGGGGGGTTGGGACGGACAAATTCGTTACGATTCGTCTCCGCCGACGCCGAGGACAATGTGTTTTGGTAATCGATCCATCCAGATCGCCCTCTCGAGAATGACAAAGGGAAGAGGGAGGGTGGGAAACAAACAAACAGATAAATCAGTCGAGGCTGTGGATTTAATTTTCAACCCTTCTCAAAGTACGCGTTAAACCATTCACACGTCACGGGGGGAGGGGAAAAAAATTCAATCTTCTCGTGCTTTTATGTTCCCAATTCTTCCGGCTGCTGATTTGATGACAACCTTGAAAGTTCTGGGAGGTTTTTACGTCCTTCCGTGCTCATAGAAGGTCTTCTTCACCTTCATATAAACCTACGTCTCATTAACCCCGGACCTGGCGGCTGGTCTAAGAACCGATATTAATCTTACAGTATTTGAACTAATTGATTACTACTAAGGTTCGGTCGTGAGATGTAGCAAGTCGTGTATCAGATGCGTGGTAGAAGCGGGAGTATTGTCGTCAGGATGGGAAACAGTCCCTTGGAGACAAGCTGGAGTAACGCTACTAGCATTCTTTTTTTAAAAAAAAAAGCATTCATTAGATTCTCTCTAAATATGGATGAAAAGGCATTTGAGACTGTCTCTGGTATTGAAAAAAATATTTTATTTATTTCATTTTTGGGCCCAACGTGGGGCAGTACATCCGTTAATAATTAAAATCTTTTATTTATTGCATTATGGCGCCCAACGTGGGGCAATAAATCCGTTAATCTTAAAAATCTTTTATTTATTGCATTATGGCGCCCAACGTGGGGCAATAAATCCGTTAGTAATTAAAATCTTTTATTTATTGCATTATGGCGCCCAACGTGGGGCAATAAATCCGTTAATAAGTCAAATCTTTTATTTATTGCATTATGGCGCCCAACGTGGGGCAGTACATCCGTTAATAATTAAAATCTTTTATTTATTGCATTATGGCGCCCAACGTGGGGCAATAAATCCGTTAATAATTAAAATATTTTATTTATTGCATTATGGCGCCCAACGTGGGGCATTACATCCGTTAATAATTAAAATCTTTTATTTATTGCATTATGGCGCCCAACGTGGGGCAATAAATCCGTTCATAATTAAAATCTTTTATTTATTGCATTATGGCGCCCAACGTGGGGCAATACATCCGTTAATAAGTAAAATCTTTTATTCATTACAATATATATTTCTCCTTGGTTTCTTTTAACGTCTGTTCTGAAATAATAATAATAAAAGAATTGATGACTTTATACTGACAATAGTTATATTATTTTTATTATGACGACGTTTCGATAACCTTTTTGTAACCTTCTTCAGGTATTTTCCTACCGAGGAGGTATTTACAATTGATTAGGTTTATGGCTCAATTTTTTTTTTACAGTACCAAAGTTGCCCGTAACAAAGGTTCGTGAGCGCCCAGGACAGTGGAGCACTGCGCATCGTCGACTGGGTCATTTCTCTCCGGTTGCAAAACAGTGGCAATGTGAGTGGCGATTGTTGTCATGTGTGAGGTGGTTATTATTATTACAATAATAAAAGGCCGTGAGTCATCAAACATACTGACGTTTCGTCCCGTTTTCAGGACCTCTTCAGGTATTTATAAATCAGAGGCTAGTTTCTGCTTAGTCTGCGGAGTTGACGCGAACTGTTACGGAGCCGTCCATGCCCAGGTTCGTTCCCCCCACGTGTGGTGGTGAACAACTGTGTGGGATTGTTAAAGTCATGCCTTACGGTTGTTTGCAGAGAACCGGCTGCGTGCGTGGTGCAGAGTTTGCGCAGCTGTCGCCCTCGTCTGTCTCCATGAGAGAAAGTTCCGGAGCAGCAGCAGCAGCAAAGTGTTGAAAAGTTACGCTGGAGTCAGTCCCTCGCCGCCGTCGCGGACATCTGGCAAACATTCCCATAAACGCGGTCGAAACGTCGCTGCTGCAGTTTAATTAATTACAACAACTCACAGACACCGTTTAACAGAGGCTAAGCGGATAAACCAACCAGAGGATTATTTCCAAAAACAACAAAAATAAAAGCCGCCTTAAGCTGCGTCCCTCAGAATTCCTTCCGCTTCACCAGGACCATAAGGAGACTCGAGGAAGCCCGCCCCCGTCCCCCCCCCCACCCTCAACGTTCTCCCAATGTTAAAATTACATTTACGTAGCCCCCTTTGTCTCGGAAACCGTTACAGATCCAGGACTGAAAATCTCCACGGCTTACTTTTAAACCTTCTGTCAGGAGTGTGGAAGTAGAATAAACTGTTTATCATAGTTAGAATGATTCTAATGATTAATTTATCAACATCTGTTGCCTTCTTAAGGAAAATGAGGAATAAGGATTATCCAAAAGACTGAACGAAGCAAAATAAAATATACTGACGTACATTTTTGTATTTATTTATCAATTTATTTTACTTTTATTGGAATAATAAAAACGGTGTGTTGTTGGTTGCGGTCACGGCAGGGGCAAACCCCTGTATGATCTCTCTCTCTCTCTCTCTCTCTCGCTCTCTCTCTGTGTCTGTCTGTCTGTCTGTCTGTCTGTCTGTCTGTCTCTGTCTGACCTTATTGCTTATATCCTTTGGGGGAAAAAAAGACAGACGCACGATTCTCGAAGCTTACGAGAATCGATCGATCGATCTCGGAAGCCAATAAACAATTAATTTTCATGATAAAATAGGGACCAGTAACAGGACAATAGAAAAAAAAGGATTTTATTAATTAATTATGATACATATATATATATTCGGACTATTGAGAAACCAAATAAATAACAAAATAATCATCCCCCAATTAGTTTAATTTTACTTTAACCACGGGGGACAAATAGGCGACGAACCTATGTGAAGGCAAGACAGGATTAAGGTCAAGGAACAGGAGCAGTCTTTGAGGAAACCCCTGCCGTAAGGAGCAGGGTGGATTCACCAATCACTGATACGCCTCGTGACGTCATCAGTGACGCGTATCCAGTGAGGTTGGGTGGACGCTTCCCTTCGCCTCATTAACTTCACCGCCATAATTCTTGAAACCCCCGCGAGAGTATTTTCCAGTGGACCCTCCCTTCCTTCCTTCCACCGTGAATCGCTTCCTCTGTGTCTTCCTCCGGGCCGAGCGAGGCAAGAAGGCGACCTTGTTCCCTTCAGAGGTTCTCCTCCTCCCATGTAGAAAAAAAATTCCGCCGCCGCCGCCGCCGCTGTTGGTCCAGATATGGCTTCCGTTGCCTCACTGACGGTAAAAAATCGACTCAGTTCGTTGACCTCCTCCTCCTCCTCCTCGGGTGGCGTTGGTGGTGGTGGGGGAGGGGGAGGGGGAAAAGAGAAACCTTCCAAAGGTCACCAAGATATATTCCTTCCCTTCCCCCACCCTCCTCCTCCATGTGTAACGAATGTGGCGTTTATCGTCCATTTATCTACTTCCTTCTTAACAGAAATAATTTTCCATTAGGAGCGCGGTGGATTCACCAATCACTGATATACGCCTTGTGACGTCACCAGGGTTGTAGTGACGTTTTCTATCCCCCCCTCCCCTCCCTCTCTCCAGGTTCGTTTTCGCTGCTTTTCCTCTCCGTGTTTGAACTAAGGTTCCCACATGCCGAGGCCTGTTCTGAGAGGTGTATGTTCCTGGGGGGGGGGGGTCACAGACCTTGGGGGCATACGGGTAAGAGTTGTCTGCTGTTCCCATTGGAACAGTCAGGCTGCTGCCTCCTAAACTGGTCAAGGCACGGAGAAGGGAATGCTACGTCCCCACAGCAAACTCCTCTCCCGCTATCCAGGGAAGAGCGTGGGACAAGTAGCCAAGAGCCCGACCTACCTGATGCAGGTTTTTCTAGGGCTTGTCCTTAATTACTTGTAGGCGAATTCCCCGGGGTAGGATCCTTAAACCACAACCCGGGGGCCCCTAGTTAACCCTTGGCTACCTTCCTCTACCCTTCCGCATCCCCCCTTTCAAATCCCTTCCTGTGTTATTAAAGTGTATATATATATATATATATATATATATATATATATATATATATATATATATGAACAAAACGTGGTACACATATTCTTAAAAACACGAGAAACGGTACTGTGGGAGGGTGAGAAACACCCCCGTAGCTCAAAGGTAGGAAGAATTATAATTGATTTAACCCTGATCATTTAGTGTTGAATCACTGCGCGCCAAGAGACCGTGACGTCACACGCTAGACAGAGAGAGAGAGAGAGACGTGACTACGCGACGAACAGAGGAAATAGTTCCTTTTCCCGGCAATGAAATAAATCAGAAATATTTTTGATTGAATAAGAAGTATAATTTCATCCAGCGATACTCCATAAAAAAAACAATACTAAATACTTTACGATCCTTGCGCGGCGGGGAAAATGTAAGTTAAATTTTCGCCGCCATGTTTAGTGACTCCCAATATGGCGACTGTTTGTTTACATTTCTGAATCTAGCTGAGAATGTCTTTGCGTAATGTCTGAGGACTGAGGGACAATTATATCCTGCAGCAGTCAAGGAGTATATTTAAGAAGGAATATTCAGAGGTTATGTTTGTCGCGACTGATGCAGTAAAATTCAAAGCTGTTGAATTAATGCGCTGCCAGGGTGAAAAGTGTGTACGAGGCTAGGGAACAGTTAGATTGAGGTTAGGTCACGTCTTGAGTAATGAGAGTCGTCATCGACCACGAGCTCGACGTGAGACGAGTCACTGGAGCCATCAGGAATATTGCGTGCACGTAGCGTGGCTGATGCGACAGTCACGAGCAGCAGCAGCAGCAGCGCCTCCACACCCCCCGTCTTCGTCGTGGTGAGCTGAATATCGTCCACCCCCCCCCCCCGCCCCCCACACCTCCCGCGAAGGCACAGGAAAGCCGCCGCCGTGGCCGCCTTCATAATCATCAACACACCGTTACGTCAGCGCCGCCGTGAAAAGAGAAACTCGCAATTAATTTTTGCCCACCCCGCGAGCCTCGCTGGACCAGACAGGCTGCTGGAGAAGGTTGCGAAATCCCGTGTCCGAGGCGCTTCCTGGTAATGCGGCGGACTCCATCAATTAATATCCAATAGCACTCAAACTAAAATTTTGAATATTTGGGGGGGGGGGTGGCAGGGGGGGCGCGGAAACCTAAAACCAGTCGCCCCAGGACCAATAGAAACATTTATTTCTTCATAATCAAAAAAACAAATAATTCAGAAGCTTCCGGTCACCTGACCGTGTGTCTTAAACGCCATTATTAATTACTAATTACTGTTATGTTATCAGTACATTCTTTTCTCTCTCTCTCTCTCTCTCTCCATGTTCTGGTTTATCAACAAATTTACCTACACAGGTGTCCGCTATTCCCATTGGAATACTCGACCAGCTGCCTCCTAAACTGGTCAAGGCACAGAGAAGGGAATGCTGCGTCCCCACAGCAAACTCTTCTCCCGCTATCGGAAGGGCGTGGGACAAGTACCAAATGCCCCGAATGCCGGGTAGGATCCTTAAACCATAGCCCGGGGGCCCCCTAGTTAACCTTCCTTGCTACCTTCCTCTATCCTTCCTCATCCCCCCTTTCAAATCCCGTTCGTATGCTATTAAAGGGGAGTTGTCCAACGTGGATTAGCCCCATGTAGCCTGTTACCCCCAAAAAATATTTTATATATAAGGTCTGCTAGGGCTATTCTCACCCAGGCAGTGATGTTCTCTCGCAGGCAGAACTTTCTAGGAGAGATACGAAGAGGCTACCTTTGGGGATGCCTTTTCCTCTCCGTTTTTTGAAATAAAGTTCCCACCTCGGCCTGTTCTAAGAGGTGCGTGTTCCGGGGTTACAGACCTTGGGGCATACGGTAAGAGTTGTCCGCTATTCCCATTGGAATAGTCAGCCAGCTGCCTCCTAAACTGGTCGAGGTACGGAGAAGGGGAATGCTGCGTCCTCACAGCAAACTTCTCTGCGGCCATCCAGGGAAGGGCGTGGGACAAGTACCCAAATGCCTCGAGCAATCTGATGCAGGTTTTTCTAGGGTTTTCCCTGCATTACTTTTAGGCGAATGCCCCGGGGTAGGATCCTTAAACCATTGTCCGGGGGCCCCTAGTTAACCCTCCTTGGCTACCTTCCTCTACCCTCCAGCATCCCCGCTTTCAAATCCCTTCCTATGCTATTAAAGGGGAGTTGCCACCACGTGGATTACCCTCATGTAGCCTGGTACCCTAAAATATTTTATTTATATATTTATAATAATTATGTCATGCATGTCTTGAAAAATAAAAAAAAACAAGGGAGGGAAGAGACATCTGCCTTCGTGACGCTGTGCCACACAAAAGTTGTTCATTGCTGGTTCCAGCAGGAGCTATTTGTAGATAAACCCCCCCCCCCTCGCCCTCTGAGTTAAAAATAAGAGATAAATTAAATCCCATACAACATCCCTCGGCTCTATTGTCTTATAAAAAACACCTTACGAGAGCAACAAGCGCGTTGTTGTAGTGTTGTAATTAATTAAAACTGTCGTCATTTTTCCTGTCTGTTATTTGTTGGTTGCTTATGTATCAAAATTATTCCCTTTCAATGCAAAATAAAAAATAAAAAGTCTTGTGATAAAAGAAACAGTGTGTTGCTGGTTGCGGTCACGGCAGGGGCAAACCCCTGTCTCTGGCCTCATTGCTTATTTCCTTTATGAGAAAAAAAAGACAGACGCATTATTCTCGTGTAGAATAAAATCTCGAAGCTTAGGAGAATCGACCTTCTCCACTTTTGTGGTGTTTTTTTTTTCCTTTCCTTTCCCTCTACCTCGTGATATTTTCGTGGCACGCGACCGAGCTCGTGGCGCCGGGTCCTTGGGAGCAACAGTTGCTCCATTCACCAACCATTATCGCTCCCTCGACATCAAGATCCGTCCATTCAGGCCTCTCCGGAAGCCTCACATCCTCTCTTTGTCTCTGTGTGTGTCTGTGTCTCCAGGATCCTCGCCGCACCTGAGCGTCTAAGGTAAACCCCGCGTTTTATGAGTGACCCGTGACCACCAACAAGGAGCGACTGATGACGGGCCTTCGACCACAACATTCCTCATTTAAGAATTGCAGAGATTCGATGATTTAGGGTCATTTTGAAACTTGGGAATAAATAGTCTGTTTTTCTAAAAATATTTTACGTTTATTGTATAGACCCTCCAGACCCCGACAGTCGGTGCCGTTAAGGTAAAGGTGCAGACACACTGCTATCACGTCACGTTCTCTCACGTGACGTGCCAGTGAGAAGGTTGAAGCGTGTCTACGGCCTGTCACGTCACGTGGGAACGCCCAGTCACGAAACATTCCGCTATGACAATAAACACAGTTATATGACGTCACGTACTGTCACGTGACATGCCGGTCAGTAAGTTGATGCGTGACTGCCGACTTTTTCACGTCACGTGTGGAACGCCCAGTCACGTAAGTCTCCTTTGATAATATTCCACACTGCTATCACGTGATGTTCTGTCACGTGACGACCCAATCGATAAGTTGAAACGTGACTGCGGCCTGTCACGTGACGTAGTTGAAGGACAGCCACGAAACCTTCTGCTTTGACAATTTATTCAGTGTTGTGACGTCACGTACTGTCACGTGACGTGCCGTTCTAAATGTTGAAGCGTGATTACGGCCTGTCACGTCACGTGGGAACGGCCAGTCAGGAAACAGACTCCTTTGACAATATACACACTTCTATCACGTCACGTTCCGTCACGCTGCGTGCCAGTAAGTAATTTAAAGCGTGACTGCGGCCCGTCACGTCACTAGTCACTACAAAACGGGCATAAAACATTGTGCTTTGAAATTGACCAGACTTCTATCACGTCACGTACTGTCACGTTAAGTGGGAACGTCCAGTCACGAAATATTCTGCTTTGACATTAAACACACAGCTATGACGTCACGTACTGTCACGTGACATGGCCGTCAGAAAGTTGAAGCATGACTGCGAACTTTCACGTCACGTGGGAACGGCCAGAGACGAAACATTATGCTTTGACAATAAACATACATCTATCACGTCACGTAATGTCACTTCAGTTGAAGCGTGACTACGGCCTGTCACGTCACGTGGGAACAGCCAGTCACGAAACATTCTGCTATGACAATAACACACTGATATGACGTCACGTACTGTCACGTGACGTGCCAGTCAGAAAGTTGAAGCGTGACTACGGCCCTGTCACGTCACGTCACGTGCACTTGCCGCCCGTGTCCCCTCCTCGTACATTTACCATTCATGTAGAAAGAATATTCCGTGAGTGGAAGGACCGTTGTCGTGGAACGTGACTGTGCAGCTCTTGTCAGGAGGAAACATGCAGGAGTTCCTTCATGAGAACGTTTCACCTTGCTTTCCAAAAAGGGGGGGACGAAACATTAAACACTATAACAAAATACATTGTCTCCGAAGGCTTCCGAGAAAAGTTTGCCCCTCTTTTCAGTTTTTGGCCAATAGCAAAATAATGAAGCGTTGTATTGAAAACAATGTTCAGTAATAAATTGTAGAGAATAAAATTCTGCTTCGAATGGTGGACTTGAGGACAAAATTCGGTCGAAGGAAGTGGGAGAAAGCGTTCTCCAAATTAGGGACATTTTATGTAACATTCGAAGAGAACGCAGCTTGTCGTGTTTCCATCGCCGATATCTCCAAAATGGCCGCCAGTGAAGTAATTTGTCACGGAACAAATGTTGTAGAGAATTTAATTCTCTTTCCAACGCATTGATTTGGTTTTCAAAAATCTATTGAGAATTGCCGAAAATACAGCCATTTGTCTGTCTGTGCGCCGCTACTGTCATGGCGCCCCGTGGATGGGGAGTGACGTCACGGCGGAACTTCAAAGATTTTGGGAAATTTAAATTTATGAAGCAACTACACAGCCACCAGCTAAAGGACGGGTAAATTTTTTTTTCTACAACTTGTATATGTTCTGGCCATTAGTGAAAAACCTCAAGTTTTCCGATTACAAGGGCCTCGGGTGGGGAAAAAACTTTCAGTGGCCTAAAACTGACGACATTTTGCGCCTCTTTTCAGTTTTTCGTTAATAGCAACGGAATGGAGCATCCTAGCGGAAATCATCATCACTGAGAAATTGTAGAGAATAAAATTTTGCATCGAACGGTGGCCTCGAGGACGAAATTCGGTTAAGAGAACTGGTAGAAATCGTTGTTCAAACTTACGTGATATTCGAAGAGAACGCAGTTTGTCGAGTTTCCAGCGCCGATATCTCCAAAATGGCCGCCATTGAAGTAATTTGTCACGGAATAAATGTTGTAGAGAATTAAATTGTCTTTCCAACGCATGATCTGGTTTTTTAAAAATCCACTGAGAATTGCCGAAAATACAGCCATTTGTCTGTCAGTGCGCCGCTAGTGTCATGGCGCCCCGTGGAAGGGAAGTGACGTCACGGCGAAACTTCAAAGCTTTTGCGAAATTTAAATTTATGAAGTAGCTACACAGCCACCAACTTGTATGTGTCGTGGCCATTAGTGAAAAACCTCAAGTTTTCCGCTTCTAAAGGCCTCGGGGGGGGGGGGGGGAGAGGGGGAACTTTCTGTGGCCTAAAACTCAAAGACATTATGCGCGTCTTTTCAGTTTTTCGCCAATAGCAAGGGAATGGAGCATTCTAGCGAAAATAATATTCGTTAATAAATTGTAGGGAATAAAATTCTGCATCGAACGGTGGGCTCGAGGACGATATTTGGTCGAAGGAAGTGGTAGAAATTGTACGTCAAACTTACGTGATATTGGAAGAGAACGCAGTTTGTCGTGTTTCCAGCGCCGATATCTCCAAAATGGCAGCCATTGAAGTAATTTGTCACGGAATAAATGTTGTAGAGAATTAAATTTCCTTTCCAACGCATGATCTGGTTTTTTAAAAATCCACTGAGAAACACCGAAAATACAGCCATTTGTCTGACTGTGTGCCGCTAGTGTCATGGCGCCGGGGAGTGACGTCACGGCGGGACTTTCAGAGAATATTAGAATGTTGAATGTCTAAGAGAAACACAGAGTCCAGAGATGACTTATACGCTTCGGCAAGTGGCGACCAGAACCTGAGGTCCTGGTATGTCGTCCTGTCCCAAACAATATTCTGGAGCCTGGCGATCGTTATGCTGAAGACTTGAGGGTCACTCGCGGTAGCGCCAAGACGGTGAATGGAGCAATTACGAGCGAGCACAGAGTCGCTGATTGAGCGGGTCATTCATGAAGGTCCCTTCGCCCTTCCCCCCTTCACAAAGACGAGGAGGTAACGAGCCATTGTACCTGGAGAACCCCTCAGCGTCGCCCCCAGGCCTTGCGACCTTTCCTCTACTTGCTAAACTTTGACCCCGGCGGTCTTCATCATTTCAACATTGAAATAAATAAACAACAAGGTAAATAAAATGTTGATTTTATACAATTATTTTGTCAAAGACAATAATTTATTGCAATATAATCAGTTAGAAGGCGTCTGATATGTTTCATGACTCTGTATAGTAACGGAAAGAAGTTTAACCGGAACTGGTCCGCCATTTTGATTCTAAAAAAAACAAAAAGAACACTAACTGACACGACATTAATTGACATCGGTTTCGCGTCCTCATAAGTCATGAAACGTGAAGATAGGCAGAAGTTATTATTATTAACGACGACCGTCGCACGAGCGCGCCACTGACACAACTAACGAGGTCACGGCTTCCAATAAAACGTTATCGGTCCCATTCTTTCTCCCTGAGTTATCTAAAGCTGCCGCTCGTCACTCTGCGAGGAGAAAACAACTGCTTCCGTGCGGAGACGAGCCTGAAGGTCAATAACGCGCCTGGCAGCCTTGGCGACCCTCTGGTAAACTGTCATCAGCGCAGGACTAGGAACATAACCTCACACGAACGAGTGAAAATGGCAGCCTGAAGAATTTCAATGTTGCCAATTCTGGTAGACCTCAAACTATTGAGGACGAAGAAAATAATGTAAGAATATGAAGGCATGGAGGTCCAGGACCATTCAATGAGTATCAGAGAACATTTGCGGTGGTAGTTGTGAAGCAGAAGAAACACTAATCACGTATAGGAATAAATGAGGGGAAAAAAATTACGTCTGAATGAAAAGGATAGCCAAATACAGACAAAATAAGAAAATAACGTTTCTGGGATCCTTGTTCCTTTCTTCAGGTACTCACGAGAGCCCACACATAACTGAATAGTGCAGTTGTGTCGCTCTAGGCTCTTCTTTAGCACCTGAAGATATTATAGGAAGACTTATATAATTGTTCTTATAAATAAAAATGGGATGTTTGTATTTACGTACGTTGCTTATGTTATTCAACTTGCCATTAAACCCACTGGGGCGGAGGTAGAAATATTCAAACAGGTTAAACGCCCGATATTTGCGTCGGATGAATATTTTTTTCGACGTCATCGAGATTTGTTGTATTTCTACTTCTGTTATCTGTGTATAGTCATAGGAGGGGAGCACCCTTAGGGGTCGGCGTGTGCGTTACAAGGAAATAACGCGAACACAACCGATATTGGAGTCAAATCCAGGGTTATGGATGCCGCTGAGTTTAATTATGTTATTCAACTTGGCGGCAAGCGGAAGTGGAAATTTTTAAACCTGCTCAAACCGACAATATTTATGTTGGATAAGTTATTTTTTGGGGGTAAGCGAGATTGATAAAGTTTCTACCTCTGTTATCTGTGTATAATTTCAATCCAGGAAGGGAGCAGCCTTAGGGGTGGGCGTTACAAGGAAATAGCGCGAATACGTTAATGTATACCTCAGATGCTGAATGGTTAATTAGAGCTGACGTCTGATACGTGGACAGGGGCGTCGCCATTGCTTATAGAGGGAAACGACATCCAGACCCACTACAGCTTCGAAGGCCACCAACTGGTCAATTGTCCGGAGAACCGTAATTGGGGGTCTATTTGTCTTCAGCCACGGTCTGATTTTCGATTTTCACGCTCCTCCTCGAAGGGCAACCGTAAATTTAGAGGCGGACGGGCCGGACGGAGGAGAGGGTCTTTAATTATTCACCCGGAGGCTACGTGTCGATGTTATCTCTGGCAACTACGGGCCCTACACTTGCTTCCATTCACCAGAAGGCCGCCAGATCTGTGGCACCAGCTGTTGCTCAGCCTCACTCCGTCAATGCGCGCCTCATTATGGTGCTAACGTTACGCGCGGTGCCCGGCCAGCGAAGTACAAAGGCCAAGTTTCCACGTAAGAGAAATGGTTTCTGGTGATTCCTCAACACCAAACCTCAAACAATGACAGATAAACCCTGATGAATCAAATTATAGTTTCCCCAGAAGAATTACAACCAGAAACAATCTTCCTCTAATAAATAAAATTACCTGTATGTGTCGGTTCCACATACAAATCCACACACGTGGAGAAAATTTCGTACAAGAGTTCCTTTAGAACCGGAAACAAACCACTGTGGGGGGTGAGACACATCTACCACTCTCCCAAGGGACGGGGGTGGAAATTTTCTAAACATGCTCAAAACGACTATAAATATTTTTCAGGGGGGTCAATGAGATTCATCGTGTTCCTACCTCTGTTATGTGTGTATTATTTCAACCTCTTTCGGCATATGAGGGGGGAGCACCCTTAGGGGTGGGCGTTACAAGAAAATAACGCGAATACAACCGATATTGGAGTCAAATCCAGGGCTATGGATGTCGCTGAGTTTAATTATGACATTCAAATTGCCGTTAAACTCCCCCTGAGGTGGAGGTGGAATTATTCAAACCTGCTGAAAGCGACGATATTGGCGTCGGGGGTTAATGAGATTGATTGGGTTCCTACCGGCGTTGAATGTGTACAATTTCAACCCCTTTCGGCATATGAGGGAGGGAGCACCCTCAGGGTTGGGCGTTAGAAGAAAATAACGCGAATACAACCGAGATTGGAGTCAAATCCTATGCTATGGATGTCGCTGAGTTTAATTATGACATTCAAAATTCCGTTAAACTCCCCCTGGGGTGGAGGTGGAATTATTCAAACCTGCTGAAAGCGACGATATTGGCGTCGGGGGTTAATGAGATTGATTGGGTTCCTACCGGCGTTTAATGTGTACAATTTCAACCCCTTTCGGCATATGAGGGAGGGAGCACCCTCAGGGTTGGGCGTTAGAAGAAAATAACGCGAATACAACCGAGATTGGAGTCAAATCCTATGCTATGGATGTCGCTGAGTTTAATTATGACATTCAAAATTCCGTTAAACTCCCCCTGGGGTGGAGGTGGAATTATTCAAACCTGCTGAAAGCGACGATATTGGCGTCGGGGGTTAATGAGATTGATTGGGTTCCTACCGGCGTTTAATGTGTACAATTTCAACCCCTTTCGGCATATGAGGGGGGGAGCACCCTTAGGGGTGGGCGTTACAAGAAAATAACGCGAATACAACCGAGATTGGAGTCAAATCCAGGGCTATGGATATCGCTGAGTTTAATTATGACATTCAAAATTCCGTTAAACTCCCCCTGGGGGGGAGGTGGAATTATTTAAACCTGCTGAAACCGATTATATTGGCGTCGGATAAATTTTTTTCGGGGGTTAATGAGATTGATTGGGTTCCTACCGGCGTTGAATGTGTACAATTTCAACCCCTTTCGGCATATGAGGGAGGGAGCACCCTTAGGGGTGGGCGTTACAAGAAAATAACGCGAATACAACCGATATTGGAGTCAAATCCAGGGCTATGGATGTCGCTGAGTTTAATTATGATATTCAAAATTCCGTTAAACTCCTCCTGGCGTGGAGGTGGAATTATTTAAACCTGCTGAAACCGATTATATTTGCGTCGGATAAAGATTTTTCCGGGGATAAATGAGATTTATAGTGTTTCTACCGATGTTGTCTGCGGACATTTTCAATCCCTTTCGGCATATTAAGGGGGAGCACCTTTAGAGGTGAGCGTTACAAGAAAATATCGCGAATAAAACCGATATTGGAGTCAAATCCAGGGCTATGGATGTCGCTGAGTTTAATTATGACATTCAAATTGCCGTTAAACTCCCCCTGGGGCGGAGGTAGAAATATTCAAACATGTTTAACGGCCGATATTTGCGTCGGATGAATATGTTTCCGGGGGTAAATGAGATTGATAGTGTTTCTACCGATGTTGTCAGCGTACAATCTCAACCCCTTTCGGCATATGAGGGGAGACCACCTTTAGAGGTGAGCGTTACAAGAAAATATCGCGAATAAGTGTTCTTCTTTTCTATTCCTTGTTTGTCCACCCTTATTGATTTTAATAATAAAAAAACGAAAATATATATTTTTTTCCTTTTTTCTCCTTGGTTTTATTTTTCTCTTCGATCTCCCACATCCATTTTAAGTGTTCATCTTTTCTATTCCTTGTTTCGTAACTCTTCTTGGTTTTAATAATAATAAAAAAAACGAATTAAATATTTTTTTTCTTTTTTCCGCCCTTGGTTTTATTTTCCGAGATTGCAGATTGGAGTCAAATCCAGGGCTATGGATGTCGCTGAGTTTAACTATAACACCTAGAACGTAACAAAAATTATTTTTTGTTTGATGTCGACTGACCGCGATAAACAGTTTCCTCTGCAGAAAATTTAAGGAACGGATTCTGGCGGCCATATTTTGCTTTCTGGACATCAGGAATATTTTAGCGTTACGTCATCAACCCGAATGCGGTGATTTATTTGCATACATAATAAACACACAAAGGGAAGGATAAATAAACGTTAAACTCTAATTCTTAGCCGAAACGTCTGAAGAAGGAGAATTCCTAAACACACACGTTGCTTACGATCCGGGGACAAACACCTTGTGGCGGGGGGGTTGTTTGATATTTATAGAAATTGGTGGTCAGCAGTGGACAGGCTGCGTTGACTGGATCTTACTTGACGGATGGCCTGGAATCTGGCTGCGAGGAATGTTGGGACCATCTGCATGCTAAAAGCTGCCACTTGTAAGATGCCGAGTCATTATGACCCAAATAAGGAAGGAGGCCTCCTCCTCCTCCTCTCTCTTTCTCCTCTCCTTGTGTGTGTCTTGCGTAATGCTCGCTCTGCGGAATTATTTAATCTTAATTGCTGATGTCTGCAATGAATTGCGAGTGTCCTGGACCAGAGGAACCTTTCTCCTCATGTGTGTGTGTGTGTGTAAGGAGGACGATTAGAGGCAGTTGGCAGCTGGCCATCAGCAGCGTCGTCGAGGAAAGAGACATCAAGTAGCCCAGATTGTGACACGAAGATTGGTCAACGGGGCCCCCTCGAGGAACACACAGACAACCTGTGCTGCTCCCAGCCTGCCCTGGTATGTGTGCGTGTGTGTGTGTGTGTGTCATGGGGGGGGGGGGGTTGATCCACGCTTCTAGTTTTAGAGGTGAGTCGCCAATCGCTTTGGTCGATGGTCTCAGACAACTGGACGCCGTTCAAACGTGCTGATTCAGAGCTGGCGTCTTTATTTATACCAGGCGAACCGTCGCGATGATGCAGTCACACGCACTCACACACACACACACGCACACACTCACACACACGTGTGCCTGCCTGCCTGTACCGCCGCGGAGAGGATTCCAGATCCATCATACTCGAGTTTCGTCTCCTTGGCCCTCGCGCAGGGGCGCTGAAACCACCCGCAGGACTTGAGGATCCCGCGAGAGTGACCGAGACGTTACTGTGACGTCATCAGGCGACGAGAGTGTGGACAAGGTTACTCTTCCCTGGGGGGGGGGGTGTATTTGCACAGGGGACTACAAGAATATTAGCAATTTTGTGGCGACGCTGTGAAGTGATATTAGGGGGAGAGATGTTGCCGGGGTTTCCCCTAGACGGTATTTTTGATTGGAGATGAAGACGAGAAAAGAGGAACATGTAAGATGGATGAGGGAGGACAAAGAGAAAAATAAAACCAAGGAGAAAATAAGGTAACATATATTTTATTTTATTTTTATTATTAAAACCAAGAAGAGTTGGGAAAAAAGGAATAGAAAAGAAGAACACTTAAGATGGAGGTGGGAGGTCGAAGAGAAAAATAAAACCAAGGAGAAAAGAAGGTAACATTTATTTTATTTTATTTTTATTATTAAAACCAAGAAGAGTTGGGAAACAAGGAATAGAAATGAAGAACACTTAAGATGGATGTGGGAGGTTGAAGAGAAAAATAAAACCAAGGAGAAAAGAAGGTAACATTTATTTTATTTTATTTTTATTATTAAAACCAAGAAGAGTTGGGAAACAAGGAATAGAAAAGAAGAACACTTAAGATGGAGGTGGGAGGTCGAAGAGAAAAATAAAACCAAGGAGAAAAAAAAAATTATTTTCGTTTTTTTTTTATTATTAAAATCAATAAGGGTTGAGAAACAAGGAATAGAAAAGAAGAACACTTAAGGTGGATGTGGGACGAGTTGCGAAAAAGGGAATAGAAAAGAAGAACACTTAAGATGGATGTGGGAGGACAAAGACAAAAATAAAACCAAGGAGGAAAAAAGGTTAAAAAAATTATTATTATTTTATTATTATTATTATTATTAAAACCAAGAAGAGTTGTGAAACAAGAAATAGTTAGGAGGAACACTTAAGATGGATGTGGGAAGTCGAAGAGGAAAATAAAACAATGGAGAAAAAAAATTGTATTTCGTTTTATTTTATTTTTTAAATCAAGAAGAGTTGCGAAACAAGGAATGTAAAAGAGGAACACTTAAGGTGGATGTAGGAAGTCGAAGAAAAAAATAAAACCAAGGAGAAAAAATGAAAGAAAAATTTCTTTTATTTATTATTAAAACAAATAAGGGTTGAGAAACAAGGAATAGAAAAGAGAAAACAAAGAAGACATAGCTAAGAGGAATGAAGAATAACCAACGTTTTCGAACGGGTAAAGAAACTCTGTTCTTCTACAGGGGGTAGAAACATGCTCACTGCATGTTCATAGAATCTTCTCCAGTTGCACCAAAAATTGGAACCCCCAAGTACGCAACAAGCAGCAGGAAGAATTATGACGTCATCGTGATATGTTCTGACTCACGCTTGGACCGGCCTTATTTTTTTTCCCGGTTTTTCTTGTTTTCTTCGCCTTTTTCTTTTTTACTTTTCTTTGCCTTCTTTACTCATCTTTTACCTGGCTCATCTTTCTACTCCCAAAAGACAGTGGAATGCTCGAATTATCTAATGTTACCTCACCATTGTTTTCTTTTTTACTTTTATTTTCCTTTATTTTTCACTTTTTCCTGGCTCATCTTTCTACACCCGTAAGACAGTGAAATGGCAGAATAATGTAAATAGTAATGTTATCTCACAATTGTCCGCAAACAGATTGCTTGAGGGGAGAATGTGGGGGAGGTTGTCTTCCCCTGAGCTGTGACGCGCCGCCGCCATATTGTGTGACGTAGCAGGACGCGATGACGTCACGTTGACTTGATGCTAGCTTCCAGGGGTAGTGACAGCACTCGCCGAGCAACGCTTAGAGAGGCCTGTGATTGTCTTGGTGTTGGAGGAGAGGAGAGGAGAGGAGAGTGACCAGGAAGTCGCCGCAAGGCCGGGCGGGTCCTCCTGGCAGAGTGAGAGCCGGGGCGGGCTATTCCCGTCTCCAGGCCAGGAGGAGGCACAAATAGCGCTGTCGTCACAGGTGCCCAGGTCCTCGAGCCGCGGACTCTCCACACCTTTCCACAGGGGCTGTTGGAGGAACCCCGTGACGTCATGGGACAAGCCTTGGGGTCAAGTGTCCAGAGGGTGGGAGGGGAGGGGAATCGAAAACGAGGTTGTCTGAAATTAAAAAACTGCCGGCTTCAGGTGCTGAGAAGAGCCTAGAGCGACACAACTGCACTATTCATTAGACAAGAAAATACTAAAACTATTATTGATGTGCTAAGAAGAGCCTAGAGCGACACAACTGCACTATTCATTAGACAAAAAATAAAAAATAAATTTATTGCGGTTCTGAGAAGAGCCTAGAGCAACACAACTGCACTATTCATTAGACAAGAAAATACTAAAACTATTATTGATGTGCTAAGAAGAGCCTAGAGCGACACAACTGCACTATTCATTAGACAAGAAAATACTAAAACTATTATTGATGTGCTAAGAAGAGCCTAGAGCGACACAACTGCACTATTCATTAGACAAAAAATAAAAAATAAATTTATTGCGGTTCTGAGAAGAGCCTAGAGCAACACAACTGCAGTAGTCACTTACAAAAAAAACTAAAATAAAAATCTTTGTGGGCTAAGAAGAGCCTAGAGCGTCACAACGGCACTAGTCACTTACAAAACAACTGAAAAAAACTGTGTGGGCTAAGAAGAGCCTAGAGCGACACAACTGCATTAGTCACTTACAAAAAAAAAACTAAAAAAAAGTAAAATAAGAATTTATTGAGGTTTTAAGAAGAGCCTAGAGCGACACAACTGCACTAGTCACTTACAAAAAAAAAATCTGTCTGGGCTAAGAAGAGCCTAGAGCGACACAACTGCACTCATAACTTGACACAAAAATAAAATAAAAATTTATTGCGGTCCTGCGAAGAGCCTAGAGCAAAACAACTACACTAGTCACTTACATAAAAACTAAAAAAAAATTCTTTGTGGGCTAAGAAGAGCCTAGAGCGACACAACTACACTAGTCACTTACATAAAAACTAAAAAAAATTCTTTGTGGGCTAAGAAGAGCCTAGAGCGACACAACTGCACTAGTCACTTACAAAAAAAACTAAAAAAAAGTAAAATAAGAATTTATTGAGGTTTTAAGAAGAGCCTAGAGCGACACAACTACACTAGTCACTTACATAAAAACTAAAAAAAATTCTTTGTGGGCTAAGAAGAGCCTAGAGCGACACAACTACACTAGTCACTTACATAAAAACTAAAAAAAAATTCTTTGTGGGCTAAGAAGAGCCTAGAGCGACACAACTACACTAGTCACTTACATAAAAACTAAAAAAAAATTATTTGTGGGCTAAGAAGAGCCTAGAGCAACACAAATGCGCTAGTAACTTTAAAAAATAATTAAAAAACTCTTGGTGGGCCAAGAAGAGCCTAGAGCGACACAACTGCACTAGTCACTTTAAAAAAAAACGCATGGTGGGCTAAGAAGAGCCTAGAGCGACACAACTGCACTCGTCATTTGACAAAAAACCAAAAAAAGGTAAAATGAGAATTTATTGAGGTTTTAAGAAGAGCCTAGAGCGACACAACTGCACTAGTAACTTACAAAAAATACTAAAAAAATTTATTCAGGTGCTGAGAAGAGCCTAGGGCGAAACAACTGCACTCGTCGTTGAACAAAATACTAAAAAAAGGTAAAATAACAATTAATTGAGGTTCTAAGTAGAGCGTAGAGCGACACAACTGCACTGTATTGAGTTTTTTTGACACTGAATAGTGCAGTTGTGTCGCTCTAGGCTCTTCGTACCACCTCAATAAAGGGGACAAGGCTCCCAGAAACGTTGTAGTGTAGTATTTACATCATCACTTCTATGGTCTGTACTCGGCTCCCTTTCTTATTATATATATATATATATAATGACTATTGAGGAAATTAATATATAAATAAAAATCAGGCTGCTTTAAGTCAGAAAAAAAAATTATTAAAGAAAAACTAAACAACGTTTCATCGCTTAATTTGTGACATCTTCAGGTTCAAGTTGTTTTAAAAATTTAGTTTCGATGGATGCTGCTGACCGCCGTGGTCGAAAAACAAAATCGTCCACTTGTAGTTACATCGGGGGTGTTTCAGGCGCATGCGCAGGGTTGTGGCGATGACGTCATCGGCTCTGACGTCACGCGTCTCTCGGGGCGATCGACAAGTGTATTTGGGATACGACAATTTTAAAACCAAACGAAACGGCCGCGGCGGTCAGCATACAAAGACCTGTCCATTAAAATATTTTTGTAATGCTTGTCACCTGATGAGGTCGCAAATTAAGCGATGAAACGTTATTTAATTAATAAAGTCTTTTTTTTAGAGAGTGAGAGAGACTCAGAGTCGGCTTCAGTTGGCTTGATGGAACGTTGCTGTGTGTGTGAGGTCCGAGGATTGAACCCTAATAGACAACCAGCTACGCGGGAACCCCGAGGGTCGGCTGGTGGTGTTTTCGGGACGAGCCAGAGGCGCTCTCCTTAATTGGGTCAGTCGGTAATTCCGGCAAATGGAGCGTCCGTGAACTCTGACACGCCGCCGCGGCATTCGCTGAGCCTTCGTCGTCGTCGGCATTTCCCAGAAGTGGAGGAGACTCACAACAACCAGCAGCAGCAGCTGTTGAGGCCACGCGTGAACCTCCTCAAGAGCTCGGCGTCCGTTTACCACGAACAATATAACACTCACTCTCCTTCCTCTCTGCTGGTTCCTATTACATCTGTCGACACCTTCTTTTTTATTAAATTATTAAATGTTATTGGAACGTCAAGATCAGGATAGTTGTTCAATATTTTTTTTTCGTACCCCAAACATATTGAGCTTGAATATAACAAGGCTTGGGATGACGTCGACTGATGACGTCACGAGGCTCTGACGACACGTTAACAGACTTCGTGATTCCTCCGGGATGAATTATTTTTGACGAGGATAATGAATATATATATATGTATGTATAACCCAGACATACAGTAGTCAAAGTAATAGGATTATTTCACATTAATCTACAGAAGTAAATCAATTCCCCATTTTTTTTATGATTTCTTATCAAATAATAAATCAATTATTCACCGTGTAAAGTGTAATTTATTTTTTATTTATAGCCCAACGACGTTTCCAAAATTATTATAACGAGCTAGAACTAAAAATTTTTTAATTTAACATCAGTATTGAATTGATAAAACATTTGGAACGACGTTTCGATATCTTTTCGTGTCATCTTCAGGTACTTTCCCCTACTGATGATTTGATTTAATAGTATAATTGTACAGAAGTAAACATCAGTTCTAAATTTCACCTCCAGAGTATAAACAACTGATGGCATTTGGAACGACGTTTCGATACCCTTTTTGAGTCATCTTCAGGGACTTCAGGGACACCTACAAATCATTTGATTTATAGTATAACTGTACAAAATGAAACATCAGTTGTAAATTACTCCTCTGTATAAATAATTGATGACAATTGAAACGACGTTTCGATACCCTTTTTGTGTCATCTTCAGGGACTTTCCCCTACAAATGCTTTGATTCATGGTATAACTGTACGAAGTAAACGACAGCTGTTAATTCGTCCTCTGTATAAATATTTTATGACACTTGGAACGACGTTTCGATACCTTTTTTGTGTCATCTTCAAGTACTTTCCCCTACAAATGCTTTGATTCATAGTATAACAGTACGGAGTAAACATGAATTGTAAATTCCTCCTCTGTATTAAACAACTGATGCCAATTGGAACGACGTTTCGATACCCTTTTTGTGTCATCTTCAGGTACTTTCCCTCACAAATAATTTGATTTATAGTATAACTGTACAAAATTAAACATCAGTTGTAAATTCCTCCTCTGTATGAACAACGAATGACAATTGGAACGACGTTTCGATACCTTTTTGTGTCATCTTCAGGTACTTTCCCCTTACAAACGTTTTGTTTTTATAGTATAATTGTACAAGAGTTAACATCAGTTGTAAATTCCTCCTCTGTAGGGGGAAAGTACCTGTAGAAGACACCAAAAAAAAGGTATCGAAACGTCGACGTCGTCGTCGTAGTAATATAAATAAAAAGTGTCTGTGTGTAAGGCCCTCAAAACTTTTTGTTTACTAGAACTGAAAAGGTTAATAAATACCTCGTCTTTAGTTTGATACCTGAAGAAGTTACGGACATGTATCGAAACGTCGTTACGGTGTAAATTAAAAAAAAACTTTATTTAATATATTATAAGAAAAAATAACAAAAATGGAGGGGGTGGGGGGAAATTGATGCACTGCTGAGGATTCATGAGAATTAATCTTATTATTTTAACTGTAGGATGTTACACAGTGATTGTCCTTGTCAAAAATAATCCCCCCCCCCCATCGCGGGGAAGTCGTGACGTCAGAGCCTCGTAACGTCATCAGTCGACGTCATCCGAGGGAAAAAGCCTTAGCCCCTTGTTGTATTCAAGCTTAATTCTTATGTTTGGGGTACGGAAAAAAAATTGAAAACTACTCTGATGCAGTCCTGAATATTGTTATTTTGTGACCTTGACGTTAAAATATTTTTTTAATTTTTTTTAGGTGTAAAGAAGGCGTTACTTACAGTTTTCTCATAAGGAGTAAGGTCAGTCTGTCTACCAGTCAAAAGCTCACCTGGAACAGAAGAAAAAGGAAAAAAAGATTATTACAAAGAATAAACACACCACTGGTTGGTAACATGAAAAGGGGTGGGGAAAACTTTCCGACCTCCCATTGGCCAGAGAAATAATTAGTGACTAAAGCATACGTACTGACTGATTTTACTCAGCCAAAATTTCTACCAGTAGAGGATAATTTTAATTTCCAAATGGTTGGGGGGTGGGGGGGTGGGGGGACAGACACTGCAAAGAGGACGAATGATCAAGCAACCCTTAAATCCATCCAAAATGGTCGCTGTAACATCCAAATGTACATCACTTGTAATAATAATCCAAACTAGAAGCCATTGTCCCCGTGACAGGCTGGACAACGACGGATACCTTGAGGACCAGGCAAACATAACCTTAAAGCGATTTATAGCAGATGGGATTTCTTGTGCTCCGAGGTTATTATGCATATTGTGTGTGTGTGTGACTCGCCTGTAAATGGAGGATTATCTGTGACTTTCCTAGCATTCCTGTTCACTGACTAGGAAAGATTCCGGAGCGCCCAAGGACGCCCGCCTCAAGTAGTTCCTCCAGGCCACCACAGTTAGGTTATACACACACTGGAACGTTTAGTTATTTTCTTTGAATAAAAAAAATCCGAGAAGTAGATCCAGATTGGTGTTCCACAAGGTAAGTATTGGTGACCTAAACCCGAGGAAAAAATTATTTATGACAGGTTGTGGGTGATTCAGGTGGTTATTTAACGGTGAGTTTGACCTTCAAGTGATACAGTATTTTATGAAAATATTTTTAAGAACATATTCTTGCTGTAGATGCCAGCCTGACCAGTCGAAACAACATACAAGAAGTAGATATTGGTTTACAAGATAATTTTGTGTTCCACAAGGTAAGTATTGGTGACCTAATCCCTAGGAAGAAATTATTAATGTGAGTTTGTGGGTAATCCGAGAAGTAGATCCAGATTGGTGTTCCACAAGGTAAGTATTGGTAACCTAAACCCAGGGAAAAAATTATTTTTGAGAGGTTGTGGGTGATTCAGGTAGTTCTTTAAAGGTGAGGCTGACCTTCAGGTGACACAGTATTTTATGAAATTATTATTAAGGAAACTTTCGTGCTGTAGATGCCAGCCTGACCAGTCGAAACCACATACAAGAAGTAGATATTGGTTTCCAGGATAATTTGGTGTTCCACAAGGTAAGTATTGGTGACATAAACCCGAGGAAGAACATTATTAATGTGAGGTTGTGGGTAATCCGAGAAGTAGATCTAGATTGGTGTTCCACAAGGTAAGTATTGGTGACCTAAACCGAGGGGAAAAATTATTTATGAGAGGTTGTGGATGATTAATGGTTATTTAATGGTTAGTTCGACCTTCAAGTTATACACTATTTTATGAAAATATTTTTAAGAACAATTTCTTCCTGTAGATGGCAGCCTGACCAGTCGAAATAACATTCGAGAAGAATATAGTGGTTTCAAGGATGATTTTGTGTTCCACAAGGTAAGTATTGGTGGCCTAAACCCCAGAAAGAAATTATTAATGTGAGGTTGTGGGTAATCCGAGAAGTAGATCCAGATTGGTGTTCCACAAGGTAAGTATTTGGCACCTAAACCCGAGGAAAAAATTATTAATGAGAGGTTGTGGATGATTCAGGTGGTTCTTTAATGGTGAGTTTGACCTTCAAGTGACACAGAATTTTATTAAATTATTCTTAAGGAGACTTTCGTGTTGTAGATGCCAGCCTGACCAGTCGAAACAACATACAAGAAGTAGATATTGGTTTCCAGGATAATTTTGTGTTCCACAAGGTAAGTATTGGTGACCTAAACTATGGGAGAAAATTATTTTTTTAGGGGTTGTTGTGGGTAATTTATTGGATATTTAATTGTGAGTTTTCCCTTCAAGATTTTTCTTAAATGCCTTTTTTACCTTCGTGAAGATGACAATCTTAGCCGGAGAAACGTCGCTGTTTTTTAAAAAAATACCTTTTCTCCTATATACATATATATATATATATATATATATATACATATATATATATATATATATATATATATATACATATATATATATACATATATATATATATATATATATATATATATATAGAAAGAGAGAGAGATAGTTAAAGATAGGGAGAGAGATAGTAAGATGGAGATAGAGAGATAAAGAGAGAAATAGTAAGATAGAGAGAGGGAGAGTGAGAGAGATAGATAGTAATATATATAGAGATAGATAGGTAGTTATATAGAGAGGGACTACGTTCAGGGCAAAGCACGTGGGCGTTGTTGCACAGGAGGTTGTGTGTGGCGCCAGGTGAATGACCTCGCGTCGGCGTCGCGACGCTTCGCACGCGCCTCCTCGGACAGCTGCCGTCTGCCATTGTCATTCCAAATCAATGAAGAAGACCTTCCCCCTCCTCGCCAGAGATAACACAGGCGCAGCTAAACTCGCTGACGTGAGAGTCTCAGCATTTATAATCATTAAAACTTGAATTAAACAGTCTTTTAACAGATTGCTTAATAATTTCTACCTGACAACGAATCAGTACGTTTCATCCCTTATTTAGGGTATTTTTCAAGTGATGAATTAAAATTAAAGTTATTTAATGAGAGAAAATTTTTATACATCAAAGAAAATTTTAATGGAACGTTTCTTAAGTAAAATTTAATTTTCAATAGTACAAACTATAATAAAAAAAATTGGTATTTTTATTAAGCCTATAAAAATTCTCATCTAAGAATAAATAAGTCACTTTAGTCCTGTATATAGTTTTAATTTATTATCTGTACAAGTCCCTTTTTCACGGTTGAAACGTCGGGATTTGCAGTCAAGCAGAAATAATTACAGTGTTGCTGGTTTTATTTTCATTTCCATTGTTATCAGTAATGCAGTTTCATTGGTTGGTGGCAAGGTTAAGAAAAGTAGCGGCGTTGCCACAGAGAATCCTCAAAGGCTGCTGTGTGACTGTTGGGGGTCAACTGTAAATATAGATTAGAATTTTTTGATGGGTAACATTTCACCGGGTGGGGGTGAATTAGTGATATATAAAACTAAAAGCACACGGAAAAATTCAACAGTCCTTTATCATTTATTCTCATTATATTATTTTCTTCTTTTTAAGACGGAATATGAGGATACAAAGGGGGCATAATTACAGTGTTGCAACTTTTATTTTTATTTTTACCCATTATTAGAAATTCAGATTTAGTGTTTACTGGGACGGTTAAGCAAAATAGCAGTGTTGCCACAGAATCTCGAAAGACTCCACAGAAACAAACTGTTGGTTACAGTTAAAGTATACATTGTTTTTTTTATGGGTAACATTTCACCAGGTGGGGGTGAAAGAGTGATATATAAGCACACGGAAAAAATCAAACAGTCTTTTATGGTTTATTCTCATTATATTTTCTTTTGAAGATTAAATATGAGGATACAAAGGGGGGATAATTACAGTGTTGCCAGCTTTATGTTTTATTTTTTTTTTTGCAGTGACAGAAATTCAATTTTACTGGTTACTGGGAAGGTTAAGGAAAGTCGCAGTGTTGCCACAGAACCGTGAAAGACTGCACTGAAACACACTGTTGACTCCAGTTAAAATATACATTGTTATTTTTCTGATGGGTAACATTTCATCGGGTGGGGATGAAAGAGTGATATATAAATATATATTTATACACACACACACACATGGATAAGATTGAACACTGTACTCGTGTAACAAAGAGAGTACCAAGTACAGACAACAAGAGAAGTGACGATACAAATACCACCTCGAAAATTCCGTAGAGCAATGACGCGCCCTAGTAGACTCTCTGGATGACCTTACCACGTAATGCTTCTCCAGGAGTTGCGTCTTTGCTACTAAGAGAACGAGTGAGCAAGTCCACCGTCGTGGTCCTGGAGGAACCCAGCGCACAGAGTGAGGTTTGTAAAGGTAGCCTGAGGAGCAGCAGACAGGCAGGCAGACGGCAAAGCTAATGCAGCCTTCCTTGTTGGCGGAGGGACAATTAGAGCCAATGAATGCGCCACAGTCTCACATCCACTTGCGAGCTGAATGGTCCATATCCTGACACCACACACACACACACACACTCTCACACTTCCCCCTCCCCCCTCACTCATATCTATTATGCATTTGCAATTTCTCCCGAACAAAGACAATCTTATAGCGTACGGTTCTGAGGTTCTTGTTGTTGTGAATTGCCAACCCAAGGAAAACTGTCATGGCGGATCCGAGCAGCGAAACCAGAGGAACAGGGAGAAGACACCAAAGTCGATGAGGAGATTTAATACTACCATAAGACCTTCAAAATCAGTTTTTTCCCCCCCTTTCAACTCTTCAGCTTCTTCCATCCTCACTGCATGTCCAATGTAACCAACCTTCCCTAAGATATTTTAATATTTCTATTTAATTTTTTTTACACACAGACATATATATATATATTGTGACTACAGAAGCTCCTCGTGTGTGTGTGTTCCAGGAACCATGTCGTCTGTCCTTCCTCTGTTGGCTTGAGGAGGCGGCTTCTGCGTTTGAAACGTTCCGCGGTATCGGTCACTGTCACCACAAAGGGCGCCCGAGGAATGCCGCGCGCAACTCCCACACACTCACACTCGCCCTGGATTGTCCAGACACGTCGCCGACGAGGAAGAGGAGGAGATAGATAGAGAGAGAGAGATAGTAAGATAGAGAGAGAGATAGTAAGATATATATATATATATATATATAGAGAGAGAGAGAGAGAGATAGTAAGAGAGAGAGATATAGGTTGATAGAGAGAGAGATAGTAAGAGAGAGAGATATAGGTTGATAGAGAGAGAGAGATAGTAAGAGAGAGAGATATAGGTTGATAGAGAGAGAGATAGTAAGAGAGAGAGATATAGGTTGATAGAGAGAGAGATAGTAAGAGAGAGAGATATAGGTTGATAGAGAGAGAGAGATAGTAAGAGAGAGAGATATACGTTGATAGAGAGAGAGATAGTAAGAGAGAGAGATATAGGTTGATAGAGAGAGAGATAGTAAGAGAGAGAGATATAGGTTGATAGAGAGAGAGATAGTAAGAGAGAGAGATATACGTTGATAGAGAGAGAGATAGTAAGAGAGAGAGATATAGGTTGATAGAGAGAGAGATAGTAAGAGAGAGAGATATAGGTTGATAGAGAGAGAGATAGTAAGAGAGAGAGATATACGTTGATAGAGAGAGAGATAGTAAGAGAGAGAGATATAGGTTGATAGAGAGAGAGAGATAGTAAGAGAGAGAGATATACGTTGATAGAGAGAGAGATAGTAAGAGAGAGAGATATAGGTTGATAGAGAGAGAGATAGTAAGAGAGAGAGATATAGGTTGATAGAGAGAGAGATAGTAAGAGAGAGAGATATACGTTGATAGAGAGAGAGATAGTAAGAGAGAGAGATATAGGTTGATAGAGAGAGAGATAGTAAGAGAGAGAGATATAGGTTGATAGAGAGAGAGATAGTAAGAGAGAGAGATATAGGTTGATAGAGAGAGAGAGATAGTAAGAGAGAGAGATATACGTTGATAGAGAGAGAGATAGTAAGAGAGAGAGATATAGGTTGATAGAGAGAGAGAGATAGTAAGAGAGAGAGATATAGGTTGATAGAGAGAGAGAGATAGTAAGAGAGAGAGAAAATAGAGAGAGATAGGTTGATAGTTAGAGATAGATAGATAGAGAGACAGATAGTAAGATATATATATATAGAGAGAGAGAGAGAGAGAGAGAGAGAGATAGGTTGATAGAGAGAGAGATAGGTTGATAGAGAGAGAGATAGTAAGAGAGAGAGAGAGAGAGATAGTTGATAATTAGAAATAGAGAGAGATAGTAAGATATATATATATATATATATATATATATATATAGAGAGAGAGAGAGAGAGAGAGAGAGAGAGAGAGAGAGATGGAGAGAGATAGTAAGAGAGATAGTAAGAGATATATATATATATCTTACTCCTTGCCGTGGACCGAATCGTGGAAAATGGCGGCATGCGGGGGAAAAGCAGGTGTAGAAAGCTGCCACAACGCGACGTCGTCCTCCAGATCCGCACTGTCCACGGCCTGGAACGCTGGAGGCTCGCCTTTGTGTATATTTTTATGATTTCTGAACCGGCGCCAGCGAAGTCGTAAATTATGCGGCGTCCGTATTTTATGCTCGTTTCCTTTAAGAGGCTCCTTTAAGTGTTTCCTTTGTGTTACCCGAGACAATTATTATTATTATTATTATTAGAAGGAGAAGAAGAAGGAGAAAAGGTGACGCTCTAATTGACGCGCCGCGGAAGCTACTAGAAACGCTTTTAGTCACGTGACCGCTGTTAACCAGCGGGAGAAGGATTGAAAACTTAAACAAGGTGGACTGTTACGTTGACACTGCCAGGAGCTGCGGCTCCTCCTCCAGCAATTATCATGGCCAACGAGGACGATTTATCCCCCATACCTCTAGTAACGTTTCAGGACTTCCCTCCGGAGGCAGCCTTTTTCACTCTATAAAAACTATAACCTCTGCTCCATTTTTTTAGGGCAACAGGCTGCATGAGGATAATCCACATGGTGGCAACTCCCCTTTAATAGCATAGGAAGGGATTTGAAAGGGGGGATGCGGAAGGGTAGAGGAAGGTAGCCAAGGGTTAACTAGGGACCCCCGGGGCTATGGTTTAAGGATCCTACCCCGGGGCATTCGCCTAAAAGTGATGTAGGGAAAACCCTAGAAACACCTGCATCAGGTAGGTCGGGCATCGGGTACTTGTCCAACGCCCTTCCCCAGGATGGTGGGAGAGGAATTTGCTGTGGGGACGCAGCATTCCCCTTCTCCGTGCCTCGACCAGTTTAGTGAGACAGCTGGCCGACTGTTCCAATGGGAACAGCTAACAACTCTTACTGAATGCCCCAAGGTCTGCGACCCCGGAACATACACCTCTCAGAACAGGCCGAGGTGCCTCGGCTTGTGGGAACCTTAGTTCAAAAACGGAGAGAGGAGGAGGAGGCATCCCCAAAGGTCATCGTTTGAAAACTGAATTTAAATATATATATATATATATATATATATATATATATATATACATATATAAAATTTGGGGGACACAATGGAGAGAGTAAGAAAAATAATTTGGTTAGGATTACAGTGAATATAAAATAAATGATCAAAGTAGCCAAGTGGATGGTGAACATGGTGAATGTAAGGTGACTAGATTGTTATGGAATCGATTTTAATTTAACAACAGGTGAGGAGAGTTTTTGAAGGTCCAGAGGAAAGCAGAGGAAGACAAGGAGAAGGAAAGTCCTATATAAAAAGAAAGTAGTTTAAAAAAAATGAGGAGGAGGAGGAAATTATAAATATTTTGACCATTGTAAAACTATAATTTTGCGAAACTAAATAATTTATGCAAATGATATACATATATATATATATATTTGGATGAATAGGTTCGTTAAAAATGGCGTCGTAAAGATGACGTCACTCGAGGAGGAACCGAGGAGGATTGTCTTCGAAGACAGGTTCTGCTGACTTTATAACGACAGTTGTGTGTGTGTGTGTAGTAGTAGTAGTACTAACAGCGGAGTGAGGCAAAGACCCGGTCTGCGCGGAGCGTGGCTGCTGAAGGCTTCTCCAGGCTGCTAGGGAATGACGGGTAATTAACTGCAGCCGGACAGACCAACAAGAAAGCAGCTTACAATGGTGGGGCTTTTTCTGGAGCACGGAGCGTTCTCTCTGTGTGTGTGTGTGAGTGTGTGAGCTTATCTTGAGGGCTCGAGGGCCCTCGTACCGTCTCGTACTTTATGGCTGTGCTTGGCCTCGTAATGAACGAGCCTGCTGCTGGCTGGTACGACCAAACACCTCTCGGGGCGACGCAACAGATTAATAAAGTGCCACCACGTCTTACTTGCTCCTATCTCCTCCTTGCATATGCCCTCCCCTTCCCTCTCCCTCCCCCTCCCTCCCTCTCCTCTCCTCTCCTCTCCGCCGCTAACGAGGGACCAGAGGCGCTGCTCCTGCTGGAGGCGAGTTTTATACAGTTAAAAATACGGTGAACCGTCGAGGACTAATGTTCCACTCCTCCTCCCAGAAACCCCAACCCCACCCCTTACTGTACGTTGCTTTCTTTTCGGTCGAAACGTCGTTTCGGTAGATAAGGATAAATAAAGTGGCCGTCTAAAGGTGAATCATGGATTAAACTCAAAGATTATAAATATGAGAGGATCCTCCAGGCATTGTCGTTCATTCCTGTGCAGAGATTTAGTATCCTCTGACGTCACGTGCCGTGAGGGTTCGCGATGTTGATGTCTGACCTGTGTAGGGTTACGAGGTTCCCTCCTCCTCCTCCTCATCCTCCTCCTCCTCCTCCTTCTTTTATATATATGGTAAATCGTGCAACGTCGGACGCCGCTGTGAGATTAATTGCGCGCCGCGGAACCGTCGGGACGGTTGTGTTTCAAGTCCAGTTGGTTGGAGTAAAGGTCCGGCCTTCCTTATACGAAGCTCCGCACCTGAACCGGTTTCCTTTCTTCCATCTAGCCTCCCTTTGTTTGCAGATCAGGGAAAACCTCCGGCTACGACCAAGTTAACAGTCGCCAATTAGCGTAACGGCACGAAATTGCTCTCTTCCCCCCTCCTCCTCCTCCTCCTCCCACGCTCCCCCCAGTGCTGCCAGCCGATATTAATTAATGGCAGGTGCGATAATGGCGTCTGGTCTGCATTGCGTTTCACAGAATAATTAATGTAAAGTAAATGTTGGGTTGGGTGTAACTCCACCCAGAGATATTACAAAGGAACTCTGCGGGTGTTGCTGCTAATGACTTTGACACCTTAGTAACATCTCTGGAAAACGAACCAAAAATACCTTTATCGGTAATTTAAAATGGCAGTTACAATGTGTTTTGAATTATATAAATAATTAGCCATTGTAAGTACCCTTGGCTACCTTCCTCTACCCTTCCGCATCCCCCCTTTCTAATCCCTTCCTATGCTATTAAAGGGGAGTTGCCACCATGTGGATTACCCTCATGTAGCCTGGTACCCGAAAAAATAAAAAAAATAAAAAAAATTAGTTGGCCAACCTGAGGGATGTTCTCTCGCAGGCAGAACCTTTTAGGAGAGATACGAAGGGGCTACCTTTGGGGGATGCCTTTTCCTCTCCGTTTTTTGAACTAAGGTTCCCACAAGCCGAGGCCTGTTCTGAGAGGTGGATGTTCCGCGGTCGCAGACATTGGGGCATACAGTAAGAGTTGTTCACTGTTCCCATTGGAATAGTCGGCCAGCTGCCTCCTAAACTGGTCGAGGTACAGAGAAGGGAATGCTGCGTCCCCACAGCAAACTTCTGCACCCGCTATCGGAAGGGCGTGGGACAAGTATCCAATGCCCGACCTACCCGATGCAGGTTTTTCTAGGGTTTTCCGTGCATATCTTTAGGCGAATGCCGGGTAGGATCCTTAAAATATAGCCCGGGGGCCCCTAGTAAACCCTTGACTATCTTCCTCTACCCTTCCGCATCTCCCCTTTCAAATCCCTTCCTATGCTATTAAAGGGGAGTTGCCACCTTGTGGATTACCCTCATGTAGGCTGTTCCCCTAAAAAAACCTTTCCGCATCCCCCCTTTCGCTCCCTTTCCTATACTATAAGAGGGGAGTTGCCACTATGTGGATTACCATGCACACAGCCTGGCTACACCTTCTTCTACAGCTCTCGCAGGCAGAACCTTGCTAGAGAAACGGATAAGTCTACCTTTGGGGGATACCTCCTCCTCTCTCTGATTTTTTTTGGTACTATGGTTTGCACAATCCGAGGCCTGTTTTCTTTTTGAGACGTGGATGTTCCAGGGCTGGGGTGGATCAAAGACCTTCTTGAGGCATACGGGTAAGAGTTGTCCTCAGCTCCCATTGGAACAGTCGGGGAACAGCTGCCTCCTCCTAAACTGGTCGTGGAACGCGGAGAAGGGAACTGCTGCTCATAAATATCATATTATTTAACTCCCCCCCCCCCCTCCAAAAAAATTACGATGACGTTTCGTCCGCTTTTGAAGGCCTCTTCAGGCTGGACAGATATTTACTGTACAGTTTAGAAATTAATAACATGAGAAAGATGTGCACGCAATATTGTCAGCGAGTAAAATATATTATTTAACAAAAATATATATATATGTATATTACGATGACGTTTCGACCGCTTTTAAGGCCTCTTCAGGTTGAACAGTTAATTAGTCTTCAGTTTTAGAAATTAACGCGCTGACTATTGATAGTAAAATTGAATTAATATCACGTTATTTAACCAAAAAATTAACGATGACGTTTCGACCGCTTTTGAAGGCCTCTTCAGGCTGGACAGTTTATTAGTCTACAGTTCAGAAATTAATAACATGAGCACGACTTGCGCGCACCGTTGTTAGTAAAATTGAATTAATTTAAATACTGTTTTTCCCCTTCAGAAGAAACATATCTAAAGTGCCGTAGTCAATACTGTGCAACCTGAAGACAACCCAAAAAAAGGACGAAACGTCGAAAAACAATTTTTTGTTGTTGTTTATAACTACTATAGTTTTTGTTGGGTCATGGCCCGTGCATGTTATTGTTCGTGTTTGGTCCAGGTCCTTGGATTATTCGTCTTTAAATTACGCCGGCCATCTTGGCCCTCCGCCTTCAGGGGTTTTTAGTCGCCGTCGCAGCAGCAGCTCTTCTTCGTCATCCCAGCCATGAGATGAGATAAAGACTGGGAAAATAAGACTAATTGAATATATTTCGGGTTGATTCCTCCGACAAGACGTTGTTACGCAGGAGCCGGGGGAAGGCTGCGGGGGTGGAGACACGAGTTATCTGGAAAGCGCAGGTCCCTCAAGTTCTGATCCTGTTATTACTCAAAGGAAGGGGGGCGTCGTCAGTGGGACGGCAGAAGCACGGCCCTTCGCAGCAAACGATCCGAGGAAGATTTATTATTTTGTTACGAGGGGGGAGGGGGGAGGAGGGGGGCGCCGACGCCATGAAGGGAGGCCAAGCATAACAGCGACGGCCCTCGTGGATCTGGCCTGGAGGAATTTACACCTAGTAACATAGGAAAATTATTATACACCGCCCGTGACGTCACAGCGAGGTTAAATACACACGAAAAGGTCGAAAGCAGGCGGATGGAGAGAGAGAGAGAGAGAGAGAGAGAGAGAGAGAGAGAGAGAGAGAGAGAGAGAGAGAGAGAGAGAGAGAGAGAGAGAGAGAGAGAGAGAGAGGAGAAATATTTATAGTTCTGGAGGGAATAATCAGGTCACTGGCACACTTTCAAGACCCGCCCACGGGAAGACTGGCCGCGGCGTCTTCACGTATACTAATCACATATATATATATATACGTTAACAGCTAAATAAATTCCATTTCTACAACCCTTGTTGCTTTCGTCAGGTTAAAAATTATATATATATATATTTCTAAATGGAAGTAATTTGTCCGGAACGTTTAAAGCTTCGTGTTACATCGGGCGGACGAAGCTTTCGATGTCGATGATCCGCTCTGTGTTCCTGGGCACCGACTGCGGCCATGTTGTTACTACTACGGTTGTTGCTTTCGTCAGGTTAATATATATATTTTTTTTAAACGAAATTAATTTGTCCGGAACGCACAACGCGTGTAACAACGCGTGTTACATCGGACGGACGAAGCGTTCGATGTCGATGATCCTCTCTGTGTGTTCCTGGGGACGGACTGTACGTGAGGCGGCCGCCATGTTGTTACTACTACGTTTGATGCTTTCGTCAGGTTAATATATATATATATATATATATATATATATATGTATTTTAAACTAAATTAATTTGCCCGGAACGTTCAAAGTGTCGTGTTACATCCGCCGGACGAAGCGTTCGGCGTCGATGATCCAACTGTACGTGAGGTGGCCGCCACGTTGTTACTGTTACGGTTGTTGCTTTCGTCAGGTTATATATATATATATATATATATATATATATATATTAAACGAAATTAATTTGCCCGGAACGTTCAAACCGTCGTGTTACAGCCGCCGGACGGACGAAGCGTTCGATGTCCATGATCCGTTCTGTGTTCCTGGGCACCGACTGCGGCCATGTTGTTACTACTACGATTGTTGCTCTCGTCAGGTTAATATATATATATATATATATATTTTAAACGAAATTAATTTGCCCGGAACGTTCAACGCGCCGTGTTACATAGGACGGACGAAGCGTTCGATGTCGATGATCCGTTCTGTGTTCCTGGGCAGGGCACCCACAGCGGCCATGTTGTTACTACTAAGATTGTTGCTCTCGTCAGGTTAATATCTATCTATATATATATATATATTTTAAACGAAATTAATTTGTCCGGAACGCACAATGCGTCGTGTTACATAGGACGGACGAAGCGTTCGATGTCGATGATCCGTTCTGTGTTCCTGGGCACCGCCTGCGGCCATGTTGTTACTAGTACGGTTGTTGCTTTCGTCAGGTTAAAAAAAAGCATTAACGAAATTAATTTGTCCGGAACGCACAACGCGTCGTGTTACATCGGACGGACGGACGAAGCGTTCGACGTCGATGATCCCCTCTGTACGTGAGGCGGCCGCCATGTTGTTACTAGCTACGGTGATGCGTCTCCGCTCCACGACGCGTGTCCCATCCATCCATCCATGGAGCACTGCACAGGTTGAAGATTCCATCAAGGAAACGGCTGTGGACCACGCCTCTGCCAGCGCCACCTGTCCTGTGTCTCTCCTGCCCGAGTCGTTACACCCCCAGAGGGACCGTTGTTGTTCCTTGTTCCAGGACAAGCCTGAGGACTCCTGCTGACTGGCCGCAGGCATCGACGAATGCGGGTAGTAATGAAAAATTTTTTCTCTAGTTTGGAATTCGCCGAGGCGTGTTACATCGGACGGACGAAGCGGTCTTCGGCGGGTTGACGATCCCCGTCCGTCCCGGCAGAGAATTTACTTAGCAAGTCAATCCTACGTTATTCTATTAATAGAATCACTTTTCCTATTTTTTCCTCTTTGGCAACTGGTTTAATTCTTTTATTATTATTATTATTATGTTTTAAATCTGTCCTAGTCCTGGTTGTATCCTTGCTTCTGACCTTCTACGGGATCCTTTAACACTTAATAATCTACATAGTTACTGAAATACGACGTCAAGTAATTTATTTACACATTTACACGAAAATATCAGGGCATGAAACTTGACAAAATTAAAATCACTGAAACACGGCCCCCAACATTACACCACTGAGTCTTTTATCCCTGCTTTGCAACTCTTTTAAGTATTTCAACGTCATTATAACAACACCCCCCCCAAAAAAAACATCGAAAAGTTCAAGTACAACGCGATTATAAAGTACGGTTTTAGATTCTTTGGTTTAATATCTGTATGCAAATATATTTTTTTTTAAAAAAAATCCCAAGTACGTGACGTCACTACTTCGTCAGACAAAACACTGTGGACACCTTCGTGACGTCACGCAGCCGTCATTCAGACAAGTTGCAATTGCAACAAATAACTGCAGCGTTGCTTGGTTACGCAAAGTGAGGACGTTGCGACGTTGCAAAATGAGTTTTTATTAATATCAACAGTGAAGCCGGAAATTGAGGTCAGGTGATGGGATTTTTCTTAGCTTGCAGTAAATCTCTACACTGTTTTTTTTTTATTATTATTTTCTGATCTTTCTCGTCATCTCTTTATCCTGCCTCTTTCTTTTCTGTTCTTCTTGTTTGCTTCCCTTTTATTTTATTTTACTTTTCTTTACCCTTCTTTTGTCACTTTATCTTTCTGACTTATCGTTTCCAAGACACTGGAATAGCCCAATAATCTAAATAATAATTTCTCGACTATTTTTAATAATATAAACAGACACTGTCTTGGAGTAGTGAAGGAAAAAGTGGAAAGGGCAAAGTAAAGTAAAAAAGAAAGGTTAACGAAGAAACATGAAATAAAGAAAGACACAGGCAGGTCAAAGATATGACAAGACAAATCATCTAAAATATATATTTAAAAAAAAAAGATGCAGAGATTTACTACAAGTGAAGTAAATAAGAAAAAACAGGGAGAGAGAGAGAGAGAGATGCAGCGTGCAAGAACAAGTTACGGTCTAGAGATGACGTCAGACGGGCACTCTTTCTCTCTCTTTCTGTTCTTCTTGTATCCTTTGTTTTCTTCGCTTGGAGTATATCTCTATACCTTTTTTTTTCTGATCTTCTAGACGACCTTTCTGTTTCTTTCTGTTCTTTATACTTTTCTTTCCCCTTGCTCACTTTATCGTGCTTTTCGTTTTTACCTTTTATTTGCCTTTTTTTTCACTTTTCATTCTTTATTTCTTTTGTACTTTTCTTTGCCTTTTTCCACTTTTCTTTGCCTTTTTCCACTTTTCTTTGCCTTTTTCACTATTTTACTTTTGTTCGCCTTTTTCCCATTTTTATTTTTTATTTCTTTTGTACTTTTCTTTGCGGTTTTTTCACTTTTCATTTATTCTGTCTTTTGTACTTTTCTTTGCCTTTTTCACTTTTTATTTTTTCTTTCTTTTTTACTTTTCTTTGCGGTTTTTTCACTTTTCATTTATTCACTCTTTTGTACTTTTCTTTGCGTTTTTCACTTTTTCTTTTTTTCTTTATCTTTTCTTTGCCTTTTTTCCCTTTTTATTGTTATTTCTTTTGTACTTTTCATTGCCTTTTTCACTTTTTATTTTTTTGTTCTCTTTTACTTTTCTTTGCGATTTTTTCACTTTTCATTTATTCTCTCTTTTGTACTTTTCTTTGCCTTTTTCACTTTTTATTTTTTCTTTCTTTTTTACTTTTCTTTGCTGTTTTTTCACTTTTCATTTATTCACTCTTTTGTACTTTTCTTTGCCTTGTTCACTTTTTCTTTTTTTTCTTTTTACTTTTCTTTGCCTTTTTTCCCTTTTTATTTTTTCGTTCTTTTGTACTTTTCATTCCCTTTTTCACTTTTTATTTTTTCGTTCTTATTTAATTACTTTGCCTTATTCCTGTTTTTCTTGCTTTTTTTGCCTTTTTCACTTTCTATTTTTTCTTTCCTTTGTACTTTTCTTTGCCTTTTTCCAATTTTTTTTGCCTTTTTCACTTTTTATTTTCTCTTTATTTTTTATTTTTCTTTGCCTTTGTTCAATTTTTCTTGTTTTTATGGCCTTTTTCACCTTTTCTTACTTTCCTATTTCACTTCTCTGAGCCTTTTTCTGTTTTTATTGCTTTCCTTCTTTACTTTTCTTTGCCCTTTCCACATCTTCTTTCTCGCTCATCTACTCCAAGACAATGGAATATCCGAATGATGTAAATAATGAAGACTATTTTATAGGTTTTGCTGACCCACGCCACGGGCATTGTGATCGACGGAAGACCGCGAGCGAGGTGATTGACCCCGGAACCGGACGAGGCGTTTCGGCTCTTGTTCACTCTCTCTCTCTCTCTGTCTCTCTCTCCCTCGTGCGTGCGCCCATACCTGCCGCTAAAGGGTCAAGGATCACGTTTCTCTCTCTGGACCTGCTGCGGCCGATGACGTCACGGAGCCATGACATCACCGATGGAACTCGCCGTGTCCGCGTCCGAAATAGCAAGCGGCCTCCCCCCCCAGCCCCCCCCCATACACGAGGTCACTGTGGCAGCACGCAGGAGGAGCAAACCTTCCTAATTCTGCCCGCACCGTGACCGTCTCCAGCGAGGATCAGGTGACACACACACACACTTAATAACTGTGCAATAACGTGACGTTTCGTCTCCAATTTACGACATCATCAGATG
>CM073592.1:10643812-10923812 GCA_037074705.1 Zhengitettix transpicula | reverse complement strand
AAAATATTAAATAAGTGAAAAAAAGGCAAAAAATGGAGAAAAAAGCTAGGAAAAGTAAATAAAAAACAGTAAAAAGCGAAAAAGGCTCAGAAAAGTAAAACAGGAAAACAATAAATAGTTTAAAAGGCTGAGAAATCTCAAGTAAGAAAAGTGAGAAAAGGGAAAGAAAGCAAGGGAAAAGAAAAGAAGCTAAGTACATTAAACACAAAAAGCATGAAATAAGTGAAAAAAAGGCAAAAAATGGAGGAAAATGAGAAAAAGGCTGGGAAAAGTAAATAGAAAAGCAATAAAAAGCAAAAAAGGCTCAGAAATGTCAAACAGGAGCGCAAGGAAAGGGAATTGAAAGTAAGGAAAAGAAAAAAAGGCAAAGGAAAGTAAAGACGAAAAACAAGAAAAGGTGAAAAGGGCAAGGAAACGGAGGAAAAAGAGAAATAGGCTAAGAAAATTAACTCAAAACAAAAAAAAATTATAAAGAGAAAGAAAAGGAGAAAACAAAAACAAGACAAAGTTAAAATGGAAAACTAAAATTAAAAAAGGTTAAAAACAAGAGAAAAAGTTTCAGAAAATTAAAAAAAGGAAAGCAAGAAAAAGTGAAAAAGGATAACTAACGTTAATAAGGAACGCTAGAAAACAAGAAAACAGACAAAGAAATACAGAAGAAAAGTGAAAAAGGGCTAAGAAAAGTAAACAGAAATGCAGTAACAGGAAAGCAGGAAATGTGAAAACGGGGGAAATAAAAGCATAAACAGTGAAGTAAGTACAAAAATAAATAAAAAATAAAGGCAAAAAAACGTGAAAAATTCTCTGAAAAGTAAATACGAAAAAAGTGAAAAGGGCAAAGAAATGTACAAAAAAGGAAACGCAATAAAAAGGGGAAAGGGGCTCAGAACACTTAAAAATAGAAACGAGAAAAAGTGAAAAGGGCTAAGAAAAATAAATAGAGGTGAAAAAGTGAAAAGAGGTAACGAAAAGTAAAAAAGATTAAAAAAAGTGTAAAGAATAGTAACAAAAAGCAATAAAAAGCGAAAAAGGTTCTGAAAAGAAAAACAGGAAAGCAAAGGAAAGTGAATAAATGCAAAGAAAATCAAGTTAAAAAACAAACGAAGAAACGTAAAAGATTAATGCCACGAGGACAATAAAAACAGAAAGAAAGAGGCCGGGTAAAGGTGACTGTAGATACTTGGCCAGACCGAGGCAGACTAATGAGTGTTCTCAGGTTGTTGTTTCCCTGTTGGACTAACAGAGTTTTTTCTTCTGTACTGTTGGACTTTCTACATCCTTCTCCTGACGATGTTTCAATGATCTCTTTAACCTCTATTATTCCTTCTGTTTTATTTGGTTTTCTTTTTTACTTTTCTTTGCCCCTTTTTCTTTCTTCACATTACCCTAATAGTGTAAATAATAATGTAATAAAGCAAAAGCAACGACTGTCTGGAGAATTCGCGCGGCCTTGACTCTCCTACTTCCTAGTAGTAGATATGGGTTGTAAAAGCCTGTTTTATCTTTGTCAACCACAGGAGGACGTGCTTTGCATAACAAATGACGAGGGGGAGGGGGAAGGGGAAGGGGGAGAGGGAAACACGGCGTAAGGACGATTCATTAACAAAAGGCAAAGATAACGTTGGAGTTTTCCAGAGTCGCGACTGGAAAGTTCGCAAAGTGGATAAAACGAATTAGTCCCCATTATATTTTTCTTTCTAGGGTTACTTTAATTTATAACATCACGGATTTTTATTTTCTATTAAAAAAAAAATATTTAATTCTAAATTTTCCTCACGACTTAATAAACTGTAGTTGGTACCAACTGTGGCGATGATTGTTACGTTTCCCACCCTGACGACTCGTTGCGACAGTCTTCAAATATTATTACATCTTTATGGAGGTGTAGACAGGCTGCATGAGGGTAAACCACGTGGTGGCAACTCCACTCTGGTAGCATAAGAAGGGATTTGAAAGGGAGGATGCGGAAGGGTAGAGGAAGGTAGCCAAGGGTTAACTAGGGGCCCCCGGCCTATAGTTCAAGGATCGTACCCGGCATTCACCTGTAAGTAATGTACGGAAAACCCTAGAAAAACCTGCATCAGGTAGGTCGGCCATTGGGTTACTTGTCCCACGCCCTTCCGTGGATGGCGGGAGAGGAGTTTGCTGTGCGGACGCAGCATTGCTTTCTCCGTGCCTCGACCAGTTTAGGAGGCAGCTGGCCGACTATTCCAATCGGAACAGCGGACAACTCTTACCGTATGCCCCAAGGTCTGCGACCCCGGAACATTCACCTCTCAGAACAGGCCTCGGCTTGTGGGAACCTTTGTTCAAAAACGGAGAGAGGAGGAGGCATCCCCAAAGGTCATCGTTTGAAAACTGAATTTAAATATATATATATATATATATATATATATATATATATATATATACATATATAAAATTTGGGGGACACAATGGAGAGAGTAAGAAAAATAATTTGGTTAGGATTACAGTGAATATAAAATAAAAGATCAAAGTAGCCATGTAGATGGTGAACATGGTGAATGTAAGGTGACTAGATTGATGTGGATTCGATTTTAATTTAACAACAGGTGAGGAGAGTTTTTGAAGGTCCTGAGGAAAGCACAGAAAGACAAGGAGAAGGAAAGTCCTATATAAAATAAAGTAGTTTAAAGAACCTTAGTTCAAAAAAAACCCAGAGAGTTGTGAAGGCATTCCCCAAAGGTAAGGTAGTCCCCTCCAGAGCTGTCTAGGAAGGTTCACCTGCGAGAGAATCCTCTCGTACGCTTCCTTGAGAGATTTAATATTGGGCATACGGTAAGAGTTGTCCTCTATTCCCATTTGAATAGTCGGCCAGCTGCCTCCTAAACTGGTCGAGGCACGGGGAAGAGGGAATGCTGCGTCCCCACAGCAAACTCCTCTCCCGCCATCCTGGGAAGGGCGTGGGACAAGTACCCAATGCCGGACCTACCTGATGCAGGTTTTTCTAGGGTTTCCCCTGCATTTCTTTAGGCGAATTGCCGCGGGGTAGGATCCTTAAACCATATCCCGTGGGCCCCCTAGTTAACCCTTGGCTACCTTCCTCTACTCTTCCAGCATCCCCCCTTTAAAATCCCTTTCCTATGCTATTAAAGGGGAGTTGCCACCATGTGGATGAACCTCTTGTGGCCTGTTACCCTAAAAAAAAAGAGGAGAAACTCGTCATTTCATTCATTAAATCCCGTGGTGTTCCCCCGCAGAGTTGGCAACACTGCCGGGCGGCGGCTTTATCGGGTTGGTTATTAGAGTCCTGCTGGCGGCAGACTCTTCTACAAGTGCTTATAAATATCGGCTGCAACACGGCAAAAAAAGAAAAATACCATCCCTTTGCGATAGCCTTCGACAACAGCAGCAGCAGTAAAAAAAATAAAAAATGGAGAGTCTGGTCTGGCTTCCGCAACAGACTCGGACTTTGCCCTGGCCCTGGCCTGTGTGTGTGCAGAATGTCTTACCTGGTCTTTGCGGCGGCGTCCATCATCCTCAGGAAGATCACGGCACAGCGGTGGTACCTTACAGACAACCCTCTGGATCTCTGGACGCGCCCTTGGATTGAACACGGCGAATTTGTTACGTGGTTGACTGCTGCGACGCGAGTCTTGAGGATCCACGTGGCTTAACAATGGCGCCAGCGATTGTGTCTTGTCGCTCCAGAGACCGGACGCTTCACAGCGGAGCAAGGAGATTCATGCCTGCCGTTGCATGTTCCGTGTAATGACGTTAGAGATGTAATTGACGTCACAACGACTAGCACGTTGCAGCAGCGGCCATTTTGTATCTCTAGTTATCTCCCTTTCGCGTGTAGTCCGCATTTTCTCTTATCTCGAAACGTTTCCTTGTAGAATAATTAAAATAGAAACCCTGGGAGCTCGGCTGCGGCCGTGGTTTGCTGAAGATAAAATATAGTTCGGTGTCAGAGATATTGATAAGTGTTTCTACCGATGTTATCTGTGTATAAATAATAAGAGTAATATAAGTCTCCAACTCAACATCGGACTCCATTTTGTTTTTTCCTCCGCAGGCTTCAGAAATCTATAGATGAATTACAAAGCTTTCTCCTTGACCCACAGCAGCTGAGGCGGGGACGCAGAATCCAGGCCTGGTCTGGACGAGGGACAATAATCACGCTATGAAAACAGACGTAAACGTCACGACGGTTTCGGACACTGTAAACAACACGAGGAGGCTATTTTCCGCACTATTCCTTCCACCCCTCCTTGGACCAAAAACAAAATGGCCACTAAGATGACTCCAACCGGGGGAAAAAAAAGGATTCAATCTTAAAATAAGAAAAGTAAACAGAAATGAAAATAAAAAGCGAGGAAGGCTCAAAAATGTAAAGCAGAAAAAACTAAAAAAAACTGAAAAAAAGGCAAAGAAAAGTAAAAAACAAAAATCCAAGAAAAGGAATGTGAAAAACATTCAAGAAAAGAAACATTCAGATTATTAAAACAGGAAAGCAAGGGAAGGTGAAAAGGGACATAGTAAAAAAAAAGAAAAAGTTAAAGTAAAGAAGGAAAAAAAGAGAACGTGGAAAAAAGGTTCAGAAAAGTAAAACAGGAAAGCAGTAAACAATGGGGGGGAAAAAAGGCAAAAAATAGCGAGAAAACGTGAAAACGGCTAATACAATTGAATATAAAAGCAATAAAGAGCGAATAAGGCTCAGAAATGTGAAACAGGAAAGCAAGTATAGTGACTAAGACAAAGAATAGAAAAAAAATGTAATGTAAACTAAAAAAGAAAAATGAAAAGCCAAGTAAAAGAAAAGATAAACGAGAAAAATTGATACGACAAACAAACGTAAGAAAACGTAAAAACAAGAAAAATTGGGGGGAAAAAGCATAACGTAATATAAAGTGTACAAAGGCTTAGAAAAGATAAACAGGAAAGGAGAAAAAGTGAAAAAAAAAAGATAAACAGGAAAGCAGAAAAGGTGAAAAAAAAGGTAAAGAATGGGAATAAAAAGAGAAAAACGCAAAGAAAAGTGAATAGAAAAGCAATAAAGAGCGAATAAATGCTCAGAAATGTGAAACAGGAAAACTAGTATAGTGACTAAGACAAAGAATCGAAAAAATCACATGAAAAATTGAAGAAGAAAAATGCAATGTTAACTAAAACAAAAAAAACATGAAGAGCCAAATAAAATAAAAGATAAACGAGAAAAATTTATTAGACAAACAAACGTAAAACAAGAAAAAAATGGATAAAATAATATAAAGTGTAAAAAGGCTCAGAAAAGATAAACAGGAAAGCAGTAAAAGTGGTAAAAAAGGGGAAAGAATGGGAGGGAAAAAAGAAAAAGGCTAAGAAAAGAGAATAGAAAAGCAATAAGAAGCGAATAAGGCTCAGAAATGTGAAACAGGAAAGCAAGGACAGTGAAAAAGACGAAGAATACAGAAAAAACATGAAAAATTAGGGGAAAAAGGCAATGAAAAGTAAAAGAAAAAACAGGAAAAGGCAAAGGCAAAAAAATAAAATAAAACGATAAAAAAATTAAAAGGACAAAGAAACGTTAAAAACGCAAAACAAGGATATCTGGAAAAAAAATGAAAGAAGCGAGGGGAAATAAGCAATAAAAATTGTAAAAAGGCCCAGAAAAGTAAAAAAAAATTAAAGCAAGAAAAGCTCAGAAAAGTGAATACAAAAAAGTTTAAAGGGTAATTAAATGAAAAAAGAAACAATAAGACAAGTAATAAAAAGCGGAAAAGGGGCTCAGAACATTAAAAAATTGGAAACAAGAGATGCGTTTTCCGTATCAACAATGATATATATATATATATATATATATATTTAAAAAAATAAAATCTGTATGTGTTTAATTACAGTTGCCGTTGTTTCAGCGGACGACACTCAACAAACAGATCCCGCAAAATTTTTATTTTGAGGTTGAATCTCATGGAGAAGTTAATTTCCCTTTAATAATAATAATAATAACAATGTACGTTTGACATCTGGCTGTAATTACATCTGCGTGTGTGTGTGTGTGTGTGTTATTTTATTACTGTTTTGATTAGCATCGATTTAAACGCCTCTGTGTTTGAATTCTTGCGACCCTTTGAGGGTTAAACATGGAAAAGTGACGCATATCGAATGTTATTTATCGAATAATTTAGTTTCGATACAATTTACGGCCATTTTGATTCTAAAATAATAATAATAATGAAAACGCCACAGAGCTTCGTGTAATCATCGCTGGAAAAATAAAATTCTTTGTCCGCGGATTAATTTAATTTCTATATATTTCCCCCCCCCCCATTTTTAAACCCCCCCGTATTTAGTTACCTGTTATTAATTAAAAATAACAAGTTTTATTTTGCGGTGATCCGTGATTGGGCAACATTTCGCTTAAAAATAAATAAATAAAAACATTTCAATGGGAGGAAACAGTGAAGAAGGCTAAGAAAAGTGAATCGAAAAGCAATAAAAAGCGAATACGGGTCAGAAATGTGAAACAGGAAAGCAAGGAAAGTGAAAAAGACAAAAAATATAAGAAAAAAACATTAAAAATTGAAAAAAAAGGCAATGAAAAGTAAAACAAAAAACATGAAAAGCTAAATAAAGGAAAAACGAGAAAAATTTATAAGACAAAGAAACGTAAAACAAGAAAAATTGAAAAAAAAGGAATATAAAGTGTAAAAGGCTCAGAAAAGATAAACAGGAAAGTAGAAAAAGTGAAAAAAAAAAGGGTAAGAATGGGAGGAAAAAGAGAAAAAGGCTAAGAAAAGTGAAGAGAAAAAAATAGAATAATAATATTCGTACAGTATCTGGGAGCCGGTGCGTTGCCAAGGGCGGGGTTGGTCATAATTAAACTCAGCGACATCCATAACCCCGGGATTTGACTCCAATCTCAGTCATTTCAGCTTTATTTATTTTTGTTTTGTGCGTGTAGCGTCCCTCCACAACCCTCAACCCCCTAAGGGTGCTAAACCTTCTCCCAGGCCCCGAAAGGGGGGGGGTTGAAATCATACAGAAGCAACATCGGGAGGAACACTATCAACCTCATTGACTCCCAATAAGTATTTATTTGTTGCAGGGGACGTTTCAGCATCTTTGAGACTAATTAGACGGTAATAGTATATTTATTTTATTTTAATCTGAATGATTTCAGAAATTACCCCTGGCGAGATACTTAGGAAACTTGGGTAGTGTCGAAATAAAAATAAAAAAAGAGTCAAGTTGTCCAAAGCGTTTAGTTATATCCGACTCTTTACCCCCTGTGACAGTTTAAAAGTTCTTTAATCCCTAGTCTTCGAGTCCCTTTCAGTCTGTCCTATATAGCAACTCTCCTCCACCCCCATCCCTAAGGGTGCTCCTATGCGGTAAGGGGTTTATAGTTCTTTAATCCCTAGTCTTCGAGTCCCTTTCAGTCTGTCCTATATAGCAACTCTCCTCCACCTACCACCCCTAAGGGTGTCCTATGCGGTGAGGGCTTTAAAGTTCCTTAATCCCTAGTCATCGAGTCCCTTTCAGTCTGTCCTATATAGCAATCGCCTCCAACCCCCATCCCTAAGGGTGTCCTATGCGGTAAGGGGTTTATAGTTCTTTAATCCCTAGTCTTCGAGTCCCTTTCAGTCTGTCCTATATAGCAACTCGCCTCCAACCCCCTTCCTAAGGGTGCTTCTATGTGGTAAGGGGTTTAAAGTTATTTTAATCCCTAGTCTTCGAGTCCCTTTCAGTCTGTCCAATATAGCAACACTCCTCCACCCCCCACCCCTATGCGGGAAGGGGTTAAAAGATCTTTTAATCCCTAGTCTTCGAGTCCATTTCAGTCTGTCCTATATAGCAACTCGCCTCCAACCCCCATCACTAAGGGTGCTCCTATGCGGTAAGGGGTTTAAAGTTCTTTTAATCCCTAGTCTTCCAGTCCCTTTCAGTCTGTCCTATATAGCAAGCGGGGCGTTGTTGTGCGTCGCCTGAGAATTAAATAGGGTCTTTGCAATTCCTTAGTGAACAGAGACAGTGAAACGGTGGATTATTAAAAAATTGATAAGACAAAATACTGATAATTTCCGAAGGCGAGTGAGTTAGTTGCGCTTGTCAGCTGCTCCCTTCACACACAACACACCACCTGGACCTTGTAAGAAACTACGGACAATTTATTTCCTCCATCAAAGAGGTCCATTAAGAGTACTTAGCTATTTCCTAGTGTTCTTACTGTATTCTGGAGGCTCATCGACAACTCTCAAGGGGGGTGAAGAAGCGTCATACCTGAAACACACAAGAAAAATATGAGGATTAAAAAAAAAATTGTTGTTATTGACAAAGATAACGGTTTTGAATTATATGGGAATTAATATATATATATATATATATATATAAATATACAACTATACAACTATAGAATAGATGGCGACCTCGTAACGACGTCAGCGAGTCTCACGTTACGCGCTGCAATTACACGCGTCGTGTGTGCAATGAAACTCTCTCACGTACGTCGCTTCTGTTTACAAACAAATAAATTTCGTGGGTCGCGGTTCTAATTCAGGGAGACCGGGAGGCGGGGGCGGGGGGGGGGGCTAATTTCAGTGGAGCCTTCCTCAGGGGCCACGCCTCGCCAATCATTTGCATACAAAGAGTGAATTAAAAGGCGCGTAGAATCTTTGGCGCCGAGGGTGCGCCGCCGCTTCTGGATCTCTTAAAACACACTCGTGTGACAGGAGGAGGAAGGCGGCGTGACGTCATCGCCGGAAACTCTGTAACTCTTGTCCGTCAGCTGTACTCTTTACTAGCTGTGGTGCCCGGCGTTGCCCCGGGGATGCCATAATAAAACTCAGCGACATCCATAACCTCGGATCTGACCCCATTCTCGGATGTTTTCCTGTTATTTTTGTCTTACACCCTTCCCTAGCTGGAAAATGTTGATGTTTTACACAGAAACCATCTGTAGAAATACTATCAAATCACATTAACCTCAAAAGATATTTATACGAAGCAAACATCGGTCCATTTAACATGTTTAAAAGTTTCCACACCCTTCCTGGGCGGTTGAACGACAAATTTATTGTCATAATTAAAATCAGCGACATCCATAACCTTGGATTCGACTCCAAACTCGGTTATTTTTTAGTTATTTTTGCTGTAACTCGCCTCCACCCCGACCCCTAAGGGTGCTCCTATGCCGAAAAGGGTTGAAATTATATCCAAAAAACAACTTGGGGAGAAACACTACTAAGCAATACGTCAGTTACAAAGATATTTATTCGACGCAAATATCGACCGTTTTAACATGTTTGAAAATTTCCACCCCCGTCCCGTACGGTTTAACGACAAGTTGAATGTCATAATTAAACTCAGTGACATCTATAACCCCGGATTCACCTCCAATCTCGGTTGTATTACGCGTGATTTTTGTTGTAACTCGCCTCCACCCCTACCCCTAAGGGTGCTCCTATGCAGAAAAGGGTTGAAATAATACCAAAACGCATCGGGGGAAACACTATCAATATACGTGAGTTCGAAAGATATTTATTCGAAGCAATTATCAGTCGTTTTAACATGTTTAAAAATTTCCACCCCCTTCCCGGGCGGTTTAACGACAATTTGATTGTCATAATTAAACTCAGCGACATCCATAACCTTGGATTAGACTCCAAACTCGGTTAATTTTGCGTTATTTTTGTTGTAACGCGCCGCCACCCCGACCCCTAAGGATACTTCTATGACGAAAAGGGTTGAAATTATATCCAAAAATCAACTTGGGGAGAAACACTACTAAGCAATACGTGAGTTACAAAGATATTTATTCGACGCAAATATCGGCCGTTTTAACATGTTTAAAAATTTCCACCCCCGTCCCGTACGGTTTAACGACAAGTTGAATGTCATAATTAAACTCAGCGACATCTATAACCCCGGATTCACCTCCAATCTCGGTTGTATTACGCGTTATTTTTGTTGTAACTCGCCTCCACCCCCACCCCTAAGGGTACTCCTATGCCGAAAGCGGTAGAAATAATACCAAAACACATCGGGGGAAACACTATCAATATACGTGAGTTCGAAAGATATTTATTCGAAGCAATTATCTGCCGTTTTAACATGTTTAAAATTTTCCACCCCCTTCCCGGGCGGGTTAACGACAAATTGAATGTCATAACTAAACTCAGCGTCATCCATAACCTTGGATTCGCCTCCAACCTCGGTTATATTCGCGTTATTTTTGTTGTAACGCGCCGCCACCCCCACCCCTAAGGGTGCTCCTATGCAGAAAAGGGTTGAAATTATACGAAAAAACCAAAGCATGGGGAGAAACACTATTAAGCAATACGTGAGTTCGGAAGATATCTATGCAACGCAAATATCGGCCATTTTAAAACGTTTGAAAATTTCTACCCCCGTCCCGAGCGGTTTAACGACAAGTTGATTGTCATAATTAAACTCAGCGACATCCATAACCTCGGATTCGACTCCAATCTCGATTATATTACGCGTTATTTTTGCTGTAAGTCGCCTCCACCCCCACCCCTAAGGGTGCTCCTATGTGGTAAGGGGTTGAAATTATACAAAAGGTTCGTGTGTAGCAATTCGTTTATTTCATGACATGCAAAATCCAACTCAACTTGAAAAACCACCCCTGTTTATTTACTATTTTTTATGGGCTTCTAATAATTTAACTTTGTTATTCTACCTTATTTTGTATTATCGTTGGCTGTCAGATAATATCTTTGTTCAATTATATCTGTAATTCCAAAGATATTATTGTTGGAAACGTGATGAGGGGGTCCTCCTCATTAGGACTGAAACACTTTTTAATTGGTTAAATTATACTCTTTATTAATTGTCTGTTTCACCCTTATTAATGATGGCTCACCACGGTCATAAGTATTTTTAATATTTATTCTCTGTTATTATTGAGTTTTTAATCCTTGGTTAACTATTATGATGCTCTTGAGTAGCGCGCCTCTTCCATTACCGGGGGGCGGGGGGTTACCCGGGTCCTTTTCCCTCTGCTAAATGGCTTAAGCACACAAGAGTCGTGAAGGGGGGTGGGGGGTGAGTTCCAGAGACTCTCAAGTGGCCGCAGTCACTTCCCCCCCCCCACCACCACCACCACTGTCCTGAGAACACGCTCACTTCTCATTGACCGCGCCTGGTCTCGAAGGAATGCACGGGTCCGGAAGGCCACGCCATTGTCAAAGAAGAAGAAGAAGAAGGAGGCTAATTAATTACATCACAACAGAGGCTAACGTTGGATGGCCAAAGAGCATCGTCCTGAGAGATAACGGACTCTTTAGTGCTGGGCAGTAAAGGGGGATTTCACGACCTCTTTGTGACTGGCTTTTGTCTCCCTCTGGGGGGCCAATGGGAAGCGTCCATCTCTCTCTCTCTCTCTCTCTCTCTCTCTCTCTCTCTCTCTCTGTGTGATTTTGCATAGTCTCAGCCGAATGACCCATAAATTCCTTGATTCATCACGTGAAAGTTGATCAACAAAAGAGAAAATTTTGCTTGAAGGGGGGGGGGGGGGGGAAACACTGAAACGAAAGAAGAAGCAACGCTGTACAGTGTTGCGAAGAAGAGAAATGAAGGTAGACACGGAATAAGCGACCCTGTGGGACTGTGGTGGAGCCCAGCAGCGCTCGACCCCGGGGTTAATCATCCTGACTTCGTGTAGAAACCTTTCTGAGGTTTTTTTTAAAAATAATTCGGAGACTTTTTGAGTGCGTGTCAAGGCCTGGCGTCCGCCATGTTTATTCATGGGGGGGGGGGGGTCGCAGTTTGTGGTCGACGCCGCCCTTCACAAGCAATCACCAACGCCGACAGTGGCTGTTGAGAGATCAGCATGTCAAAGAGCCACCACGTAACAGTTTGCACAGGCAGGCAGATCCAATGTTGCCGCGACTACGAGGGAACTCACCGAGGCTTCAACCCTTCAGTAACCATCACGCTGGACGGTCAAAATCCAAGAATAAGCTACCCGGACATGTCTGCAACATAGCTTTGGAATTGGATTTTGAAACTTTTACAGTTTATTAGATTATTCGGGGACTTCACTGACGTGGAGTTGATCTGGGAGCAAGAAAAATTGGGGGGGAAAAGGCAAATGAAAGAGAGAAAGAAGAAAAGAGAAAAGACAAAGAAAAGAAAAGAATGAAAACAGAAAGAAAGAGGCAGGTCAAAGAGATGACGACGAAGGTGTAGAAACTCCAACGTACCGAACAGAACGACTTGGTGTTTGTTGCCTGTCTTCATTAACGGCCAGACCTGTATATATATATATATATACATACATTTTTTCCATGGTTCCTTTATTCTTGATGTGTCTTCAAGGTGAACCCTTGTTATCCTCACAGCAAGCAGGCTTACCAAAAGCAATATTTAACATTTCTGGGTGTTGAGATTATTCGGGTATTCCATTCTCTTGGAGTAGACAGTTCAGCAAGATAAAAGTGGAGAAAAAAAGGCAAATAAAATAAAATAAAAGGAAAGAAAACAAGAAAAACCGAAAGAAGGAGGCAGGTTAACGAGACGACGTGGAAAATGCGTCTAGAAGATCAGAAAAAAAAACATGAAAAGATTTACTCCGAGCGAATAAAACAAGAAAAACAGAAAGAGGGAGAACACAAGTTAGCTTAAAGAAATAATCTAAACAAGAAAGAACTGTTCGCGGCGCCTCCAAGATTACAAACACACGCTCCCGAGAGTGGCCCAGTATATAGAGTCCGAATGATCTCCTTTAACCTGCCTCTTTCTTTCTGTTTTTCTTGTTGCCTTTGCTTTTTCTCTTTTTTTAAACTTTTGTTTGCCCTTTTTCCCCCACTTTTTCTTCCTCCCCTTTCTACTCCCAAGACAATGGAGTGTCCCAATCAACTAAATCATAATGTTACCCTCATCATTGTCAACAAATTTGGAAATCCAGGTTAAGTCTTGGGTAGTTGCGTGTGTCTCAAGCAAGTGTCACTCGTCTGCGGAGCGTGTGTTTGTAATCTTGGAGGCGCCGCGAACAGTTCTTTCTTGTTTAGATTATTCCTTTAAGCTAACTTGTGTTCTCCCTCTTTCTGTTTTTCTTGTTTTATTCGCTCGGAGTAAATCTTTTCATGTTTTTTTTTTCTGATCTTCTAGACGCATTTTCCACGTCGTCTCTTTAACCTGCCTCCTTCTTTCGGTTTTTCTTTTCTTTGCTTTTATTATTTTCTTTTAATTGCCTTTTTTTCTTCACTTTTATCTTGCTGAACTGTCTACTCCAAGAGAATGGAATAGCCGAATAATCTAATGTTAAATATTGCTTATGGTAAGTCTGCTTGCTGTGAGGATAATGGTGCGTCCCAGCAACTTCCAGGTCACCCTCGAGGCGGACTCGCCAGCCCGTGGACTGTGTTATTTTTCTCCAGACGTCTCGAATTCAAGGCTGTCCCTTGGTCACACGAAACCTCCATTGTCGACGGTGATAAGAGAGTGGCCTGGTGTCAGCAGTCCTCGGGGTCCTCCAGGCCATAAATCTGTCGCCGCAGTGACCCACCCGAGAGCCAGTCACGTGTCAAGGTTCCTCCTCTGCGTCCGGGGAAAATAGAAACTCCTAAATCCCTTGATAACAGTGACCCGTCAGTGACGTTTCGTCCCTTCAGATTTTTTTTCTAACTATCCACATACAGTACTGTGACGTCAGAGAAATTACAATACCCATGAGAATGACGCTGAAAATTTATTTCTCGAAAAAAATATATATTCTGAAGTTGACCACATCTGTCCCTTGGGGGGTTGCCTCACTGAAAGCTCGGACAGGGCAATAGTGTCATTTAACCCCCTAAGCTGCCATGTTGTTTCATATCTGCGTCACAGCCTCTTAGAAACCCATCAGATGTCTCTGGTTATATGTATATATATATATAGGCTACACTACGGCATCACAGTTGTTAAATTACTACTATAGTCAGCGCCACGAAAATGTAACATCAAGGTCGAGTAGCTGACACGCACCTCGTTCCTCGTCCAGCGGTGTCGTGCCGAGATATTGTGCTCGCTCCCTCCCTCGTCAGGCAATAGTTGGCAACGTAGCCGTGACCCTGGTATTACATTTTAGTGGCGCGGACTATAACGACGTTTTCCCCCCGACACGGACGACACTTTTTTTTCCTTTGAAGCGCCAACAGGGCAGCCAACCTTTCGGTTAAATTTATAGCTCGAGGAAAATTCTCTCCCTCGTTTGACAACGTAGCTACAAGACTCCGTGACCTTGGTATTACATTTCCGTGGCGCGGACTATAACAACGTTTTTCCCAAAACGGATGACACTTTTTTCCTTTGACGTGCCAAATAAGGCAGCCAACCTTCCGGATAAGTTTATAGCCCGAGAAAAATTCGGCCCCTAATTTGGCAACGTAGCCGCAAGACTTCGTGACCTTGGTATTACATTTTCGTGGCGCGGACTATAACGACGTTTTCCCCCCGACACGGATGACACTTTTTTTTCCCTTTGAAGCGCCAACAGGGCAGCCAACCTTGCGGCTAAATTTATAGCTCGAGGAAAATTCGCTCCCTCATTTGGCAACGTAGCTGCAACACTCCGTGACCTTGGTATTACATTTCCGTGGCGCGGACTATAACAACGTCTTTCCCTAACACGGACGACACTTTTTTTTCCTTTGAAGCGTCAACAGGGCAGCCAACCTTTCGGTTAAATTTATAGCTCGAGGAAAATTCTCTCCCTCGTTTGACAACGTAGCTACAAGACTCCGTGACCTTGGTATTACATTTCCGTGGCGCGGACTATAACGACGTTTTCCCCCAAACGGATGACACTTTATTCCTTTGACGTGCCAAATAAGGCAGCCAACCTTCCGGATAAGTTTATAGCCCGAAAAAAAATTCGGCCCCTAATTTGGCAACGTAGCCGCAAGACTTCGTGACCTTGGTATTACATTTTCGTGGCGCGGACTATAACGACGTTTTCCCCCCGACACGGATGACACTTTTTTTTCCCTTTGAAGCGCCAACAGGGCAGCCAACCTTGCGGCTAAATTTATAGCTCGAGGAAAATTCGCTCCCTCATTTGGCAACGTAGCCGCAAGACTCCGTGGCCTTGGTATTACATTTTCCTAGCGCGGACTATAACGACGTTTTCCCCCCGACACGGACGACGCTTCTTTTCCTTTGAAGCGCCAACAGGACAGCCAACCTTGCGGCTAAATAAATTCGCTCCCTTATTTGGCAACGTAGCCGCAAGACTCCGTGTACCTGGTATTACATTTTCGTGGCGCGGACTATAACAACGTCTTTCCCTAACACGGACAACACATTTTTTCCCCCTTGAAGCGCCAACAGGGCAGCCAACCGTCCGGCTAAATTTATAGCCCGAGAAAGATTACGGATAAAGGCGTAATTAAGCTAATGGCAAGAGGCCGCTGTTTCCCCTCTTCCTTGCTAAAGCGGCCATAAATCCCCCGGGCGCCGCTGGCCAGTCTGCTTGAAAACTTTCCCTCCACTTCTGTATGTGTGTGTGAGTGAGAGAGAGACAGTGGTGGAGGTGGAGGTGGTGGTCAGCAACGCGGTGTTTTGGATGGACCGACGGAGGAGCAGCTAACAGTAAAGTGGCTCTCGTGTGTGGTGCGCGGACGCCAAGAAGTGCCGCTTTAATCGAGTTGCGGGTCGCCTCACCACAGTTGAAAGAGAAGAAGACGAAGAAGAAAACACACCGACGCACCGAGTTTTCCCCGAAATAACAATGGCAACACTGTGCCTGCCACAGTCACCAGGACTATGTATAGGGAAATAATCCACATAGTGGCAACTCCCCTTTAATAGCATAGGGAAGGGATTTGAAAGTGGGGATGCGGTTAGGGTGGAGGAAGGTAGCCAAGGGTTAATTAGGGCCCTCGGGCTATGGTTTAAGGATCCTACCCGGCATTCGCCTAAAAGTAATGCAGGACAAACGCATCAGGTAGGTCGAGCATTTGGATTTAAAATTTTAAAAATTATAATAGAAAACAAAAAATTCTCAAAGTTTCATACCCTAATTTATTACGGAACCCCTTCAGGTGTTGTAAAGTGATAATTTATAATAATGTTGTTAAAGACTGATGAAGTTTGCTCAGCGGTCACCGTCGAGGACAAGAGGGGGCGAGGGGGGGAGTTTGACCGCTCAGGGCACGGCCGCTCACAACACGGCGCCAATGTTTCGGCCATAAATTTATTTCAGTTTACGGACGCGGTCTCGACTTTCAAAGCCATATTTATGGTTTAAAAATGTAAATACCAGCCGAGCGATAACTGCTTCCCGGAACCGTAGCTCATCTTCCTCCTCCTCCTCCTCCTCGTCCACCCTCGTTGGCTTTCCCCCTCCCCCCTGTGTGTCTAATTGAAAACTATTTGGTATAATTAATCGCCTCTTCATAATTGCATTTAACAGCCGTACATAAATTATAATCACCTGGCTGCGAGGTTTAATCACTCTGGATGTCTTAATAGCTGACCCTTGAGGGACCCTCGTGGAGCAGGTTTTAGATGTTTATCCTCCCGTTCCTGGACGGAGAAGTCCAATAAAAATTCCACCCCCTTTCCTCCCCCTCCCCAACCCACTCGCACAAAAAAACCGCTCTCATCTCGTTAAATTCGTCCTTACGAGTATGTTTGTTGCGTGGGGGATGTCTCCTACTCTCTCTCTCTCTCTCTCTCTATCTGCTTTTAAACCTGAGGTTTACCACATATCCGAGACACACCTCAACATACGACTTGTGTGGGAACCTTAATTTTAAAAAAACAGAGGGAGAGGAGGAGGTATCCCCCAAAAAGGGTCGCCTTTTTTCCATCGTGATAATTTAATACAAACTATTTACTAATTTGAGTGATAACCAGGGATAGTTTGTATTATATGAATATCACTGTTATAAAATTAGAGTGAATGTAAGATAGGCAAAGTCCAATCCAGGTGACTGATGAACGGTTTTGATGCGATGATAGGGACGGGTTGGGGGGAGGGCGGGAAACTGCAAGTAGGTCCTGGAGTGGATTAAGGATGTAAAAATAAAAGTAGGATACGGGGAAGTTAAAAGAAGAAGGAGAATTAAGGACCGGAATAATAGGGAGGAAGTTTTGCAGTGCGAAGGTGTTGGTTAAGCTGTTTCCATTTAGTCTTTGAAGGCCATCGTTGCCGTAGTTACATAATAGCGAGGAGAGAAGCTCGCGTCAGCAGGCAAGGACTAGGCACGAACGTTTGCCCAACAAATCAACAACTGACTAAGAGATTCCTCGTGCAAGGTAACCTGCGAGTCAGCACAACAGTGGCGCAACTCAGTCACGTCACGTCCCGTTAAAGGGGGCGGAAAATAATATAAAAAGAGAGATGCAAAAAGGAACCGTCAGTCGGGTTGAAGAAGAATGGGGGAAAAAACAAACCGCTCTGGGTAGAGCAAGCAGCTGGAGGGGGATTAATTAATATGGGGGACAAACCTCCGGGATGGGACTGCCACAGTGATGGCACCACAAGTGTTATTGAACGAGGTGTTCAGGTGTGAAGTATCTCTGGAGGAGGGTTTGTAGTTGTGAGCGGACGGGCCCTGATCGGACGAACTCCCCTCTCTTCCTCGACCCTGACCGCTCAGCGAGCAGGTACAAAGTTATCTGTCTTGGTTTTAACATTAAGTGAACAACGTTCCTGGAACTTATCTGGATTTATAATTTCTTTCTCTCTCTCTCTCTCTCTCTCTCTATCTTTATCCCTCTATCTCTCTCTATCTCTCTCTATCACTCTTTCTCTCTCTCTATCTTTATCCCTCTATCTCTCTCTATCTCTATCTCTCTATCTCTATCTTTATCCCTCTATCTCTCTCTATCTCTATCTCTCTCTATCTCTATCTCACTATCTCTCTCTCTATCTCTCTATCTCTCTCTATCTCTATCTCTCTCTATCTCTATCTCTCTCTCTATCTATCTCTCTATCTCTCTCTATCTCTATCTCTCTATCTATCTCTCTCTATCTCTCTCTATCTCTATCCCTCTATCTCTCACTATCTCTATCTCTCTATCTCTCTCTCCATCCCTATCCCTCTATCTCTCTCTCTATCTCTATCCCTCTATCTCTCTCTATCTCTATCTCTATCTCTGTATCTCTCTCTACCTCTAACTCTATCTCTATCTCTTTCTATCTCTATCTCTCTCCCTATCTCTATCCTTCTCTATCTCTATCTCTATCTCTCTCTCTCTGTATATATATATACAATGGAAACTCTTCCAATTCATTAAATAAATATGCTTAGCAATTAGCCACAAATGTTTTAACAGTTATATTTATCTTATGTGGGGGATGTCTCCTACTCTCTCTCTCTGCTTTTTGCAACTGAGGTTTCCCACATATCTTTATTTATAAATCTATTGTTAATTAAATTTTATAAACGTTTTAACAGACCAAAAAGTTTCATCCCCCTAATTTATTAGGACCTCTTCAGGTGCTGTAAAGTCAAAATCCCTCCAAAGCAACATGATATAATTTATAATGCAATTAATTAAAATTTAATTGAACATTTTATTAGAATTAATTACCGGGGGAGGTTGTGGACATGTTGCTTTCTTAGTTGCGATTTGTCGTCAACGTTGCAGGCGAAAAGGAGGGGTGGAGCGGGATAGTCACGGACACACCTGGTAGTGGGTGACGTCACCGTGGGAGCGGACCAACTCCGCTAATGGCTTACGTCACATTAATTATACGCAACAGCTGCCTCCTGGTGGTCGGGGTCCGCCAGCATCCGCCATGTCTCTCTCTGTCACTCGTTTGCCATCGGGAGTGTTTGCTAATAAGAAGAAGCCTCCTGTCAACACGGGTGGGCAGGGCCAAGCACCTCGGAGGACACCACAGAGTGGGAATGTAGGGGTTGTTGCTACCCTCCATGCGGGCGACACTCTCGTAATTGCCTGTCAGGCCCAATGCCATCATATTTGCTCTTCTCTCAGTAAGGGGTGGCTGTTAGTCGTATCTTACAACCCCCCCCCCTCCCTGCCCTCCCAAGACACACAGAGTGTTTGTTCCCGCATCGTAAGGAACATTTGTTGCCCGGTTGAAATTCTTCCATTTATATACGGAACCATTTTGTTTTTAGACTAACAGGTTAAACGAGGTTGGCAACTTCCTCCTTAATAGCATAGGAGGAAGGGATTTGAAAGCGGGGATACTGAAGGGTAGAGGAAGGTAGCCAAGGGCCCACCCGGGTATTCAACTAAAATTGTTGCAGGAAAACCTGCATCAGGCAGGGGTCGGGCATTCCGATCGAGTGAGAGAGAGGGGTTTTGCTGTGGGGACGCAGCATTCCCTTCTCCGTGCCTCGCGACCAGTTTAGGAGGCAGCTGGGCGACTGTTCCAATGGTAACAGCGAACAACTCTTACCGTATGCCCCAAGGTCTGTGAACCCCCCCCCCGAAAATACACCTCGCAGAACAGGCCTCGGCTTGTGGGAACATTAGTTTAAAAACCGGAGAGAGAGGAAAAGGCATCCCCTTCCGTCTATCCTAAAAAGTTTCTGCCTACGAGAGAACAGCCCTCGCTGCTCCATCTCCTTTTTTTTAGGGTAACAGGCTACATGAGGGTAATCCACGTGGTGGCAACTCCCCTTTAATGGCATAGGAAGGGATTTGAAAGGGGGGATGCGGAATGGGTAGAGGAAGGTATCCAAAGTGTTAACTAGGGGCCTCCGGTCTATAGTTTAAGAATCCTACCCGGCATTGGCCTTAAAGTGATGCAGGGAAACCCCTAGATAAACCTGCATCAGGAAGGTCGGGCATTGGGTACTTGTCCCACGCCCTTCCCTGGATGGCGGGAGAGAGGAGTTTGCTGTGGGGACGCAGCATTCCCTTCTCCGTGCCTCGCAACTAGTTTAGGAGGCAGCTGGCCGATTGTTCCAATGGGAATAGCGGACAACTCTTACCGAATGCCTCTCAGAACAGGCCTCGACTTGAGGGAACCTTAGTTCAAAAGCGGGAGAGAGGAGGAGGCATCCCCAATGGTAGCCTCCTCCAGAGGTCTCTGGGAAGGTTTATCTGCGAGAGAATCCTCTCACAGGTTTACTTGAGCCACGTGGCCATGTCTGCGATGTATATATATATTGTGTTGTGTGTGTGAGAGCTGAGCCAGCTGCGTGTGTGAGCAGCTGAACAAGGTGTGAGCAGCCGCCGCAGGCCGTAATTAGGACGGCGGATATTGGCTGGGCGGGGGAGGGACTCTGACTCATTCACTGCACGGAATCCGACATCGGGGGAGAATCTCGTGCAGAGGAGAGGCCGTCCAATGTGATACAGGTTCCGACGGCTCAGGAAACAGCGAGCTACGCCTCCGAAGATGAATTGCTGATGCAGCATTCCAGACACGTTCCAGATTTCTTGGCAACGACCGCCAAGTTTAGTTCCCCCCCCCCCCCCCTCACACACTTCACTGAGCAAGCACGAGACTCGCTCAAGGTAAAGTGCTTCAACTGTTGCTCCCTCCTCTGACGCAATCAACCCAACCAAGTACCCCAGAAGTACATCCTATTAATAAGTCTCCCTCCTTCTTCAGGAGACCACACGTAATCTTTTTTGTCGACCTCATTCCAGACCACTTTTTATTTTATTTTAATTTTTGTGTTATGACGACGTTTCGAGACTTTTTTCGTATCATCTTCAGGTACGTTCACGTGGCAGTGCGTGACGTGATAGCAGCCTGCCTCGACTTTTCTCTATCCACAATGTTTTTCTTCCAGTGTTATGCAGATCCTTTCAGCCGCCTTACCTTGGCTCGTCCTTTTCCTCTGCAGTGATTTCTTACCCTTCTGTATATATATATATATATAATTTAACAGCATCCGTGTGCCCCGCCATTACCGGAGACGATGTCCTCCAACAACAACAGCAAAGTCGCTAATGGCTGATGGGGAATCTTCAGCTACGGGCGCATTGGAAGGTCACGTGGGGTTGACAGGAAGAGGAACCTTCCAGACGACGAAGGAAGGAACCAATAATATACGGAATATAACGGCACAAACGTGCAGCGATCTTGACGGCTTGAGCTCACTGAAGCATCAACTCACGAAGAGAGAGAGAGACACGACGATGCACGCTAGAGGATGAAAGGAAATAGAAAGAAGAATGAATTGGGTGTTAAAAGAGAAATAAGTCAACGAGGAGGTAAGATTGAAGAAGAACGAAAAGGATCAGGGTTTGCGACCGCTTGAAATGAAAAATCTTGGACAAAAGAACAGAAATAAGTCAACAAGGGGGGGGGGGGGGAAAGATTGAAAGAGGACGGAAAGGAAACTGTTCGTGAGAGATTCGGATCACATTAAATAAATAATCATGGGCATAGGAACGGATACAAACAGAAATAAGACAACAAGGTGAGAAAGATTTAAAAACGGACGAAAATAGAACTCGTGAAAAACTAGGGTTTGGGACCGCATGAAATGAAAAAAGCATGGACAGAAGAACGGATATAAACAGAAATAAGACAACAAGGGGGGGAGGAAAGATTGAAAAAAGGCCAAAAATGGAAGCCGTGAAAAACTAGGGTTTAGGACAGCATGAAATGAAAAATAATAGACACAGCAACGGATATAAACAGAAATAAGTCAACAAGAGGGTAAGATTTGAGAAAGGACGAAAAGGAACCCTATGAAAAAACAGGGTTTGGGACCGCATGAAATTAAAAATCATGGACAGAAGAACGGATATGAAGAGAAATAAGACAACAAGAGGGAAAAGATTGAAAAAAGGACGGAAATGAACCCGTGGAAAAACAGGTTTTCGGACCGCATTAATTTAAACAACATGCATAGAAGAATGCATGTAAACAGAAATAAGTCAACGAGGGGGGGAAATGTGGAAAAAAGAGGAGAAGGAACCAATAAAAAAACACACAGGGTTCGGGACCGCATCAAATGAAAAATCATGGAAAGAGTAATTGATACAAACATAAATAAGTCAACGAGGGGGAAAGATGGAAAAAGGACGAAAAGGAACCCGTGAGAAAACAGGATTTGAGACCGCATTAAATGAAAAAGCATGGACAGAACAACGGATATAAACAGAAATAAAACAACAAGGGCAGGAGGAAATATTGAAAAAAGGCCAAAAATGGAAGCCGTGAAAAACTAGGGTTTGGGACCGCATCAAATGAAAAATCATAGACACAGGAACGGATATAAGCAGAAAAAGAGGGTAATATTTTAAAAAGGACGAAAAGGAGCCCCATGAAAAAACAGGGAATGGAAAATCATGGACAGAAGAACGGATATAAACTGAAAAAATACAACAAGGGGGGAAAGATTGAAACAAGGACGAAAATAGAACCCGTGAAAAAACCAGGGTTTGAAACCGTATGAAATGAAAAACCATGGACAGAGGATGTAAACAGAAATAATAGAACAAGGGGGGAAAGATTGAAAAAAGGACTAAAAGGAACCCGTGAGGAAACAGGATTTCGGATCACATGAAATGAAAAATCATGGTCTCAGGAACGGATATAAACAGAAATAAGTTAACAAGCGGGGGAAAGATTGAAAGAGGACGAAAGGGAAACTGATCGTGTAGGATTGGGACCGCATAAATAATCACGGGGCATAGAAACGGATATGAACATAAATAAGAGAACGAGGTGGGAAAGACTGGGAAAAGGACGAAAATGGAACCCGTGAAAAACTAGGGTTCGGGACCGCATTAAATAAGAAATCAGAGACAGAAAGAGAAAATATGATCATCACAAAGTCACACTGCGACCAGGGCGAACGAGGGTGTAATTGTAAGGACGGCAACGACGCACCGAGGACAGTGGTGTGAGTGTAAGTATAAGGGGGAGAGGAAAAGGTTGTTAGAACCTGAAATGCTGAGGGTTAATCAGTCTCGTGAGGACTCGTGAAGTAACCAGTGAGGAGGAAAGAAGCAGACTCACAATAACTGACCTTGCAACACGGCAAGGCAACAAACCATCGCGGTTGCGAGTGAAGAGAAGGCACGGGGTTGTATTTATTGGCTCTGGGGGGGGGGTTGAAAGGTTGCAGGCAAGGACAAGGTGAAGAAGTGAGAAGCGAGCAAGGGTGGGGATGGTTGAACTGTCGCGCAGAGAAGCGGGAAGAACCGGTCCTGAGGGTTGGACGACGACCAGACTATCAGGACCGCTGCAATTTAACGAGGTGCGAGTTGCGTGAAGCACGGACAAGACAAGACCTTGGCAGGTCCGAAATAGCCGTCGACTACCCGGACCTGGTTAACAGATTTCCTCTGCTGCTGCTTCTGCTCCGGAGCCGATAAACAGGATGACCCACACACACAGAGAGAGAGAGAGAGAGAGAGAGAAGCGTCCGGAACCCTTAATAGGAGCTGTATGGGGGGAAATACAAGAGCGGAGAAGCTGAGGGTATCAGGAAACGATTTGTTGTGGGACCAGGCAAAAGGAAACGCATTAATACAGTCAGTAAATAAAAGATCTTATAAGTAGATCAGTGAAGGCTAAAAGCTAAAGCGGCAGACCACAGAAACAGCAAAACAAGAATAAGAAACCTATATAAATGCTACCAAAGGTCCCAAATAATAATAATCGATATTAACAACGATCGACACACGACTTTTAAAAAAAATAAATCAAACAAGGGGGGGGAGAAAAAATATATATTGTGATGACCACCAATGGGTAATGAAATGATTTTTTTAAATATAATATTTGTATCGTCTGCGTAATAATAATGGCCCAGGTACAGTAAACAACACTCAGCGTGACGTAACACTGCTGCAGAGGTTGAAGGCTTGGAGTAACCACAAGGGAGCCGACGCTTGGGGTAATATGGCCGATGATGGTCATGTCGCTCCGTAAAACGAGAACCGACCCACAAAAGTGGACGCATTCAGCCCAGGGTATTAAGTGTAACAGTAGAGTCGCTGCTTTAATACTCTAAACCAGTAAAGTACCTCCAGAGGTGAATAAAACTCTTGCGTGAGTGGTTTAACCATTACACAGAGAATTGCTACTGGACAGTTCGACATACAGTACATAAAATACTAAACAATGAGGATAAGATGTGTAGCGGCCATTTGCATTAAAAAAATACTATTATAATAATTTATTACAGTACAGCAAAGATATACATAATCGCAGTCGTCACCATAGAAGTTATTACAATCAATAAACTCAGTTGCTAGGCGACAACTAAATCAGAGTTATAAGTCTTGCATAGACGAATCTCTGGTGCTGTCGCCACAGATAATATTGTAAGCTTTACAAATAAAATTAAAAATTAAATAAAAGCGGTTTACCACTCGCTGCCTTCCACGTGGCATTGATGGTGAATCACATTAAAATAAGAGGCTAAGTGGCCAATTAATAATTAATAATATTAAATTAATTAATTACAAGTTCAATAAACGTCTGGTATATATTGTAAAGGGAACAAATGCAGAAATGTAAAAAAAATATGTCCGTAGTCCTGAGGGAACTGAAGTTGTCGCAGAGACGTTCCGAGAGGCCAACCCTGTGACGTCATCCATCGTTTTTGGGGGGGAGGGGGTCAATTAGAATTTACCCTCGAATGTTTAAATCCTGAGAGCAACGTTTCCAACGAAACGACGAAATGACTATTAAAGGATGCTGTAACGAGCCCTGATGAGAACAAACCCTCCAGACATCACTGGACAACCGCCGTGCATTGTCCTTGGCGTCGCTGACATGTGTGTGTGTGTGTGCGCGGAGGGAGGTGGTGTACTACTTGTTTGATATGCGTAGTAAGGGGGAAGCTTTGACGCACAGGTGGACTGACGGTCAAGCGTGCCTTTGAGTTCCATCCGAAGGGGGACGCCCGGACTGGAAAATTCAATTACCCGACCACGAGACCAGGAAAACCACTTAGCAAACGTCGCTGAAGGGCGAAGCAATATTGGGGCTCCGTACCTGTTGTAGACGACAGTCACTTCTGCAGACGTTGCCCAAAAGGGGGGCATTGGGTATGGTCTGGTGACTCCAAGCTACGCAAACCCTCTGACTACTGATTTTAAATTGAGGTTTACGAACAATTCTTCCCGACTTCAGGAGGCTTCATTTAGATACCGACGTGACTGGAAATTTTGGATCGTCACAAAGTAGACAAGTTAACAGTTGGTATACACAAAAAAGATAAAATGCTGGACAATCTGACAGTTTTCCGACATGTGGGGGACTTTGTTAATGAATAGCTCGTAATAGCGTGCGAGTCCGAGAAGTCACTAAATCTGACCTGAAGGGAATTCGTGGACCGTAAAGAGGTAGAGTCCGAGCTGTCACAAAATCGGACGTGATGGAAATTCGTGGACCATCAGAAAGGCAGAATCCGAGCTGTCACAAAATCTGACGTGAAGGGAATTCGTGGACCATCAGGAGGGTAGAGCCCGATCTGTCAAAAAATCGGACGTGAGGGGAATTCGTGGACCATCAGAAGGGTAGAGTCCGAGCTGTCACTAAATCGGACGTGAGGGGAATTCCTGGACCATCAGAAGGGTAGAGTCCGAGCTGTCACAAAATCGGACGTGAGGGGAATTCGTGGACAATCAGAAGGGTAGAGTCCGAGCTGTCACTAAATCTGACGTGAGGGGAATTCGTGGACCGTAAGGAAGGTAGAGTCCGAGCTGTCACAATATAGGATGTGAGGGGAATTCGTGGACCGTAAGGAAGGTAGAGTCCGAGCTGTCACAATACAGGATGTGAGGGGAATTGGTGGACCGTCCTGGTAGGCGACCCGACTAGTAATGATTGGCAGTTATACAAATGAACAGTTACTATACAAACAACAGATGATCGACAACCTGATAATTTTTTGATCTTGCGGGGGTCTTGCTAATAAGTAGCTCAAAATGGCGTGAGAGTCCAAGCTGACACAAAATCGGATGTGTCCGCACTTCGTTGCGCTCGTCTGCAACGATTTCTGTCTCTGTGAAGTTATGGCGAACACTTGAAGAAATCCGGTAGGTTCCAATGATTGGCTCGAGATATTTTCTTTAAAAAAAAACATGGCGGATAATCTGATGCCCTTTGTGTGGTTTTGAGACGAAGCACCATAAAGACGACTGTGTGACATCGATGTGTGTACCCTGAAATGATTTTCAAGCAAGGGTCACGTCATTGTGGTTCAGTGAGGGCTAACTTGTCCTTTACGTCCGTCCGATACATCCAGAGAAGCTCAAATGGTAGCTGAAACTGCGTTGTAAAACCTCCCAACTGAAATTTATCAGAACTCTGGAATTTTTTTTTTCTCTCTCTCTCTGCATCACAACCTCCGATAACCTTTCATGTTCGCCTTCAAAGCAGTTTCGTCCACCGACGCGCGCGCGTCCTCCGCAACAGGGCTAACTGCATCAGAGCGGCCACTTTGGTCCGGGCGAAGAAGTAGACGGTGTCGATTGAGGGGAAGAGGGAAGTTAGCGTTTCGTGCCTAACTACTGTGAACTCAATTAGCGGCCCACAGGGCAGACGTGCGTGAGCTTCAACGTCTCAGGACCTGCACCAGGAGGAAAGGGAACATCAGACAGACAGGAGACGGGAGAAAGCTGGTCCAAACAACGGTGCATCAAACGATTTGGTAGATCAAGAAACTCGTACGGGTTAATTAATAAAATAATAACAAGAAAGAAGTGGTCATGTAAACACCACCACACAACAACGTTTCTGGATGCCTTGTTCCTTGCGTCAGGTGCAGAAAATATGTAAGAGCCGAGAGAGGAACGTTGTGTGGGTGGGGGTGTCATCACTTGTTGTGTCTGTAATTGGCTGCCTTTATTATTTATACACGTAAATTTTTCAATTTTTAATGATTTTATATATCACCGGTTCACCCCCACCCGATGAAACGTCACCCATCAAAAAAAAATTACGATCTATATTTAAACTGGACTGGAGCCAACAGTCACAGCAGTGTTTAAAGATGCTGTGGACAACACTGGTACTCATCTTAACCTTCCCAGTAACCAATAACAATGAATTACTACTGGTACTGGAAAACAAAAATAAACTAGCAACACTGTAATCGTCCCCTTTGTATTCCCCGTCTTCAAAAGAAGATAAAATGAGAATAAATCCTGGAGGACTGTTGAATTTTACCCTTATTTTTGTCATAAATTCCTTTTTTAATTGTTCAAGGCCTATACGAAGTTTAACTTCATTAGATTTATTAACAGTTTTACACTCTTTTTAAAAAATATATAAGTTTATTTACGTTTATAGGTTCTTTATTATTATTGTCCAAGAGAGTAATAATAATAAAATATTATTTTCTAAAAGAAAAAGAGGATAAAGAATACTTACGACTTCTCGCGGATTAATTTCGGCAAATCACAGAACCCAAAGAAAAAGACGTCTTACCTGGAAAAAAAGGAAATATAAATATAAAAACCCAAATAAAAATTATGAAAAATAATAAAACAAATGTAGAGACGAGTGAAAAAGGGAGAGATAAGAATAATTTTTAAGAAGCAGAGAAACTCAAATTTAGCGACATGAATGCTGGGAACAATGAAGGAAACGGTCCGCGGGACTGGAATGGCTGCAGTTGACGGATAAGGGATCCAAATAAATCTCTGACTTGACCAGTCATGAATAGTCCACGTCATCACCCCACAGGGAGAAACCCCGTCCCCTGGGGCGAGTCTCATCTGGGTTATTCTGGCCGCGACTATGGTGTGAGGTTTTATTATTGAGATTATTCGGGCATTTCCTTGTCTTGGGAGATTCTTTCTCTGAATTTCCTCTCGACCTTTCGCGTCATCTCTTTGACCTGCCTGTTCCTTCCTTTCTATTTTTCTTGTTTTGTTTAGCTTTCCTCCGCTTGGAGAAAAATCTCTACAACTTTTCTTTCTGATCTTCTAGACGACCTTTCTCGTCTTCTCTTTGACACGCCTCTTCCTTTCTTTCTATTTTTCTTGTTTCGTTCGCTTTCCTTCTCTTTCTTCCTTTCAATTTTTCTTGTTTTGTTTTGCTTTCCTTCTCTTTCTTCCTTTCTATTTTTCTTGTTTTGTTTCGCTTTCCTCCTCTTTCTTCCTTTCTATTTTTCTTGTTTTGTTAGCTTTCCTCCTCTTTCTTCCTTTCAATTTTTCTTGTTTTGTTTCGCTTTCCTCCTCTTTCTTCCTTTCTATTATAATTGTTTTGTTTCGCTTTCCTCCTCTTTCTTCCTTTCAATTTTCCTTGTTTTGTTTCGCTTTCCTCCTCTTTCTTCCTTTCTATTTTTCTTGTTTTGTTTCGCTTTCCTCCGCTTGGAGAAAAATCTCTAAATCTTTTTTTTCTGATCTTCTATACGACCTTTCTCGTCATCTCTTTAACCTGCTTCTTTCTTCCTTTCTATTTTTCTTGTTGTTTTTCGCTTTCCTCCTCTTTCTTTCTTTCTATTATTTTTGTTTTGTTTCGCTTTCGTCCTCTTTCTTCCTTTCTATTATTTTTGTTTTGTTTCGCTTTCCTCCTCTTTCTTCCTTTCTATTATTTTTGTTTTGTTTCGCTTTCCTCCGCTTGGAGAAAAATCTCTGCATCTTTTTTTTCTGATCTTCTAGACAATCTTTCACGTCATCTCTTTGAACCGCCTCTTTCATTCTTGGCTTTATATTCCTCTTATTTGTTTTTATTTCTCCCATTTTCTACTCCAAGACAATGGAAAACCCGAATAATTTAAATAATAAGTATTTTGTTATATTTCACGATTACCCAAAAATTCCTCCGATTTACCAGTCTCATTAGCTATTTATTTTTATTTTTCTTTTCTCTGTGTCCTGACCTCGGGGCTTTCTGATCCGTCAGATGTCGTGGTCGTGTGAGTCCTTGGGGGCGCCGATTCAATCCCGTGCCTCTGTGTGTGTGTGTGTGTGTGTTTGCTGCCCCGCATCACCACGTAAACATTTATCCACTGAATTAGCTGAGATCTGCAAATACTCCCCCCCTCCCCTCCCCCGGGGTCTAATGTGACGTCAACCACAACCCGCTCCTAAGTCCATCATCAATCCTCCAGCGTCGAGGACCAGGATGTGTGTGTGTGTGTGTGTGGTCCTCCGATCCAGTAAAGGCCTTATAAAAATTTACAAAATGGCCGAATAAAAGGCTCATTATATTCTTTAGTATGGGAATTATAGGATTAAAGAAGGTGACGTACAGTGGGGATTAAATATAAATTAATTTTCAGGATGAACATGTGGAGGGATCCATCTTGATGGAGGTACAGACAATCCTGGGAGAATAATAATAATAATGCAGTCGCTAGGGGGACAAGATTAAAAGGGACAGATGAAGGCAGAGACTAATTCGAAGGACCTTCACACCTTCTACCGTAACAGAACAGGAATTAAACCAGGTGTGACATTACTTTAAAAAAAAAAAATTGGGGGACAGAAGGTAGAACTCCTTTTCTTTATGGAGGGTAACAGGCTACATGAGGGTGACCCACGTGGTGGCAACTCCCCTTTAGTAGCATAGGAAGGGATACTTCGTTTATACCTTTAGAGAAACTATCAGGCAGAAGTTACCTGGATAGTGTACCTATATATAACACACAGGTCTTTTTTTAATTTTTTTGAGAGTGACAGGCTACATGCGGGTTGAAACGGTTATTCAGGCTTAAAAGTGACGGGGTACAAACCCCATAGAGAAACCTAGAATTTTACTGTTCCAATGGGAATAGCGGACAACTCTTGCTATGAGCCTCAATGCACGTCTCAAAAGTGACCATTCTCTATCACACAGGAGACGTCGCCGCTGATATCCTGGCTCTCACAGGCTCCTCCGTTTTTCTGGTCTTTCTGATTTCCTCACATTGAAGCTCATGCCAGTACGTTATTATACGTGTAATTGTAATCCAGAAGAAACAGTATAAGATTAATTATACCAGCTTGCAGACCATCAGGCGTGATATAGCGCTTCATACGGACAAACACCTGCGAGAGAAACTCGTATTTTCCGTTGCATTCACTTGTTGGATGAACCTGGTGTGGCGCAGCGGCCAGCAGGTCCTCCAGTTTGAATCGGTTCCTAAGCCGTTGTAGGTGAGAGGCCGCTCTCTTAACAGCAATTCAAAAACCCCTGGGGCCTTAGGTAAACCCTTTGACTGCCTTGCTGTCCCGTCCACATCCCCACTTTCTATCCTTTCCCTACGCTGTTATAGGGAAGAGTGGTCAGACCCGCAGAAAAATTAAATAAAACCCCTGGGGTCTTAGGTAAACCCTTGACTGCCTTGCTGTCCCGTCCACATCCCCACTTTCTTTACTGTCCCTACGCTGTTATAGGGAACAGTGGTCAGACCCGCGTAAAAATTAAATAAAACCCCTGGGACGTTCGATAAACCCCTTGACTGCTTTGCTGTCCCGTCCGCATCCCCACTTTCTATCATTTCCCTATGCTGTTATAGGGAAGAGTGTTTAGACCCGCAAAAAAAAATTAAATAAAACCCCCTGGGGCCTTAAATAAGCCCCATGACTGCTTTGCTTTCCGTTCCATATCCCCACTTTCTATTCCTCCGTATTCTGTTATGGAACATGGAGCGTCTATCCTGTACATTAAACACTATCAGAATTCAAGTTCTCAAGGGATAGTTACGTTAATCAAGGAGTCCGGGATATCGAACCGTGGGCCTTCCGGTGCGGATGCTTTGACCACTGTACGTCATTAATTACCAAATACCTATTTTTATTAAATAGGTATAGCTTACACGTTCTTCAGCGTCCCCCGCCAGAGATGTTATTCTAGAGCACGTTGCGTGATCCGGCGTCGTCCCAGCCTCCAGCTAAGGAGCGTTCCTTCACACCTCGCCCCTAATTTCGCCGCCTCGTCACAACTCTTTATTGCGTGGCTGTGCTGCTGTGCTGAGCCATCTGCGTGCGCGCCTCAACTCGTTCGCTCCGCTGCAGAGAGGAGTTTTTGTGTGTGTGTGTCAGTGAGAGTGAGTCGGAGCCGTGGTCCTACTTGAAACCTTATATTTACGACCGCCATTGCCATATGCGACTGGAGCAGCAGCTGAAACTCTCCATCCAGCAGATGGACGCGGCCCCCGGGGGCAAACGGAACGAAGGTGAAATATGTGGCCCGAACATCAAAGACAAGGGGGTTGGGGATTAAATACAGAGGAATAAGTTCATAGCCCCGAGAAAAAGGTACAGAAATTCAAAAAGAGTCTTTTTCTGTAAAAATGTCGAAGCTGTTCCCGAGGAAAGTCCCACCGTGACGTCACTTCCCATCCGCGGGGCGCCATGACACTACCTGCGCACAGATAGACAAATGGCTGTATTTTCGGCAATTCCCAGTGGATTTTTGAAAAACCAGATCATGCGTTCGAAAGAGAATTAAATTCTCTACAACATTTATTCCGTGACAAATTACTTCACTGGCGGCCATTTTGGAGATATCGGCGCTGGAAACACGACAAGCTGCGTTCTCGTCCAATATGACGTATATTTAAGCAATGATTTCTACCACATTCGTGGACCAAATTTCGTCCTCGAGGTCACCGTTCGATGCAGAATTTTATTCTCTACAATTTTTTACATATGATGATTTTCGATACAACGTTTCATTCCCTTGATATTAGCGAAAAACTGAAAAGAGGTGCAAAATGTCGTGAGTTTTAGGCCACAGAAAGTTTTTTCCACCCCGAGGCCTTTCGAAGCGGAAAACTTGAGGTTTATCACTAATGGCCACGACATATTCAAGTTGGTGGCTGTGTAGCTACTTCATAAATTTAAAATTTCGCAAAAGCTTTGAAGTTCCGCCGTGACGTCACTCGCCATCCACGGGGCGCCATGACAGTAGCGACGCACAAACAGACAAATGGCTGTATTTTCGGCCATCCTCAATTGATTTTTAAAAACAAGATCATGCGTTGGAAAGAGAATTAAATTCTCTAAAATATTTATTCCTTGACAAATTAGTTTCCTGGCGGCCATTTTGGAGATATCGGCGCTGGAAACACGACAAGCTGCGTTCTCTTCCAATATCACGTAAATTTGACGAACGATTTCTACGGCTTCCTTGGACAGGATTTCGTCCTCGAGCCCACCATTCTATGCAGAATTTTATTCTCTACAATTTATTAGGGAATATTATTTTCGCTAGGACGCTCCATTCCTTTGCTATCAGCGAAAAACTGAAAAGAGGTGCAAAATTTCGTGAGCTTCAGTTTCCTTCCGCCGAGGACTTTGGAACTGGAAGACTTGTTGTTCTACTAAAGGTCATAAGTATCCTTTTCTCACTGTGCGGCTGTTCTTTGGGATGTATCCTCTGAGACCACGACTGTACCGAGGCCCAGTTGTTGGCTTCCAGCGAGTGTCCCTCGAGGGCGCCGAGGAGGCACGGCAAAGGGAAGGGAAGGGAAGGAAGGGAGTCTCGCTGGGCGAGTGAGTCACAAGGGCTGCGGCTCTATTAGGGGGAGCGGGCTTCTTTCTCCCTGCCAACAATAACAAGTCCATTGAGAGGAAAGGAAAACCCCCCCGGGTCGCCGTCGCCGTGGAGCCGCCATTGTACCGCTAATTCCGTAATTCCTGTCCTCCGAAGGTGTTGCATGGCCGCGTAATTGGGGGGTGAGCTTCATTCATCGGCACCAGCCTCGGACCCTGCGTATTGCTAATTCCCCATTCACATGACTCTGTGAGCGCCAGACGAGACAACTGCTATCAGCCAGAGACATTCCTGCAGGGGACACGCACATGAACAATGGGAAATACGAGAAGTCTCTGATAGCACACGCTGCCAGTGACGTCACGTTCCCGGAATCTCGGTCGCGGAAATTCCTCTTAACGACCTTAAAGGGACTGAAATCAATGTACGTAAAATAAATAAGTAAAACAAAAGTGAAATAGTTTTATTCCAGAGGGACTGCGCTCAAGGACGAACAGCGGCGGATCCTTTGAGAGAGCAAATCGTTCTTTAAGACGCGTCATCCTTGGAAACAAGTGCTTTCTTTATGTCGCTGACATCCCACGTAGCCGCCGAGGAATGAGTCAGTATCCATATTACCACAGATATGCTGGCAGTTTTCCAGTGAAATTATTAAAAGAGAAAAACAACAGGTCTCTTGTCCACATCCGCGGTTGGTTGGTTGGATTTAAGTGGCTTTTAAATGTTACTCAAGCAAACCCCCTCCGCGGCCTCAAAACCTCATTCAAAGCTTTTTGAAAAATTTAAATTTACGAAGTAGCTACACGGTCACCAACCCTTTATGTGTCGTGGCCATTAGTGAAAAAAACCTCAAGTTTTCCGCTTCGAAAGGCCGCGGGGGGAGTGGGGGGGAACTTTCTGTCGCCTAAAAATCACGAAAGTCGCCTCTTTTCAGTTTTCCGCTAATAGCAAGAGAATGGAGCATCCTAGCGAAAAAAATATTCTATAATTAATTGTAGAGAATAAAATTCTGCATCGAACGGTGGACTCGGGGACGAAACTCAATTCAGAGAAGTGGTAGAAATCGTCGGTCAAACGTACGTCATTTTTGAAGAGAACGCAGCTTGTCGTGTTTCCATCGCCGATATCTCCAAAATGGCCGCCAGTGAAGTAATTTGTCACGGAATAAATGTTGTAGAGAATTTAATTCTCTTTCCGACGCATGATCTGGTTTTTAAAAATCCATTGAGAATTGCCGATAATGCAGCCACTTTGCTGTCTGAGCGCGCCGGTAGTGTCATGGCGCCCCGTGGGACGGTGATGACGTCACCTTTGGAACTTCAAGAGAATATTAGAACGTTGATGAGTAATGGTTTTCCTAAGAGAAAGAAAGCGTCCAGCGTTTCAAAGAGTATCTATACTCTTTTGCAGGAAGAAAGAACAACGATCAGAAGTGAAAGGCTTGAGTCCCGAGCACTTTCGGTATTCTTCTTTCCTTGCCAACGAATATAGATACTCTTTGAGACGGTGTAGTCTCTTTCCTTCTCTTAGGAAAAAAAACCAATACTTTTCAACATTCTAATATTCTCTGCACACAAGACTAGTTACACCGTGACGTCACTCGTATCCTGGGCGCCATGACAGTAGCGGCGCACAGACAGACCAATGGCTGTATTTTCTGCCATCCTCAATGGATTTTTAAAAAACCAGATCATGCGTCGGAAAGAGAATTAAATTCTCTAAAACATTTATTCCGTGACAAATTACTTCAACGGCGGCCATTTTCGAGATATCGGCGCTGGAAACACGACAAGCTGCGTTCTCTTCGAAAATGACGTAAGTTTCACGTACGATTTCTACCACTTTTCTGAACCAAATTACGTCCTCAAGGCCACCATTCGATGCAGAATTTTATACACTACAATTTATTATGGAATATTATTTTCGATAGGATGCTCCATTCCTTTGCTATTAGCGAAAAACTGAAAAGAGGTGCAAAATGTCGTGAGTTTTAGGCCACTAAAAGTTTTCCCCCCACCCGAGGCCCTTGTAATCGGAAAAATTGGGGTTTTTCACTGATGGCCACAACATATATAACTTGTACATAAAAAAATTACTCGTCCTTTTTGCTGGTGATTGTGTAGTGGCTTCATAAATTTAAATTTCGCAAAAGCTTTGAAGTCCCACCGTGACGTCACTTCCCTTCCACAGGGCGCCATGACACTAGCGGCGCACAGACAGACAAATGGCTGTTTTTTCGGCAATTCTCAGTGGGTTTTTAAAAAACCAGATCATGCGTCGGAAAGAGAATTAAATTCTCTACAACATTTATTCCGTGACAAATTACTTCACTGGCGGCCATTTTCGAGATATCGGCGCCGGAAACACGACAAGCTGCGTTCTCTTGGAATGTGACGTAAATTTGACCAACGATTTCTACCAGTTCTCTGAACCGAATTTCGTCCTCGAGTCCACTATTCGACGCAGAATTTAATTCTCTACAATTTATCATTTAACATTATTTTCGCTAGGATGCTTCATTCCCTCGCTATTACGGGAAATCTGAATAGAGGTGCAAAATTTTGTGAGCTTCGGGCCACAGAAAAACTTTTCCCTCCCCCGAGGCCTATCAAATTGGGGTTTTTCACTAAATGCCACAACATTCAGAAGGTAGAGAAATAAATACCCGACCTCTGGTCACGACGACATTTTTTTATGGCTACCATACAATTTTACAGAAAGCGTAGGATTTCGTTTATCCTTCTTGAGTCTGTAAAGTTTTACCATTAAAAATGAGTTAGGGTCCAATTAAGTGCCCTGAGGAACGCCACGACGGCTGCAGCGGTCTTTTTCTTCTTCCTCTGCAGCAGGTGTTGAAGTGGGACTCAGCCGTGACCTACAGATGGGATTATCTCAGTGACCTTCCTTCATCTCCTCAGGAGGCCTGGGACGAGCTCAACCCAGGGTGGGGGGGGGGGCGGCCATTTTATAAATCTTCTAAACTATGCTGTGCAATGGCGGCGATTAGCAACAACGACAATAGCGAGTTCTCTCTGCAGAGGTCACAACAGGGATCCTCTGGTGTTCCTCAAGGCACTTAATTGGTGCCGTTAATCAGAGGAGAAGAAGAAGCTTGATCCGCGGGATTGGTAGCACGTGGCCCTCGCACGGGGGGTTTCTGTATTACAGCAACAAGAGAAACAAGTTTCATTGTGTCCGAGTCCTCTTTTATATTACGTGATACGTTGGAAAGCGGGTCGTAAACACGGATTACGGTAACAGGCGAAGGCTGTGCAATTGAAAATCAATAGACACCTGTTACGGGCCGTGACGTAAGAGAGAAACGAGTATGTGTGTGTGTGTGTGTTCCCCCCTCTCCACCTCCGTGGCTGTGCAGCCTCTAGCAAGTAGTTGACGATGACGTCACAGTCACTCATCCACGTCCACCCGGCAGTTTGCTATGTTTCCTATCGACCTATTAATAAAGGATCCGTCACTCAAAACATGAAAACAACGCAGCCTTTCACAATTTCCCATCCCCCCTCACCCCCTCTTTTTAAATACTGCCAGAAAAATAATTTTCGGATCCTCTGAAACTCCAACACCTTTCAATTTCGTTTTTTAAAAAAAGAAAAACTGAGAATTAAGTGGAGCGTTTAAGGCGGCTGTGACTCGTCAGGACCAACAGACAGTTTCATCTGGATTTGAATTTTTTTTGTTTTGACAATGAATTGGCGAGGTAACAGTGTTATTTAGATTATTCGGGGTATTCAATCGTCTTGGGAGTGGATAGGTGTGGAGGAAAAAAGTGAAAAAAAAGGCAGAGAAAAGTAAATAAAAAAAGAAAAGCGAAGAAAATAAGAAAAAAAAGGAAAGAAATAGGCGGGTTTAAGAGATTGATCGTCTGGAAGGTCAGAAAAAAAATATGTAGAGATTTATACCAATCGAAGAAAATAAATACAGAAAGAGGCAGGTTAAATAGATTAGAGAAGCAAAGAAAACAATAAATACAGAAAGAAAGAAAGAGGCGGGTTAAATAGATTAGAGAAGCAAAGAAAACAATAAATACAGAAAGAAAGAGGCGGGTTAAATAGATTAGAGAAGAAAAGGAAACAATAAATACAGAAGGAAAGAAAGAGGCACGTTAAATAGATTAGAGAAGCAAAGGAAACAATAAATACAGAAGGAAAGAAAGAGGCAGGTTAAATAGATTAGAGAAGCAAAGGAAACAATAAATACAGAAAGAAAGAAAGAGGCAGGTTAAATAGATTAGAGAAGCAAAGGAAACAATAAATACAGAAAGAAAGAAAGAGGCTGGATAAATAGATTGGAGAAGCAAAGGAAACAATAAATACAGAAGGAAAGAAAGATGCTGGTTAAATAGATTGGAGAAGCAAAGGAAACAATAAATACAGAAAGAAAGAAAGAGGCAGGTTAAATAGATTAGAGAAGCAAAGGAAACAATAAATACAGAAAGAAAGAAAGAGGCAGGTTAAATAGATTAGAGAAGCAAAGGAAACAATAAATACAGAAGGAAAGAAAGAGGCAGGTTAAATAGATTGGAGAAGCAAAGAAAACAATAAATACAGAAGGAAAGAAAGAGGCGGGTTAAATAGATTGGTGAAGCAAAGAAAACAATAAATACAGAAGGAAAGAAAGAGGCAGGTTAATTAGATTGGAGAAGCAAAGAAAACAATAAATACAGAAGGAAAGAAAGAGGCAGGTTAAATAGATTGGAGAAGCAAAGAAAACAATAAATACAGAAGGTAAGAAAGAGGCGGGTTAAATAGATTAGTGAAGCAAAGAAAACAATAAATACAGAAGGAAAGAAAGAGGCGGGTTAAATAGATTAGAGAAGCAAAGAAAACAATAAATACAGAAAGAAAGAGGCGGGTTAAATAGATTAGAGAAGAAAAGGAAACAATAAATACAGAAGGAAAGAAAGAGGCACGTTAAATACATTAGAGAAGCAAAGGAAACCATAAATACAGAAAGAAAGAAAGAAAGAGGCAGGTTAAATAGATTAAACAAGCAAATAAAACAATAAATGCAGAAGGAAAGAAAGAGGCAAGTTAAATAGATTAAACAAGCAAATAAAACAATAAATACAGAAGGAAAGAAAGATGCTGGTTAAATAGATTGGAGAAGCAAAGAAAACAATAAATACAGAAGGTAAGAAAGAGGCGGGTTAAATAGATTAGTGAAGCAAAGAAAACAATAAATACAGAAGGAAAGAAAGAGGCGGGTTAAATAGATTAGAGAAGCAAAGAAAACAATAAATACAGAAGGTAAGAAAGAGGCGGGTTAAATAGATTAGTGAAGCAAAGAAAACAATAAATACAGAAGGAAAGAAAGAGGCGGGTTAAATAGATTAGAGAAGCAAAGAAAACAATAAATACAGAAAGAAAGAGGCGGGTTAAATAGATTAGAGAAGAAAAGGAAACAATAAATACAGAAGGAAAGAAAGAGGCACGTTAAATACATTAGAGAAGCAAAGGAAACCATAAATACAGAAAGAAAGAAAGAAAGAGGCAGGTTAAATAGATTAAACAAGCAAATAAAACAATAAATGCAGAAGGAAAGAAAGAGGCAAGTTAAATAGATTAAACAAGCAAATAAAACAATAAATACAGAAGGAAAGAAAGATGCTGGTTAAACAGATTACGTGAAAGATCTTCATGAAGTTCAGAAAAAAATAGTATACAGATTTACTCCACGCGAAGAAAACGAACAAAATAAAAATAAAAACGGAAAGACAGAAGCAAAACAAGTTCTGACAACTTATTTTTACTGTAAATAATAATAAAGACAGCCAAATACAGACCAAAAGAAATAACAACATAAACACCACACCAAAAAACGTTTCTGAGATCCTTGTTGCTTCCTTCAGGTGCCTACGAAGAGCCTAGTGCAGTTGTGTCACTGTAGGCTCTTCTTAGGCACCTGAAGGAAGGAACAAAGATCCCGTGGTGTTTATGTTATCACTCATTTTGGTCTGGGCTGCCTTTATTATTATTAATTTTTTTAAATCAGACGTTAAATTTGTTCATATCAATATTTTTACTGAACCTTGTCTCTTCTTTCCCCCCTCCTCCTCCTCTTTTGCCATAATATTAATTTTATGGTTTGTAATTTATGTATGTATGTATGTATGTATGTATGTATGTATGTATGTAATTTATATCTCTGTATAATAAAATTTGTTGACAAAAATGTTTGTATGTATGCATGTATTTAATCTACAAAATGGCGTCAGATGGATGAAAACACCATGTAATTAGAAAGTAAATAAAGGAAGTTAAAATAAAATAAACTAGAGGTAATGAGTGTAATTATTTTAAAATATAAGGGACATTATTTCAACTATTTGCATAACATTATATTAATTAAAGGTTAATTCCGAAACAGTTAAAAGAGGAATTGACATTGTGATGGTCTCCAAAGAAGATCAGTGGAAAGATATCTGCGCCACAGAGATTAACTAACTGTTTAACTGTCTAAGGAGACACGTTACTGTAGTCCATAACTGAGCACTGAGTAAAGTTGCCTCCCTCTCTCTCTCTCTCTCTCTCTCTCTACGGTGACCACGTGGTGTCTGGAAGAAGAAGAAGAAGAAGAAGAAAATGTTGCTGACACTATAGGCATTGCTGATGAGGTCATCACAGTATATATTTGGCCCTGGAGGATTACTTTTTTGAAGCGTCACCTTAATTTCCCCAACGACTGTTGATGTGACGTGGTCCTCAGTGGTGCTGCTGATGGCGGCGGCGGCGGTGAACGTGAAGGTGGGAGTGCGCTTTCGCTGACGAGGGCAGAGGAGCGTCTGCTGTGTGGATGGCGGTACAAAGAGAGAGATGGTGGAACTGGGGCTGGCCGTCACAGGACGTTATCTCGCTTGAGGACTCGCCGCCCGTCCGCCCTGTGGGAACCCGATAGCTGAGGGACTGCGCGACAGGACCTGGAGGAGGTGCCAAGGTCGGGGCACGGACGGACGAGGCGAGGCGTGAGACTGAGGACGCTCGTCAATGACACGACACGGGGCCGAGGTCCTCAGACACTGAACAATTAAGGGCGGTGGATGGAAACCCCCACCCTTATCAATATTAAAACAACGGGGTTCGTCAACGGGTTGACTGAAGGATACCGTGGTAGATTAAGAGAAACGTGTGTTCGACTCAGACTCCTGAGGACTCTGTTGCGTCCTTGAGGAAGCTCTGCTCTGATTTTAAGAGGAAGATGGTTCTAGAAGGACCGACCGGGGCCTGATTGTCGTGGGAAGAAGAGGTCAGGCCTCCGCGTGAGGCGAACACGTGGTGGTAAATCCTGCATCTCTTCCCTTCTCCAAGGTGTCGTCTTTCCAAACACCCCCCCCCCTTCCTCCCCTTTCCCAGAGGGCAGAAAGTCGCTCGGAATGTCTCGTCGTCGTCGACGGGGAAGCAACAAGTGGCCCGGCGTCGCCGCCACGATCCTTGCAGCGTTCATCAGAGGCCATGAGGAGGAGGTCCAAGAACAGGAGGGGGAGAAGCGAAATTAAATGTAAAATTAACAACGGTAAAATATGGCGATCAGTTTCACCAAACATTGGGAATATAAAATAGAAGGGTGGGGGGAGAGGGAGGAAAACAACAGTGGACACCAGGAGACTAACTGGTAATACCCAGGCATTTACTTTAACAGTAAGCTTTGGGGGGTGTTGGGAAAGGGGCAGGTAAACGTTTGCTTGTAATACAAACAATATATAATAGGACTTTAAAAAGTTAAATCCCAGACCGGTAGCTCTGTACGTACACAAAGTAATTAAGGTTCTACAACGAACCGCATTGAGACGATGAGGAGAAGAAGAAGAAGACGTTGGGGTCCGGAAATTACGCCACAATTGTCTTGTGACTTCTGCACATCGTCCAGTTGACTTTTCACCACTCGCCTGCCACCACCACCAGCAGTATTTCTGCCCGACTGGTTTTGGAGCCTCAAAATGCCCCACGTTGGGCGCCAACTTGTAATATTTCACTTAAAATTCTACTCATTCTCGGCTTTTATGCACTTTTATTTTACGAAGTTGGTCCGGATAAAATCAGTTTGTAATTAATGTAAGTGTTACTCGTAGACTCGTACTTTAATTACTTGTAATGCTTTCCATTTTTTTGACTCGGGCTCTTGTTCCTCCTTTGCTCTATTTAAGTCACTTAGGAACCGTTTCTTTTTGTTTTTACCGAGTCCTTCGAGACGTTGTAATTTCTGCGGGAAGCGAAACGGTTGCTTTAGAGGAACAAGTGTTTTTTTTTATTTTTTGGACAAGAGGGGGATTTTAGAGGAGTTAAAAAATCAGAGGAAAAACTCTGGATTGATGACGTATTAAATTGAAACAAGATCCAGGTTCACTAAAGTGTGAAGGAAGGCGGAGAAGAAAGCGGGAGTTTAGAAGGAAAAGAAGGGAAGGTTGTTAATTGGAAAACTTAAATAACTGCAAGGGGAAAGAATATTGTGATGGGGTGGAAAAGTTGGAAAAGGGCTACGGTAGGAAGCGTCCAATAATAATTACTATCGATCGCTCCACTTCCTATCTTCGACTTCGATTAGTATCGTAACCTGCAGCGTTATCAACGAATCCTTTTATTGCGTTTGATGTTTCCATTGTTTATAGAGAGAGAGAGTCAAAGAGAGTCAGAGAGAGAGTCAGAGAGAGATAGAAAGAGTTAGAGAGAGACAGAGGGAGGGTCAGAGAGAGACAGAGAGAATCAGAGAGAGTCAGAAAGAGTCAGAGAGAGACAGAGAGAGTGTCAGAGAGAGACATAGAACGACAGAGAGAGTGACAGAGAGAAATGGAGAGAGATGGACAGAGTCAGAGAGAGACAGAGGAATAGTCAGAGAGAGAGACAGAGAGACTCAGAGAGAGAGACAGAGAGTCAGAGAGACAGAGAGCGACAGAGAGAATGACAGAGAGAGTCAAAGAGAGTCAGAGAGACATGGAGAGAGTCAGAGAGAGACAGAGGGAGAGTCAGAAGGAAAGTCAGAGAGACACAGACAGAGTCGGAGAGAGAGAGAGAGTCAGAGAGAGAGACATTGGAATCAAAGAGCGACAGAGAGTGACAGAGAGCGACAGAGAGAGAGACAGAGAGAGTCAAAGAGAGTCAGAGAGACAGAGAGAGAGCGACAGCGAGAGATGGAGAGAGTCAGAGAGAGACAGAGGGAGAGTCAGAAGGAAAGTCAGAGAGACACAGACAGAGTCGGAGAGAGAGACAGAGAGTCAGAGAGAGACAGAGGGAGAGCCAGAGAGCGAGAGAGTCAGAGAGAGAGACATTGGAATCAAAGAGCGTTAGAGAGAGCGACAGAGAGAGAGACAGAGAGAGTCAAAGAGAGTCAGAGAGACAGAGAGAGAGCGACAGCGAGAGATGAAGAGAGTCAGAGAGAGACAGAGGGAGAGTCAGAGGGAAAGTCAGAGAGCGACAGAGAGACAGAGAGAGAGACAGAGTGTCAGAGAGAGACTCCGAAAGCGACAGAGAGAGTCAGAGAGAGAGAGAGATTTCTCATAATGAAGGCCGAGTGATCAGGCCACTTTTTGGATTTAAAGCGGGGGAAGGTTGGTATTAAGTGAGTGGTTCGCCGATGTGAGATTCCAGCCAGGAAGTGAAGTGGTCCTGAAAGGATACACCGTCGCGAACCTCAGGGGCTTCACCCGAGAAACCGCAAAATAGGTCGGTACAAGCGTTTAAGGTGCTTAACAACTACCAGAAAAAAAAAGAAAATGGCGGACGTGTCCTCTCGTGTGACAAAATCAAGAGAATGTGCCGGGGAACGGTTCAAATTAATTGGCCTGCATTCAAACCCTTCCTAGTCTTCTAATAAATAAAACAGAGTGTTTGTTTGTATGTTAGTATGTAGGTGCGTCTATCCTCCTGATACAAATCTACACCCGTGAAGAAAATTCCACCAAATTTCGTGCACGTGTTCCTTGCGACCAGGAAACAAACACTGTGGGGGTAAGACACGTCTACAACCCCTAGGGGCAGGGGTTGAATTTTTCAAACACGCTAAAACGACCGACATTTGTGTCAGATAAATTTCTTTTCAGGGTCATTGAGTTTTATAGTGTTTCTCCCGACGTTTTATATATATATATATATATATATATATATATATATAATTCCAATTCCACTTACAGTATGGGAAAGGGGCACCCCCTAGGTGTGTGTGTGTGGAGGGGGGCGTGGTTACAAGGAAATAACGCGAACACAACCGAGATTGGACTCAAATCCAGGGTTATGGATGTCGCTGAGTTTAATTATGACATTCAAACTTGGTCTGAATAAAATAAAATCAAATCATTGTAAGGGTAACTTGACGTTTCGTCCATACCTTAGGACATCTTCAGGTATCAATCGAGGCTCCAGTTTAAAAAGTGACACGCTGAGGTTAACTTGCAGCTACCCCGCGGGAGAGTAATTAAGGGTCCTGAATAAAATATATTACTAAAATCCTGGGAGAGAAACTTGACGTTTCGTCCTCGCCTTAGGGCATCTTCAGCTATCAATCGAGGGTCGCTACCGCGCGAAGGGTAATTACGAGGGTCATTACCAATCAATTATTCCAATTCACGTTTCGTCCATTCCTTAGGACATCTTCAGGTATCAATCGACGGTCCCGTTTAAAATGAGACACGGAAGTTAACTTGTAGCTACTGCGGGAGAGTAATTAAGGGTCCTGAGTAAAATACATTAATAAAATCCAAGGAGGGTAACTTGACGTTTCGTCCTCACCTTGGGACATCTTCAGGTATCACAATCGAGAATTCCGTTTAAAATGAGACATGCTACCGCAGGAGAGGAATTAAGGGTAAGCATGAGGGTCAATACAAATCAAATATTATTCCAATTGACGTTTCGTCCAATCCTTGGGACATCTTCAGGTATCACATTCGAGAGTCCCGTTTAAAAAGTGACACGCTACTGCAGGAGAGTAATTAAGGGTTATACGAGAGTCAATTCAAATAAAATAAAATTCCAATTGACGTTTCGTCCTCGCCTTAGGGCATCTTCAGGTATCAGCCGAGAGTCCCGTTTAAAATGTGGCACGCTGAGGTTAACTTGCAGCTACCGCGCGGGAGAGTAATTAAGGGTCCTGAATAAAATATACTACTAAAATCCTGGGAGAGCAGCTTGACGTTTCGTCCTCGACTTGGAACATCTTCAGGTATCACAATCGAGAGTTCCGTTTAAAATGTGACACGCTACCCGCGCGAAGGGTAATTAAGGGTAAATATGAGGGTCAATACAAATCAAATATTCCAATTGACGTTTCGTCCTCACCTGGGGACATCTTCAGGTATCAAAATCGAGAATTCAATTTAAAATGTGACACGCTACCGCGCGAAGGGTAATTAAGGGTAAATATGAGGGTCAATACAAATCAAATCAATTATTCCAATTGGGAAATTTAAACCGTTCACATCAAGTGACGTCACAGACGTCGGTAAATAAAGAGCTCCTTTTTCACTTGTGGTGACGTCATTAAAACATTTGTTTAGCGTCGCATTGACCGTGATCCGTGCCCGACTGTCCACTGTTGCATTTTTAAAACAGTTGACAATCACTGGATTAATCCCTCGCCCCCTCACCCCCACCTCCCCACCCCCGCCCCCACGCCCCCTGAGTACATAAAGAGTCCGCATGGCGCTTAAATGGTTTTTCATCTGTCACGTGACGTGCGTTACGCAAACATCAACCTGCCGGCAGCGGCGTGGTGATTGAACAGTCCTGCGCGGGGGGGGGGGGGGGCGAACAACTGCCCACCCACCCCGTTGAACAAAAACACTCCCTCGCGACACCGATCAGAAATCAGATCGTGACGCAAAAAAAAAACTACACGTACCGTGGATGGTCTGAATTAAAGTGGACGGTCTTCACAGGTTGGAACATGGAGCTGATCACGTGACCGCTGATGGTCTGAAGAGAGGCGAGAGGGGCAAAGCGACTGCGGCAGAGCTTTGGAGCAGTTTCCTGTTCTTCCCTTGCAGTTTTTCCCAAGCCGACGACATCTGAGCACAAAAGCGGCGGCCGAGCTATAAATAAATTCAAACGCGAGACAACGCGCCAACAACTGTTGAGGGGGAATTAAAGTGTGAGTCGCTTCATTAACCTTGGAGTCGTCACCGCGCTCCTCCTGTCTCTGGTAGGTGTGTTGCTCTCCCGCCATCCATCCAGGGAAGGGCGTGGGACAAGTACCAAGAGTCCGACCTACCTGATGCAGGTTTTTCTAGGGGTTTTACCACTGCATCACTTTTAGGCGAATTGCCCCGGGGTAGGATCCTTAAACTACAGCCCGGGGATCCCTAGTTAACCCTTGGCTACCTTCCTCTACCCTTCCGCATCCCCCCTTTCAGATCCGTTCCTATGCTACTAAAGGGGAGGTGCCACTATGTGGATTACCCTCATGTAGCCTGTTGCTGTAAAAAAAAGAAACAAGAGCAGCCGCAAAAAAAAAATTGTCTGCGAGGGTTGTTCTCTCGGAGGCGGAACCTTGTAGGAGAGACACAGGAAGCGGCAACCTTTGGGGATGCCTCCTCCTCTCTCTCTCGTTTTTTTCAACTAAGGTTCCCATATGCCGAGGCCTGTTTTCTGAGGTTGCATGTTCCGGGGTCGCTGACCTTGGGGGCATACGGTAAGAGTTGTCTGCTATTCCCATTGGAACAGTCGGCCAGCTGCCTTCTAAACTGGTCGAGGCACGGAGAAGGGGAAAGCTGCGTCCCCACAGCAAACTCCTCTGCCGCTATTCAGGGAAGGGCGTGGGACAAGTACCCAATGCCCGACCTACCTCATGCAGGTTTTTCTAGGGGTTTTTCCCTGCATCACCTTTACGCAAATTGCCGCGGGGTAGGATCCTTAAACTACAGCCCGGGGGCCCATAGTTGATCCTTGGCTACCTTCCTCTACCATTCCGCATCCCCCCTTTCAAATCCCTTTCCTATGCTATTAAAGGGGAGTTGCCACCATGTACGATCACCCTCATGTAGCCTGATACCCTAAAAAAAATCAAATTTATAACTTTTCTAAGACCTGTTTTATTCATCAGTAAATCCACAACGTTTCCGTAGATATTTTTTTTTGTTCTGTCACCAGGTTGGCTCTGCCAAAGAAGTTTGTAATGTGGTTTATCTTTCTTCCTTTTTTTATTTCAGTGGAAGATAATTTTACAGACTCTCGTGATGAACGTTTCAGGGCTCTTTCGAAGGTGTAGAGAGGCTACATGAGGGGAATCCACGTGGTGGCAACTCCCCTTTAATATCATAGGAAAGGGATTTGAAAGCGGGGATGCGGAAGGGTGGAGGAAGGTATCCAAGGGCTAACTAGGGGCCCCCCCGGGCTATGGTTTAAGGATCCTACCCCCCCCCCCCCCGCCAATTCGCCAAAAAGTAATGCAGGGAAAAAAAACCTAGAAAAACCTGCATCAGGTAGGTCGGGCTCTTTGGTACTTATTTTTATTAAATTACGATGATTTTCGAGCTCCGGCGACCTTGTAATATAAATTTAACGTGGTTGAGGCCGAGTGACGTCACGTCGTCGTACCAGCGTAATCTATAGAGCGGGGGGGGGGGGGTTGGACGTCCTTCCCTCCCTCAACTTCCCACTTTGCGTGCTTACTTCAGCCCCCCTCCCCTCCCCTCCCCTCGTCCATGCTTCTCTTATCTTTTCTTCCTTTTTTTAAAAAAAAAAAAATTGCCTCCCTAACAGTCGTTTCCTCTTCATAACGGCGCGCACGACTCTTTTCCCCCTTCGCGTGGCACCTCGTTGAAGACCAACGACAACAACAGTTCTGTACTGGCTGGTACGCCCGATAACTTCCTTCACGACAGATGTCGTTGTCCTGTGTCTAGTAACTGGCATTAATCTGTGATTCCCGGAAAGTTAAAAGAATAAACACCAATCCAAGGCACTAAAAGGATTATTAAGAGCGGGGAAAATAATCGTTAGAAACAACAGATAGTCGAGAAATTTAAGGGTAATTAAAGGATCAAGGGTGAGAGAGAAAAAAAAATCTTGACCGGACCCGGGATTCGACCCCGGGATCTCCCAGTTCGTCATTCACGCCCTAAAATTAAGCCTGGGAATAATGGTCACGTCTTCGCAGAGAGATGGGTAGCTCAGATGGTGAAGCGCAACCACGACGGGAAAGTTTCCCCGTTAACACACACACACACTCAGGAGGCTGCAAATTAAATATTGTTCTTTACCATCTGAGCTACCAGAGTTCGCCTTTTTTTTAGGGCAACAAGCTACATGAGGGTAATCCACATGGTGGCAACTCCCCTTTAATAGCATAGGAAGGGATTTGAAAGGGGGGATGCGGAAGGGTAGAGGAAGGTAGCCAAGGGTTAACTAGGGGCCCCCGGGCTGTGGTTTAAGGATCCTACCCGGCATTCGCCTATAGAAATGCAGGGAAAACCCTACGAAAACCTGCATCAGGTAGGTCGGGCATTGGGTACTTGTCCCACGCCCTTCCCTGGATGGCGGGAGGAGTTTTCTGTGGGCTCGCAGCTTTCCCGTCGCCGTGCCTCGACCAGTTTAGGAGGCAGCTGGCCGCGACTGTTCCAATGGGAACAGAGGACAACTCTTACCGTATGCCCCAAAGGTCTGTCAACCCCGGAACATCATACAGCTCTCAAAAACAAGTCTCGGCTTGTGGGAACCTTAGTTCAAAAACAGGAGAGAGGAGGAGGCATCCCCAAAGGTAAGGTAGCCCCCCCCGCACCCCTGCCTGTCTCTCCTAGAAGTGTTCTGCCTGCGAGAGAATAGACCTCGCGTGTGTTCTTCCTCTCTCTCTCTCTCTCTCTCTCTCTCTCTCTCTATATATATATATATATATATATATATATATATATATATATTAATTTTTCCGTATTGACAGAAGTTGTTTCCCTTTCCAGTGGTTTTCCCTGCCTGCCTTTTACTCAGCCACCAGCTGCTCACCTAAATTGACTTTTTAATAAAAAAAAATGGAGGCCAATGTAGAGAAATCTATTATTAATGTCGACGTGTCATCGCCAGAGAATTTACAAATTCAGGCCAGAGAAAAAATATTGTCGTTTTTATTGCTTCAGGTAAGACGCGAAGAGGAAGACGACGAAGAGGGACAGAAATAGCCGCAGGTGACAGATGGGACTGAAATAAAAAAGAGGGGTAATAAAGTAACAGGGGGAGGGGGGGGAAAGAAGATGAAGTCTTTGGACAAGTTAACTACAAGTCCAAAAGTCGTGACTATGTATTTTATTTTTCCTCGTCGTGGATTTGTTCCGCCCCCCCCCCCGGCCCCACCCCCCAAAAAAAATTTCATTGGTGAAACGTCATGGAATTCCAATGTCACTTTTCGTTATCTCTGTCTCTCTGCTTTATCCTCGCGTTTTTTCCTTGGACACGTTCTGCCAGCTCGACGAAAGCGTGTCTGATAAACTCGTCTCGTTCCACTTTAGGGTTCGGGTGAAGGGTAAAAGTAAATGTTCTCCCAACCCCCATTTTTTTTTATTATTTTGCTAAAACTAAACGTTTCTGAAAAGCCCTTTCTTTACGTCCTCCTTTTTTTTTAAATTATTATTAGCTTGAAAATGAGAATTTATTTTACCTGCTGTTCAGTTCAACGTTATTTAGAGCAATCATGTCAAGTGTTTTACGTATTTCACGGTTGTCAGCGTTACAAATTAATAATGACGTCACGCGTAATTTTATACGTGTTTTCCTCTCTGGAAGGGGGGAAATTATAAACAAACAAATCCAATCGCCGACGTACCTTTATGCAGCAGCAGCGCGCTGAAGACGAGCATGCAGAGGATGTTGGTAGAGACGGCCATGGCGTGTTTTTTTTTGCTTCTTGCACTTCACTCACTCGCTCGCACACTCGGGGCGCCGCGCACTGAATGTAGTAGGGGGGGAGGTTTGGTTGGAGTCTACACGCGACGGCGACTGTAGCACTGCGGAGTAGAGACTCGACTGACTTTGAGCTGAGGGGACTCTCTCTCTCTCCAGCATAGCAGCGTCGCCACGGCGCATGCGCAAACTCTGCCCCCCCTCCCCGCCAGCCGTAAGCATAGGCAATATTTTCCCCTGCCGTGTAGGCAGCCAACCATACGCCGGTGACGTAAACTGCCGCGCGGTGCTGCAGGTTAGGGGCAGAGACGCGGACGTCGGTCAGTTTAAACTGTTGTTCTCCCTGAACAGGTCACAGTATTTGGAGAACAAGTCTCTTACTAAGACTGACTATACTATATATATATAAATAAACGACCTTGGACCTGAAAATTATTATGTCTTCATTAACAAAAATTAATTTTACGACGTTTCGTCCTATTTTATGACCCCCCGCTCAGGTTGTACACTTGTAATAACTCTAAACGCAAAGTGGAAAGTTGAGGGAGGGAAGGGCGTCCAACCTCCCCCCCGCTCTATAGATTACGCTGGTACGACGACATGACGTCACTCGGCCTCGACCATGTTAAATTTATTTACAGGTCACCGGAGCCGAAAATCATCGTAATTTAATAAAAATAAGTACCCAAGAGCCCGACCTACCTGATGCATAACTCTTCAACGCCGATGAAAATAATAAATTTAATCGTATCAGGTAATTTTTACAGTCAAATTCTGCGACCTCACGTTCATTACATTTTAAAAACCGCAACGTTTCGGTACGTATTTCTACCATTTTCAGGTCTTTTTCGACTATCCAAATAAAAAGAATCTCAGAATAATGAAACGACACCTGTATTATTCAATCACTTTTAAAGTAAGGTCATCATTAAGAGAGAAAAAAAAACCCAGACGTTCAATTTTAACGTAGGATCTTTAGATGGTGAATAAATCTATCTATCTAAAGATCATTATTCTGAGATTCTTTTGTTTTGGATAGTCGAAGAAGACCTGAAAATGGTAGAAATACGGTACGAAACGTTGCGGTTTTTAAAATGTAATTAAACGAACTGGCCTGTAACTGGTCATCAACTGTGAGATGGGGTTCGCTCTGAGGACGCAGCATCCCCGTCTCCATGCCGGGACCAGTTTAGTGAGGGGCAGGGGGTGGGGGGGTGGGGCAGATGGCCGACTGTTCCAATCAGTGGAAAATTTTGAAATACGACCAAGGAGTGTCCAGTGCAGAGGGAAACCCCCCCCAACCCCCCCGCGTCTCCGTAGTAATAACCTCCTATTGAGGCCCCAGTGACATCATGAATGTGGGGCGGCCTAATGGCGGCGGTGTGCAGAAGTCTGGTAATTGTCTGTCTGTTAGCTTTCACGACACGTGCTGGTCACGTCACACCTCCGATGGTCGACCGGAATGAGGTTTCGCCACAGCAGGAAGTCGTCGGACGAAGCGTTTCGACAGGAAACGATGCAGCTTTGATTGCCGAGCCATTAAAAGAGCGGACGCGCATCAGAAATAGCAAGCAGGCAAGAAGGCGGGCAAGCAAACGATCAAGTCGTGGTCGACGCCATGACAGGGAAAGTTACGTCTCAGGACAGGGAGAGAGAGAGAGAGAGAGAGAGAGAGAGAGAGAGAGAGAGAGAGAGAGAGAGAGAGAGAGAGAGAGAGAGAGAACTTGCATATCGCCTATGAGCGAGCAGAAAAATAACTTGCTTTAATAATAATAATAATAATACCAACCAATTAGAAGTAAAAACCCCCGCAAGAAGAGAAACCAAAGTCTCAGAGTCTCTATACTTGACGTTATTAATCAAGCCAGAACTGACAATTAGAAATTAGTCAAAGATAATAAAATACATTTAATTTCATAGTATAATTAACTGTATACATATTACTAGGTATAACCTTATTTTGTTTAGAACATGATTAGTCAAAGATAATAATATAACTTCACTTCTTAGTATAGCTCACTGATTAAATATTCTTAATTGTAACCTTTAAGAATAAGTCAAAGATAATAAAACGGAGGTTTACGTCATAGTATAATAGACTGCTCTAATATTATTAATTATAAGCTTTTCTAGGAATATGCTTAGTCAAAGAATAAATAAATTTTACTTCACAGAATAAAAGACAGTTTAAATATAATTAATTATAACCTTTAAAAAATAAGTCAAAGATAGTAAGAGCACTTTACTTCTTAGTATAATTGACTGTTCAAATATTGTTCATTACAACCTTTGCCCAGAAAGGATTAAAGAAATTTTAATTCCTAGTACAACCTTCCAAAAGTAAGTCGAAGATAATAAAAAGAAATTCAGCTTCGTGGTGTAATGGACTGTTGAAATATTATTAATTATAATCTGTTTTTTTTTAATATCAAAGATAATTAGAAAGAAATTTTACTTCTGCGTATTACTTTCAAAAATTAATCAGAGACAATAAAACAAGTATTACTTCATAGTATAATTCACTGCTATATATTGTTAATTACAACCCCTAAAAATTAGTCAGAGATAATAAAACAAGTATTACTTCGTAGTATAATTGACTGGTATATATTGTTAATTACAACCCCTAAAAATTAGTCAGAGATAATAAAACAAGTATTACTTCGTAGTATAATTGACTGGTATATATTGTTAATTACAACCCCTAAAAACTAGTCAGAGATAATAAACAAGTATTACTTCGTAGTATAATTGACTGGTATATATTGTTAATTACAACCCCTAAAAACTAGTCAGAGATAATAAACAAGTATTACTTCGTAGTATAATTGACTGGTATATATTGTTAATTACAACCCCTAAAAACTAGTCAGAGATAATAAACAAGTATTACTTCGTAGTATAATTGACTGGTATATATTGTTAATTACAACCCCTAAAAACTAGTCAGAGATAATAAACAAGTATTACTTCGTAGTATAATTGACTGGTATATATTGTTAATTACAACCCCTAAAAATTAGTCAGAGATAATAAAACAAGTATTACTTCGTAGTATAATTGACTGGTATATATTGTTAATTACAACCCCTAAAAACTAGTCAGAGATAATAAACAAGTATTACTTCGTAGTATAATTGACTGATATATATTGTTAATTACAACCCCTAAAAACTAGTCAGAGATAATAAAACAAGTATTACTTCGTAGTATAATTGACTGATATATATTGTTAATTACAACCCCTAAAAACTATTCAGAGACAATAAAACAAGTATTACTTCATAGTATAATTAACTGGTGTATATTATTAATTATAACCCTTAAAAATAGTCAGAGATAATTATTTAAAAAAAATTACTTCAGAGTCTAATTGACTGTTCAAATGTTATTAATAATAACGTTTTTCAGAACATGAGTTTGTCAAAGAAAATAAAAGACACTTAACTGGAGTATATATATAATTGACTGTTTAAATTATTATCCTTAAAAATTAGTCAAAGATAAGAAAAAGAAATTTTATCTTCACTGTATAACCCTTTGAAAATTAGTCAAAGGAAGTAAAATAAATTTTACATGATAATACAATATAATTAGTCAAAAATAACTTAAATAAATTTAATTTAGTTGTATAACCGTTAAAATATAGTCAAAGACAATAAAAGAAATTTAACTTTAAATAGTAAAATCGTTAAAAATTAGTCAAAGATAATTTTAAAAAAATTTGCTTAATAGATTAACCTTTAAAAACTAGTCAAATATAATAAAATAATTGACACGTCACTCGCAACGATTCAGCTGTCGAGGTGAGCCAATGAGGACAGTTCCGCGGTCCCGGAAAATTGTGTGTGTGGAAGAGACATGGACCACGCTGCAGTTTAGGGGGTGTTTTCTCCTTACATATGCGACTCCCTCAGTCAAATGACACGTCACTACTACGTTGCTCTCCCAACGTTTCAGATGTCGAGGTAAACCGAAGATGACAGTTCAGCGGTCCCGGAAAATTGTGTGTGTGGAAGAGACATGGACCACGCTGCAATTTAGGGGGTGTTTTCTCCTTACATATGCGACTCCCTCAGTCAAATGACACGTCACTACTACGTTGCTCTCCCAACGTTTCAGATGTAGAGGTAAACCGAAGATGACAGTTCAGCGGTCCCGGAAAATTGTGTGTGTGGAAGAGACATGGACCACGCTGCAATTTAGGGGGTGTTTTCTCCTTACATATGCGACTCCCTCAGTCAAATGACACGTCACTACTACGTTGCTCTCCCAACGTTTCAGATGTAGAGGTAAACCGAAGATGACAGTTCAGCGGTCCCGGAAAATTGTGTGTGTGGAAGAGACATGGACCACGCTGCAATTTAGGGGGTGTTTTCTCCTTACATATGCGACTCCCTCAGTCAAATGACACGTCACTACTACGTTGCTCTCCCAACGTTTCAGATGTAGAGGTAAACCGAAGATGACAGTTCCGCGGTCCCGGAAAATTGTGTCTGTGGAAGAGACTTGGACCACACTCCAATTTAGGGGGTGTTTTCTCCGTACATATGCGACTCCGTCAGTCAGTAACGCGTTACTTCGTCGCCCTTTCCCAACGACAGTAATTCAAGCCGAAGATAACAACGCAACTCAACTCCTGAGGATTTGTCGATGTAGCGTGTCACAACGTATTTCACAACCAGCCAAGATTCCGTCACCGCCATGTCTGGACACTTGCGTCTTGGATTCAGCCTCTATTTACGGATCTGCAGATTATTTCCTGCGACCTCGTTTGCATTTTTATTTTCCTGAGCGAGTGAGATCGCAGCAGAAGCAGCAACAACATCCGTCCATCTGCAGGGCAGGGTTAAATCTGGTGGTTTGGTCACGTAATGCGACGCTTTTACGCCTTGAGTAAATTGTTTGTCCGTTTCCCGGAACCCGTGTGCAATGGCCGTCATCGTGTGCGTGCATGGGCGTGTGTGCTGAGGTGGTGGTGGTGGTGGTCGCGAGGCTCACACCCACGAGACTGCGGAGGAATGTGTCATGCAGATGTCTCCTTTGTTTCACAAGAGTGTTGAGTCACGTAGCTAGACGTAGGTCAGCTCCTGGCAGTTATCAAAGTCAGCGTTTCCTCGATGATCCCCCTCAGTCTCTGGGGTCTGGAGGACGACGCTCTTAACTCAAAGACGTTTCAAATACCGAAATCGGACACGCTCAGGGTAACGTAGTTAACTACACAACGTCCTTTAATACTCATCGAGGGCGTTTTAAATCTCATTGAAGAGGTTCCCCCACTGCAACAAGGTGGAGGGGTCAAAGGTCTTCAAGATAACAAAACAATCCCTTCCTGTGCCATTAAACTGGGAGCTGCAACCCTCATGTGTTGTCTGTCACCCTCCCCCCCCCTGCCCCTCCCCCAAAATTTGGTTTTGTCTCTGCAACACTTTTAGGTTGACTGCTGCGGATCGGTTTCCTTAAAACTATGGCCCCTGAGAGTCCCCTAGTTAACAAGCCTTGGCTACCCTTGCTTCTACCCTTCCACATCTTCTTCCCCCCACCCACGCCAATATTTCTAATCCCATCCTGATCTATTAAAGGAGACTTGCCACCTCCTAGTAAGTACCTTAAGTACCCTATCACTGTAAAAAAAAAGGCCTTAGAGAGTCACTGGTATTATTTTCCTAATTGTAGATATATGCCACTTCTCCCGCCATCCAGGAAAGGGCGTGGGACAAGTACCCAATGCCCGACCTACCTGATGCAGGTTTTTCTATGGTTTTCCCTGCATTTCTTTAGGCGAATGCAGGGTAGGATCCTTAAACTATAGCCCGGGGGCCCCTAGTTAACCCTTGGCTACCTTCCTCTACCCTTCCAGCATCCCCCCCTTTCACATCCCTTCCTATGCTATTAAAGGGGAGTTGCCACCATGTGGATTACCCTCATGTAGCCTGGCACCCTAAAAAAAAGGAAACAGGAGCAGTCGCAAAAAAAAACTGTCTGCGAGGGCTATATTGTCGCAGGCAGAACCTTGTAGGAGAGACAGGAAGGGGCTACTTTTGGGGATGCCTTTTCCTCTCTCCGTTTTTGAACCAAGGTTCCCACAAGCCGAGGTCTGTTCTGAGAGGTGTATGTTCCGGGATCGCAGACCTTGGGGGCATACGGTAAGAGTTGTTCGCTGTTCCCATTGGAACAGTCGGCCAGCTGCCTCCTAAACTGGTCGAGGCACGGAGAAGGGAATGCTGCGTCCCCACAGCAAACTCCTCTCCCGCCATCCAGGGAAGGGCGTGGGACAAGTACCCAATGCCCGACCTACCTGATGCAGTTTTTTCTAGGGTTTTCCCTGCATCACTTTTAAGGCGAATGCCGCGGGGTAGGATCCTTAAACTATAGCCCGGGGGGTCCTTGTTAACCGTTGGCTACCTTCCTCCACCCTTCCAGCATCCCCCCTTTAAAATCCCTTCCTATGGTATTAAAGGGGAGTTGCCACCATGTGGATTACCCTCATGTAGCCTGTTGCCCTAAAATAAAAACCTCTTTTAAATGAGATAATTTATAAGATCCTTCTATACATTTAAAGGTTATGTGTTGTTACTGAATAGTTCTCATTATACTTAAAATTCAACATATTTGACATTATATCATTTTAAAGAAAACACCATGTAAGTTTTTCTAATGGAAAAAATCTGTTAAACAATATATTAAGGATTTTTCAATTAACTGATAACATAAACAACCCTCAAGTGGCTGTTATGAGGCTACTTCTTCATATATTTAATGAAAATAATTTTTAAATGAGGTTATCTGAGGTCAATCACTCAAGAGAGGAACAACTTTAATAAATGAATGGGTTGAATATAACAGTGAACATTTTATTTACTTATTTCCATTTATTTACCTTAAGGTAATAACATATTAACAACAATAAATAAATCAGTAAATACAAAACTAATAGTTTACAAATTACTTCTAGCACACACACTGATTCTTTTCTTAAATTGACTCTGATCCTTGTGCTTTTTCTATTTATTATAACTGACTAAACCCCTTATTAAATATTTAATTCATTGAATTATTAAGTAATAAAGTACACACAACAGTCCATCACATCTTCAAAGGGGTTCTTGAAGTTAATAACTGAAATAAACATTCATCATTTAACACAAATTACAACTTTTAAGAATCATTACAATAACTTACTTGTGTTTTTAACTGATATAATGTTGAATTTTAAGTATAATGAGAACAATTCAGTAACAGTAAATGAGAGCAAACCCCACATAACCTTTAAATATATAGAAGGAACTTATAAATTATCTCATTTAAAATATATAAAAGTCACTGCAATGATTCTAAAAAATTTTAATATTTGTTTTAAACACTGACATCTTTGATTTACACAGTTTTTCCTCTTTATTTTGAGATTCTTGATTTTTACAACCTCTTTGAAGAGAGGGGATGAAACGTTGAGTATTTCATTAATTAACTAAAAACTTCATTGTAAAATTAATATATTAATAAATAATAATATTCAACCCCATTCATTTAATAAAATTGTTTCTCACTTGACCAACACATAACCTCACTAATATTTCTGATGATACTTAAAGCAATGCAGCTTACTTTCTCATTCAGGTCTTTCATTAGTTAAATAATATTTATGCTATTTAATAACTAATTTATTATTCTTAACTCCTGGATTTTTCTAATTTCATTTAAATTAATTTTTAATACCTTATGAAAAAGTATTTCTACTTGTCTTTCAGCAATAATTATAATTAGGTTATCAATATATTTTTTCTGATAATATATAAAACCGTAATTATGAGGATACAACGGCATCAATTACTTTTATTTTTCGCCTATTGGTTTATTCAGTATGTCCAGGTTTTTCCCAATTGGCTTATTTCTGTTTCATTTCCCTTGTCTTTGGCCTATTCTTCTATTCCACCTTGCCTGTTTCTCTACCAGCCTGCATATATTCCTCGCTAACAATTCATTTTCAACTTCTGCTTATTGTTAAAGCTCCTTCAACTTAAACCGATCCTGACAATGGTGAAACCCCCGCCCCCCTTAACAATGATGATTCTCTCACAACAACCGCCGCCAACAACATCTCAATTCCAATATGGATGCTTCAGTTAATAGGTGACATAGGGGTGATATATATCTATATATAGTAAAGGTTTGAAAGTGAGACGCTTTGTTGCTTTGGCCCAGACTGATAGGAAGAGAGAGAGAGAGAGATCCTAATATGGATGCTTCAGTTAATAGGTTACATAGAGGTGATATATATATATATATAGTAAAGGTTTGAAAGTGAGATGCATGGTTCCTTTGGCCCAGACTGATAGGAAGAGAAAGAAAGAAAGAGAGAGAGAGAGAGAGAGAGAGAGAGAGAGAGAGAGAGAGAGAGAGAGAGAGGAGAGAGAGAGAGAGAGAGAGAGAGAGAGATCCTAATTTCATATTCAGAATCACAAATACCACATGAATAAAACATGGCTTAGGCTGGAAATTATTCATTAAATAAAATCAATTCTCATTCAGGGTGGTTGGTAATAATGTTACATACTACATTTATTTATTTTTTAAAAAAAAAAATAAACCACATGTCACTCCATGACTCTGTGACTGGATGAGAAGTGGACTGGGTTTTTTTCTTACCACAACAGTGTGTCCTTTTATGAGGTTGTTCTTTGTGTTGACCTCATGTATTATTAATTTTAATTATTCCCTCCCTCCCTGATAATCAGTTATCAGTTGATATGAAAAAACTAATTCTTCATTTTCAAAATCGTTTATTTGTGTAATTTCCTATATATCATCTGTAAACAGAATTCATAAAATATTTTTATTTCAAAAAATGATCCTATATATATATATTGTAATACTAATTAAGAAGGCCATTAATTGTTTAAATTACAGTGTTTTGTTTGGCGGCACAAATGTCAAAGAACGGAGTGACGGCGGGCTCTTATTGATATTAAGTTAGGGAGACCGAGAATTGTTGATTTATAATATTTTTGAGTGACGGCGGGTTCTTTGTTGCCGATATTCGTGAGAACTGCGAGCGTGGGAACTGTAAGAGGAAGCACGGAAGGTGGAGCCACTCCAGAGAAGCGAATAGATAGTTGGGTGCCAGATCTCGAGGGAGAATGACGTCTTAAAGCAGATTACATTTTGGCGCCCAACGCGGGGCAAGATAATTAATTAATTAGTTCACGTTTGTTTATTACGTTTAGGCGCCCAACGTGGGGCAAGATAATTATTAATTAGTTCCCGTTTTTTTATTACGTTTAAGTGCCCAACATGGGGAAAGATAATTAATTAATTCGTTCCCGTTTGTTTATTAAGTTTAGGCGCCCAACGTGGGGCAAGATAATTAATTAATTAGTTCCCGTTTGTTTATTACATTTTGGCGCCCAACGTGGGGCAAGATAATTAATTAATTAGTTTCCGTTTGTTTATTACATTTTGGAGCCCAACGTGGGACAAGATAATTAATTAATTAGTTCCCGTTTGTTTATTACATTTTGGAGCCCAACGTGGGGCAAGATAATTAATCAATTAGTTCCCGTTTGTTTATTACGTTTAGGCGCCCCAACGTGGGGCAAGATAATTAATTAGTTCCCGTTTGTTTATTACGTTTAGGCGCCCCAACGTGGGGCAAGATAATTAATTAATTAGTTCCCGTTTGTTTATTACGTTTAGGCGCCCAACGTGGGGCAAGATAATTAATTAATTAGTTCCCGTTTGTTTATTACGTTTAGGCGCCCCAACGTGGGGCAAGATAATTCATTAATTAGTTCCCGTTTGTTTATTACGTTTAGGCGCCCCAACGTGGGGCAAGATAATTCATTAATTAGTTCCCGTTTGTTTATTACGTTTAGGCGCCCAACGTGGGGCAAGATTATTAATTAATTGGTTCTCGTTTGTTTATTACGTTTAGGCGCCCAACGCGGGGCAAGATAATTATTTAATTAGTTCCCGTTTGTTTATTACGTTTTGGCGCCCAACGTGGGGCAGGATAATTAATTAAATAGTTCCCGTTTGTTTATTACGTTTAGGCGCCCAACGTGGGGCAAGATAATTCATTAATTAGTTCCCGTTTGTTTATTACGTTTAGGTACCCAACGTGGGGCAAGATTATTAATTAATTAGTTCACGTTTGTTTATTACGTTTAGGCGCTCAACGTGGGGCAAGATAATTAATTAATTAGTTCCCGTTTGTTGATTACATTTTGGAGCCCAACGTGGGACAAGATAATTAATTAATTAGTTCCCGTTTGTTTATAACATTTTGGCGCCCAACGTGGGGCAAGATAATTAATTAATTAGTTCCCGTTTGTTTATTACGTTTAGGCGCCCAACGTGGGGCAAGATAATTAATTAATTAGTTCCCGTTTGTTTATTACGTTTAGGCGCCCCAACGTGGGGCAAGATAATTCATTAATTAGTTCCCGTTTGTTTATTACGTTTAGGCGCCCAACGTGGGGCAAGATTATTAATTAATTGGTTCTCGTTTGTTTATTACGTTTAGGCGCCCAACGTGGGGCAAGATAATTATTAATTAGTTCCCGTTTGTTTATTACATTTTGGCGCCCAACGTGGGACAAGATAATTAATTAATTGGTTCCCGTTTGTTTATTACGTTTAGGCGCCCAACGTGGGGCAAGATAATTAATTAATTAGTTCCCGTTTGTTTATAACATTTTGGCGCCCAACGAGGGGCAAGATAATTATTAATTAGTTCCCGTTTGTTTATTACATTTTGGCGCCCAACGTGGGGCAGGATAATTAATTAATTGGTTCACGTTTGTTTATTACGTTTAGGCGCCCAACGTGGGGCAAGATAATTAATTAATTAGTTCCCGTTTGTTGATTACATTTTGGAGCCCAACGTGGGACAAGATAATTAATTAATTAGTTCCCGTTTGTTTATAACATTTTGGCGCCCAACGTGGGGCAAGATAATTAATTAATTAGTTCCCGTTTGTTTATTACGTTTAGGCGCCCAACGTGGGGCAAGATAATTAATTAATTAGTTCCCGTTTGTTTATTACGTTTAGGCGCCCCAACGTGGGGCAAGATAATTCATTAATTAGTTCCCGTTTGTTTATTACGTTTAGGCGCCCCAACGTGGGGCAAGATAATTCATTAATTAGTTCCCGTTTGTTTATTACGTTTAGGCGCCCCAACGTGGGGCAAGATAATTCATTAATTAGTTCCCGTTTGTTTATTACGTTTAGGCGCCCAACGTGGGGCAAGATTATTAATTAATTGGTTCTCGTTTGTTTATTACGTTTAGGCGCCCAACGCGGGGCAAGATAATTATTTAATTAGTTCCCGTTTGTTTATTACGTTTTGGCGCCCAACGTGGGGCAGGATAATTAATTAAATAGTTCCCGTTTGTTTATTACGTTTAGGCGCCCAACGTGGGGCAAGATAATTCATTAATTAGTTCCCGTTTGTTTATTACGTTTAGGTACCCAACGTGGGGCAAGATTATTAATTAATTAGTTCAAGTTTGTTTATTACGTTTAGGCGCTCAACGTGGGGCAAGATAATTAATTAATTAGTTCCCGTTTGTTGATTACATTTTGGAGCCCAACGTGGGACAAGATAATTAATTAATTAGTTCCCGTTTGTTTATAACATTTTGGCGCCCAACGTGGGGCAAGATAATTAATTAATTAGTTCCCGTTTGTTTATTACGTTTAGGCGCCCAACGTGGGGCAAGATAATTAATTAATTAGTTCCCGTTTGTTTATTACGTTTAGGCGCCCCAACGTGGGGCAAGATAATTCATTAATTAGTTCCCGTTTGTTTATTACGTTTAGGCGCCCAACGTGGGGCAAGATTATTAATTAATTGGTTCTCGTTTGTTTATTACGTTTAGGCGCCCAACGTGGGGCAAGATAATTATTAATTAGTTCCCGTTTGTTTATTACATTTTGGCGCCCAACGTGGGACAAGATAATTAATTAATTGGTTCCCGTTTGTTTATTACGTTTAGGCGCCCAACGTGGGGCAAGATAATTAATTAATTAGTTCCCGTTTGTTTATAACATTTTGGCGCCCAACGAGGGGCAAGATAATTATTAATTAGTTCCCGTTTGTTTATTACATTTTGGCGCCCAACGTGGGGCAGGATAATTAATTAATTGGTTCACGTTTGTTTATTACGTTTAGGCGCCCAACGTGGGGCAAGATAATTAATTAATTGGTTCCCGTTTGTTTATTACGTTTAGGCGCCCAACGAGGGGCAAGATAATTAATTAATTAGTTCCTTTTGTTTATTACAATATATGTATATATATACATTTTTTTTAAAAAAATATTTAAGTTAACTGGATTATAAATTTAATATTTTTAAAGGAAACCGTTCATTAATAATTTTGAATTACTGGTACACAATCATTTAAGATTTTTAAAATAAAGAGAATTAATTGTCCATTTTAATTGATGAGTGATTAAAAACATTGAGGTAAATTAATTAATAATATTAGAATAATTGTAGGGTCAGAAAAAACTCACAATGAAATATTACCAATAAGTGGAGGCAACTTTGTGAGATTAGTTAATATTTTATGGAGTGTTTTTTCTGGCCCCATAATTACTGTAGTATTGTTAATTGCAACAGACATACTAATTTATAGTAAATCAACAGGACACGAGGCTTGAGTGGTGACAGAGGAGCAGCACCTACAACGCGCTTCCTTATTGTCTGCCTACTGGATGGAAACCACGAGTCCTCCTCGTTAACTCCCTTAACATAGAGGTTTGTAAAAGGTAACATGCACGCAGGACGTTTGTTAGAAGGAGAATCTAGTGGATGGTAAGCTGCTGCTGCTGACTTGACTGACTGTTATGCAGAGCCGCCGCCAGAAGCTTGCGTGGGAGGGGAAACTGGGTCATCATCGTTCATCGGTCGTCGTGTTCCGTGACGGAGGAATTTAATTTCGTCGCATTCACGCCTTCGCAGCGGTGGGGGTGGTTCTCCTCCGGCGGAATTAATGTAAAACTCTGGCGGAGTAATTTCTTGGTGACGGTTGGTTCAGTATCGTGGCGCTCAAGTCGCGAGAGATCAAACTATGGCGCTTAAAAAAAAGGCTTATTGTGGAAATTCCGGAATGGACAACAACTGTCTTTTCACGTCCGGTTATGAAGAAGAATTGGGCTCAGGAGGACAACGAACGAACGTGCACAGCGTTTCAGATGGACTCGCGATTTTCTGACTCTTGTTGACACAAGTGCGAGGAGGTTCCCAGCACGTCCCTCAACCAACTGGGAGTAACTTAAATGTGTCAGGGGACTGTCTTCTCTTTAAACTGAAACCTCTTTAAAAAAGCCTCTAAGGTATCTTCATTAACTGTTGGTCAGTCATCAGCAGCAATAATAAATAAGATACTCCGGGAAAGCAAGAAGCTAGGCTTCACCTCCACAGGTTGCCCGACAACGTCTGGACAGAAGACTCAAAATGTGTATTGTGGAGAGCATTGGAGACAGCGTTGGAGAACTCTGGTCGACAAGAATACAGTTTAAGATTTGTAACAGGAAAAAAACTGGTTTTTAATGGTAGTTAACACAGGTCTTATGATAATGCAACAGCGGAATTTTAAGGTTAATTGAAATAAGTTATTCACAATAGTCTGAAATAAGAGACTGCGGGCTAATGGTGTCGGTCGGAGAAAGGGGGATTTTTGGCGGCGCTGTACATCGAGGGACAACACTACCACGACCACCACCACAAAAACCCCCGAAACGACGCAGAGACGTGACACGTGACAGTGAGGCAACAAAGTGACTGCAGAATTTGGCTAGTTAAATGTGTGAACGAGGGTGTGGTTGCACGTAGGCAAATAAAGGTAACACAACATACAGAAACATACCACAAATAAAAAATATTACTGAAAGTTTATTAAAATTAAAAATCAAATCATTATGTAGATTACATGTTTGTCTGAGCGACGTTGACTGGGGGAGGGGGGGGGGAAAGATGGTGAACGTAATGGAAAAATTGAGGAAGGTAGGATCAGAGGTTAAGACGTGACGAAAGTAGGCCAAAAAACTGCCGACAATGAATTATATTGAAAAATTTTAATAGCAATAGCTGGTTGAAAGGTGGATGGAAGAGTGACGATTGCCCGCGGTTGGGCCTCAACATGTGAATGGAGACAGCTGGTGGAATGTTCAACCAATTTGAGCGTGAGCAGCAGGAAGGAGAACCACGAGCACAGATGTGGAAAAACTGAAAAGGGCAATGACCTGCAAGGAACGACGGTGGGGCGCGCGGGGGCGGGGGCGGCGGGCGGGGGGGGGGGGGACAGCAAAAAAATAACACCGTAGCGCCCCCAACAACATCCACACACAGGAGGAGGAGGGGGAGGGAGAAAAAAAAGAGCTTGGGGCCCTCGTGGTGTTTCCTTCTCAATGAGCAGCAAAGAACGCCAGTAATTATTCACCAGAGGCTCCCCACCACAACCACCAGAAATTTCTTCTTTGATTGCCCTTTCAGCATCAGCTGGACAATTTACCTGTTGGTTCTCTGTAAAAGGAATTAGGAATGATGATTACGCACAGGGATACCAGCAATTGAGCTTCCTCGGCAGCTGCCTGAAGACTTCCACCAGTTATATGACTTCCTTTATGATTGGCCAACTGCTGAGGATAATCTGATGTTGTTTAAGTTGGTAGCAACAGTGAAAACCATGAGGTTTAATTACACTGAAAGAAAACAGACAGAAAAATATATATGGCGATAAAGAGAAAGTACGAAACGAAGTAAAAAAATAATTACCTCTTAACTGTTCAGCAGAATTTTTAATTAAATATGGAGGATGATTTTAGAGACACGTTGGTTCCTTCTGGTTGGTTACGCCCCGCCCCCTCCAACCCCCCCCCCCCCCCCGCGAGAGAGAATTTTTGTTTTGACGCTTTGCACACACACAGGCTTAATTATTACAGTTTCCGGGGTTTGTCGCCATTTTGTCCACACACGCTACCAACCACGCGGATGAAAACTCCCCGTAAACCTTCTATGGTGAATCATTTCCGAAAGCTTTGTTGTTTCCCAACCAACGGACAAACACACCCACACAATTCATTTCGGCGGCACACAACAAGAACCAGCCCCACAATGAAGGGTCACTAAACTGACTGACTCTACCAAAGAACTGCAGGGTAAAAATATAACAGGCCAAGGCTCGCGAATGAATGAAAACAGGCTTCTCTCTGTCTGTCATTTAAATATCTCTGGACTTATTCAAGAATAATGAAAGATTATAGGCGAATGCCGGGTAGGATCCTTAAACTATAGCCCGGGGGCTCCTAGTTAACACCTTCGCTACCTTCCACTACCCTTCCGCATCCCCCCTTTCAAATCCCTTCCTATGCTATTAAAGGAGAGTTGCCACCATGTGGATTACCCTCATGCAGCCTGTTGCCCTAAAAAAAATTAGATAAAACTAGCTCAAGATTAAGCCTGCGAGGGATGTTCTCTCGCAGGCAGTACCTTTTACGAGAGATACGAAGGGGCTACTTTTGGGGGATGCCTCCTCCTCTCCGTTTTTGAACTAAGGTTCCCACAAGCCGAGGCACCTGGGCCTGTTCTGAGAGGTGTATGTTCCTGGGGGGTCGCAGACCTTGGGGCATACGGTAAGAGTTGTCCGCTATTCCCATTGGAATAGTCGGCCAGCTGCCCCCTTAAACAGGTCGAGGCACGGAGAAGGGAATGCTGCGTCCCCACAGCAAACCCGCTCTCCCGCCATCCAGGGAAGGGCGTGGGACAAGTACCCAATGCCCGACCTACCTGATGCAGGTTTTTCTAGGGTTTTCCCTGCATTTCTTTTAGGCGAATGCCCCGGGGTAGGATCCTTAAAATATAGCCCGGGGGCCCCTAGTTAACCCTTGGCTACCTTCCTCTACCCTTCCGCATCCCCCCTTTCACTCCTTTTCCTATGCTATAAGAGGGGAGTTGCCACTATGTGGATTACCCTCATGTAGCCTGTCTACACCCAAAAAAAAATAGATAAAACCTTAGGCCATGTTAAGTTATTTACTTGAAGCATTTTTTTGTTCTCTGGACTGATTAGGTTATGAAGTGACCACCGGGGGAAAAATAGCTACATAATAATAATTAGAGGAATGGATGTAAGTAGTTTAAACTTTTCCCCTCCTCCCCCTAAATTGAACGTTGTCTTGGCTGAGGATGAACAAGGCAGGTAGTTCTGTGTGTTTGCAGTGGTGGCACGTCTGCAGGCAGGTAATTTGTCTGCTGCGAGGGAGGACCCTGGATGGTTACGCGCAGGAATGCACAGGGTTCGCAAAGGACACGCATCTCTCTCTGTGTGTGTCTCACACACTCTCTCACACACACACACAATACGTCATTCATATACGGCGTCGACAGAGACAGGTTTTACCTTCACCGGCGTCGACTATCAGCACGTACGGAGTCGCGTTACAGCAAAAGGAAAATAGTTTCATAATGGCGACGAATTTCGCGGAGCACGCCGGGAATTATCTGTCATCGTGACGCTCTCTGACGAAGCGCGCGCACAGACAGAGATATACAACACACACAACGAGCCAGCGAGCGCGCATTTCCACTGTCACGAGTGCAACTTCATTTACGGCAATTACTTGGCTTGGCTTCTGGGGGGGTCGCAGTGTCGTGGCCCCCGTGAATTACTCTTCATTTGCCCTCCGCATCTCTCCTTCCGTACTTCCTCCAAAACTCCACAACATGACGTCACCGCTGCACCGTGACGTCACCGCCGGACAAAGGGAAAGTCCCGCCGCACTCCTCTGACGACAATCAAGAGGACCAGAGAGAGAGAGAGAGAGAGAGAGGGTGGAGGGGGGTCGCAGAAAAATTCATCTTCGATGGAATTATGTAGATGAGGCGCTAGAAGGGGGAAGGGGGAAATCCGAAAGCCCCATCACTCGCTTTTAAACGCGCACGAGGAAACTGAAGAAGGTACAAGCTCGGTGAAACTTTACTCCGCTGCTATACAGAGCAATACACATCAAACTGTAATCCACCACCTGATGACACAAAATGGCGGCTTTCCGACTGCTGTGCTTAGAAACTTGGAAAATTCTCATTCAACGTTTTAAGGGGGACGGGACGGAAATGAAGATAAAAGGTTAAGTCTACCCAATGCCCTGCTAACGGGGTTGCGGGGGGTTGTATTGGTAGCTGTAAATAGTCTTTATTGAAAGGAGGAGATATTCCCGTAGACAGCGGCAAGAAGTAACCAAATATTAATATAATAAATGATTTAACCAGCGAATTTTTTTCAGAAGTGTGGTTTGATTACATAAAAATATATATATTATATCGTATTTCCACCCTATCAAACTGTACATTTGTAGAGTAAATAAGTACGTACGACAGTAGTGCCATCTGTAAAAGTTCAGTAGTATTTTATTTTTAATTTTTATCACGTTTTTTAACCTTGTAAACAGAGAATAGTGGCCAGAGCACAGATCCCTGTGGCACACCAAACTTGCCACTGCTTTCCTCAGACCTGCAGATGGCATGACACAGTCTCTGTGTAGTTGTGGGGGACAGTCTTTGTAGTTACGTTATTTGGAGATTCCTCTCGGATTATTATTATTATTATAGGTCAAGGAGATGTAGATCAGGGTTCTTTTCAAAGATATCCTATGCCCAGAGAGCTCTGTCGGAGACTACCTTTATGGATGCCTTCACATCTCTCTGGTTTTTTTTTAACTAAGATTCCCACATGCCGAGGCCTGTTTTGAGAGGTGTATGTTCCGGGGTCGCAGACCATGGGAAGACGGTAAGAGTTGTTCGCTGTTCCCATTGGAATACTCGGCCAGCTGCCTCCTAAACCGGTCAAGACACGGTGAGGAGAAATCTGCGACCCCACAGCAAACTCCTCTCTCCCGCAATCCAGGGAAGGACGTGGGACAAGTACCACAATGCCCGACCTACCTGATGCAGATTTTCTAGGGTTTTCCCTGCATCACTTTTAGGCGAATGCCGGGTAGGATCCTTAAACCTTAGCCCGGGGGCCCCTTGGCTACCTTCCTCCACCCTTCCGCATCCCCCCTTTCAAATCCCTTCCTATGCTATCAAAGGGGAGTTGCCACAACGTGGATTACTCTCATGCAGCCTGTTACCCTTAAATAAAATCCTTTCAAGATACGTTGTTTTAAGTTTACTTTTGTACCCCCCTCTCCCCTTTTTTTCTAGCTCTTTTAATTAATACGTCACGATAAAAACTGTAAAAAAGGTAGTGGATAAGTCCAGAAACTTCCACTGTTCCCTTTGTAACCCTTATCTAAAACCAGTTGCGGCTGTTATGGTGGACAACCCTAATTGTCGACTCGGATTAATAATATTATTTAATTTTAAGTTTCCCCTTCACCAGAGATAAATTATGTGGTTAAAGGTGGCAGCACTGTTGTTCATCATTAAAAATCCATGTCATTCGCTAAAATAAAAAGACCTTTTTTCTTCAGGGCAGTTTAGATTGATTATTTATTAGGATCTGAAATTGCTGTGCCCCCACGTTGGGCGCCATTTATGTAAACACTTTTCGTTGAGGTTATTAATTGTAATTATTGAAGTCTTATTATATGATATATAATATTTAAGGGATCAGGATGGAAAAATGTCGACACCGGACCAGGAACGGAACCCAGGAACTCCACCGACTGAGCTACCCAGTGACGACTCCATCCATTAGAGCTTCCTCCGGGATTCAATCCCTGGTCCGGTCGGCATTTTTTCCATCCTGATTTAATGTCATGCCATCTTGTGGCTTCAGCTATGTCTCTATAAGGGCTCCTGACGTCAGAGGTAACGAGCAGATAAGGGAGGGGGAAGGGGGGGGGATTCCGACGTTGGCAGTTTCCTCCCGTCCTGTCCCTTAATAACACTCGCCTTCTGTGTGACGCCTGTCTGCTGCTCCCCTCGACGCTGTTATTAGCTGCTTGCCTTCCGTCACAGTTTTAATATTGATTGAAGCTACCTTTGCAGTTGTGCAGGCAGGGAGACAGACGCGGCTCCACCCTGGAGACTGTTTCAGAGAATAATAGAAAGAAGTCAATAAAATAAATGTGGATGATTCTAGAGACCCCTGAAAAATATTGTCAGTCAAGTGGAAAAAAATAATAATAACGCAAATATAGCAACAGCTAAAAATATGGGTACTGTGAGTGCGTTAGCGGTGAAACTCACTTTTCCCGGGGGTTTATTAAATCCAACGTTAATTACAAATTTTTAAAGATAAAAATTCTCCAAAAAATTATTTATATACAATTCAGTTACCGAGCAATGAGATTTTTTCATGTAAAAACTGATTTATTAAAATTTAAAGTAAAAAATTATTAAAAAAGCTCACTTATTTTTTAAAATAAAAGTTAAAAACAGCAGCTTTGTTACTCAAAATAAATTATTATATATTTTTAAAAAATATATATATATGGTCTTTTAATAAGCATAACGTTTCATCCCTGATTGGGACATCTTCACAATTTCAATTCATTTTAACTAATGATATTTTAGAAACAAAGCCTTACATAAACGATAAATTTTAATACAATTATGCATAAATATTATTAATATATTGTGACTTACAATTTATTATAAGAAAATTTGTTAATTTAAATTTCTTAATTTAATCTTTAATACAATAGGGTATAAATATAATTAATAGAGTGTATAAATATAATTATCTGCATTTATAGTGTATAAATATAATTATCATAGTTCTATAGAGTGTATAAATATAAGTATCAGAATTTTCGTGTATAAATATAATTATCAGAGTGTTATAGAGTGTATAAATATAATTATCAGAGTGTTATAGAGTGTATAAATATAATTTTCAGCATTTGTAGTGTATAAATATAATTATTATAGTTCTATAGAGTGTATAAATAGAATTATCAGCATTTATAGTGTATAAATATAATTATCATTGTTCTATAGAGTGTATAAATATAAGTATCAGCATTTTCGTGTATAAATATAATTCTCAGCATTTATGGTGCATAAATATAATTATCATAGTTCTATAGAGTGTATAAATATAAGCATTTTCGTGTATAAATATAATTATCAGAGTGTTAAAGCTTGTATAAATAGAATTATCGGCATTTATAGTGTATGAATATAATTATCAACATTTATAGTGTATAAATATAAGTATCATAGTTCTATAGAGTGTATAAATATAAGCATTTTCGTGTATAAATATAATTATCAGAGTGTTATAGACTGTATAAATAGAATTATCAGCTTTTATAGTGTATAAATATAATTATCATTGTTCTATAGAGTGTATAAATATAAGTATCAGCATTTTCGTGTATAAATATAATTCTCAGCATTTATAGTGTATAAATATAATTATCAAAGTACTATAGACTGTATAAATAGAATTATCAGCATTTATAGTGTATAAATAGAATTATCAGAGTGTTTATAGAGTTACAGAGTGTACAAATATAATTATCAGAGTTTTGTAGAGTGTATAAATATAATTATCAGCATTTATAGTGTATAAATATAACTATCAGAGTTTTTATACAGTGTTGTAGAGTGAATAAACATAATAATGAGCATTTATAGTGTATAACTAAAATTATCAGAGTTTTGTAGTGTATAAATATAATTATCAGCATTTATAGTGTATAAATATAATTATCAGAGTGTTTATAGAGTTACAGAGTGTACAAATATAATTATCAGAGTGTTGTAGAGTGAATAAACATAATTATCAGCATTTAAGTGTACAAATATAATTATCGGAAATTCTATACAGTGTTGTATAGTGAATAAACATAATTATCAGCATTTATAGTGTATAAATATAATTATCATAGACAACCACGTTGTGTCTGTTAAAATATTATTTTCTTACTAACAGGCTTGTTGTTTGTAACATAAACCTTTAATTAATTCAGTGAATCGATTTTCTTTCTGACTGAAGAAGATTTTTAGGATCATATTTTATTATCTGGTCACAATGCAGCTTATAAAAGGCCTCGGTTGGTTTTTTTAATATTTATTCTGCTAGATAATAGAAATAGTTTTAAATGGAACATGACGCTCGTTTTAATTCTAAAATTAGAAGAACCTACCGCAAGATTCCATCATATTTGAGCTCGTGACTTCCTGGGAACTGTATTACTGCACTTTCAAGATTGGCCGCTTTCATAAACGTTACATTACGCTCGTTCCCAGAAGACCAAGGTTACTTTACGACGTTCCTCATCCAGCAAGCATTCCAGCTGCTGCTGGCTGCATGACGATGCACTCGTGTTCATCGTCCACTTTAAGAGACGCCTGACCGCAGTTTCCTTTCACATCAACTTCTGCCCCTTTTCTCAATGAATTAAAACTGCAGAAGGCGCCATCTTAGAGGCTGACCTGGGAACCACGAACAACCCAACCCTCAGACCATCTCAAGTATAACCTCTATCACAATGATGACATTACATAAAGGAGCCCAAAGACCTCAACCACACAGGGTCATAGATACTACTTACAGACTGTGTACTTAAAGTGTACTTGATTTTGAGCATTCCAGAGATGATTGATTCTGGTGTGACAATTAAGTTCAACATCGAGTATTCTGACATTAGTCCAGTAAAAAAAAACTATCATTATTAATGTTATTTTTTTTACAATTAAAATCCTTGTTGACAGGAACTTTAATTCTAGTTTTTTTAATGGACGTTTAGTTTGGCCCATATAGACTGAGTTGCAATCCGAGCATAACTAAAAGTTATGCTGCACAAAAACAATCATGTTTTATTATAATAATGATAATTATGTTTTATTTGCCAATAATAAACATTAATATACATGTTGTTGATTTTTTGCATTGTCAGTGGGAAACATAAACAAGTGCAATTTAATTCCAGTGTTAGATACTTGTGAATAATGAAAGACTTTTGACTTACATTTTTTCTGTAATCAAAAATGTATTACAAGAACAGCTGAAACAACAGTTAATTTTCAGGATAAAAATTGTTTAAATTACACTCTATAACTCTATAAACACTCTTATAATTATATTTATACACTCTATAACTCTATATACACTCTGATAATTATATTTATACACTCTATAACTCTATATACACTCTGATAATTATATTTATACACTCTATAACCCTATAAATACTCCGATAATTATATTTACACACTATAAACACTCTGATAATTACATTAATACACTCTGTAACTCATAAACACTCTGATAATTACATTTATACACTCTGTAACTGTACAAACACTCTGATAATTACATTTATACACTCTGTAACTCTACAAACTCTCTGATAATTATACTTATACACTATATAACCTTGATTTCTTTTTTTAGATATTTTGTACTCAAGTTTAGCAATATTTCTATTATTTACAGTGCTTTGTAGTATGAGAGTATTTTATTTCTTAAAAGTTGGACAGCAAGGTACAATCTATAAATAATATATTTATGCATAATTGTATTTAAAAAATTATCATTTGTGTAAGACTTTGTTTCTTAAATTATTTTTAGATAACACAATTGAATTGTAATAGTACACCTGAAGATGTCCCAATCAGGGATGAAACGTTGTGTCTGTTAAAATATGATGTTTTAAATATTATAATAATATTTTCTTATTAACAGGCCTGTTGTTTGTAACATAAACCTTTAATTAATTCAGTGAATATATTTTTCTTTTTGAGACGATACACATAATAAAAAAAAGTACAATTTAAATCCAGTGTTAGATACTAATGAATAATTAACACTTTTGATTTACATTTTGTGTAATAAAAATGTATTATAATAACAGCTGAAACAATAGTTAATTGTTAGGATCAAAATTGTTTAAATTACATTCTATAACTCCATAAACATTCTGATAAGTACATTTATACACTCTGTAACTCTATAAACACTCTGATAATTATATTTATACACTCTGTAACTCTATAAACACTCTGATAATTACATTTATACACTTTATAAACACTCTGATAATTACATTAATACACTCTGTAACTCTAAAAACACTCTGATAATTACATTTATACACTCTATAAACACTCTGATAATTACATTTATACACTCTGTAACTCTATAAACACTCTGATAATTATATTTATACACTCTGTAACTCTACAAACACTCTGATAATTACATTTAAACACTCTGTAACTCTATAAACTCTCTGATAATTATATTTATACACTCTATAATCTTGATATTTTTTTTAGATATTTTGTACTCAAGTTTAGCAATATTTCTATTATTTACAGTGTCTTTTAGCGTATGAGTATTTTATTTATTAAAAGTTAAACAGCGTTGACATGATACACACACACACACACAAAAGTACAATTTAAAAATAGTGTTACAAACTTATGAATAATGAAGACTTTGACTTACATTTTGTATAATTAAAAATGTATTATAATAGCAGCTGAAACAACAGTTAATTGTCAGGATACACATTGTTTAAATTACACAGGTTTCTTTATAATTTTTTAAAGATATTTTCTACACAAGTATCTATTTAGCAATATTTCTATTATTTACAGTGTTTTGTAGTGTATGAGTATTTTATTCCTTGAAAGTAAACAGTGTTTAGATTATATACAATCTGTACAGAGTGAGAGGTTTTGAAAACCAAGAATGGTTTTTAATTCTTTTTTTCCCCCAGATATTTCCCCTGTAATTCTTTCATGTACTTGGGCAGCTTGTTAAACAGGATAACTCCTTTAATGTCTGTGTGTGTGTGTGTGTGTGTGTGTGGGTCACTCTCTCACTATCTGTAAGACTTTTTTTTGGGTTTGTTTGTTCTTATCCTGTATATATTATGATACCTTCTTGTTTGTCCTATTTTTTTATCTTTATTTAAAACTGGATTATCTCTGTTTGTTATTTTTGATGAATGACATGTACAAAGAATTTACATTTAATATTTTATTTTCCACAAAGGCATTTCTTTGGGTTTTAAAATGGTATCTCAGGACTTTCTTCAGCATCTTTAACAATCTCTGCATGTGTTTATCCTCCAAAATTTCAAGATATTTTGCTACCCTGTGATGTGACACAGTTACGTTGAGGAAGAATCTAGAGGTTGTGAGTTCTTTGGCTCCTTTATTTTGTATGTCTTCATCCTGGTGGTTCTGGAGGCCAGGCAAATCAGAAGATTGGTTCTTGGTTGTTTGCAAATAATATTAAGGGTTGGGGGAAGGGGGGATGGGGGGGCACGTTCACGTGTTGGTTGTTGATGATGTTAAGAATATTGTTGGTGCCTTCCAGACTTCCCTTGGACCTTCCCCGTGTCACTGCGGGCTTTGTCCCTTGAGCCTAACAATGGTCGCACTCTGTTCTTTATCGCGGAAGCTTTGCCCTCGGCTTATTCCATCCAACTTCCTGTCTGCAGCAGCACGAGGTCCCTCCGCGCGTCTCTTTTGACGTCGTCGTCCTCGTCGTCGAAAATTAAATTGTGAGAGAGAACGCGCGGGAAGCATGGCGGAATTTACGACGTACACAAAGCAGAGACAAGGACGGGGGGACCGTAAAGGCGGAGATTTACTAGACTCGAAAAAGCGGTAAAACAATCCCCCTAATTGTGTAATTCTGTCAAAATATCTCCAGTAGTTCACGAGAGCGCGTTTCATCCTCCACGGCCGCGTGGCGAGGGTTGAATTAACTTATTTTAAAGGGTCTGATGACGTATTTAATGATCCACTCTCTCATTAATAAAGGCGTGGTATATACAATGTATATGACACCACATTAACGGCAACGTTCAATAAAATGTGAGTGAAACTTAGAAAAAAAACCTCCTGTGTGCCCGTGTGACGTCACCGCGACCTGCGCATGCGCAGACGGATCGCCAAGCTGTAACGCCGATGACGTCACACGTATCTCTCGCGCAAATATCTCTCACTCTCTCCGTGATTAAGAGAGACCCGCGCGTAGTTGTTTCTAAAAGGGTGTCTTAGAATCATTGAAAAGGTATTTTTTTTTAATTTGCCCCCCCCTCTCTTTTCTTCCTTCAAACATTTGTCAACACCCCTCATTAAAAATATATATATACACAAAATACCCGTTGAGACGATGTGAATTGAATTTTTTTTAGGCCACAGCAAGGTCTATCATATTTTTTTTTTTAAAAAAAACTCTTCAACCTGATGAGGTCGCAAAATAAGCGTCGAAACGTCCGTCAATATTTACGTTAACAAGTTATTATTTTCTAACTTAAAATTTGGCTCGTGTTTATTTATTTAAAATTCCTTAATTTTTTTGGTCATTTATCAATGCTTCTAAGACCCCCTCCCCCCCTGGACATTTAAAAATAATAACGCTCAGATCCTCTCATTAACAACACACGCAATGTATATGCCACCAAATTAACGGCAACTTTCAATAAAATGTGAGTGACACTTAGAAGAAAAAAAAATACCTCTTGCTCAAATTCCTTATTTGCAGTTGAGCCGAAATATTCAAGTGTTTCAATGACCGGAGGGGGGGGGGGGGGAAATTACACCCGGTGCTGTGCCCGTGTGACGTCACCGCGTCCTGCGCATGCGCAGACGGATCACCGGATGACGTCACACGTAACTAGCAAGTATCTGTCTCCGTAATTAAGAGAGATCTGAGCGTAGTTGTTTCTAAAAGGGGTGGAGGGGGAGTCTTAGAATCATTGAAAAGGTTTTTTTTTTTAATATATCCCCCCTCCTTTTCTTTCTTTAAACATTTGTCAACCCCTCAAAAAAAAGGTTGTGAAATATATACATAAACGAAATACCCGTTGAAACGTTGTTTTTTTCTGACTTTTCTGACTTAAAATTGGCTCATGTTTATTTATTTAAAATTCCTTAATTTTTTTTGTTCATTTTTCAATGCTTCTAAGACCCCGTTTAAAAATAATTACGCTCAGATCCTCTCATTAACAACATACGCAATGTATATTACACCAAATAAACTGCAACCTTAATTAAAATGTGAGTGACACTTAGAAGAAGAAATCCCACTTGCTCAAATTCCTTAATTGCAGTTGAGCCGAAATATTAAAGTGTTTCAGTGACGGGGGGTGAAGAATTACGCCCGGTGGTTATGCCCGTGTGACGTCACACCGCGTCCTGCGCATGCGCAGACGGATCGCCAAGCTGTAACCCCGATGACGTCACACGTATCTCGCGCGCAAAATATCTCACTCTCCGTGATTAAGAGAGATCCGCGCGTAGTGGTTTCTAAAAGGTGGGGCGGGGGTCTTAGAATCAGTGAAAAGGTATTGTTTTTTTTTAATTTGGACCCCCTTTTCTTTCCTTCAAACATATGTTAACCCCCTCAAAAAAAGGTCATTAAATGATACGAAATACCCGTTGAGACGTTGTGGACGAACAAGAGCAGACTTCAGGTAAATTAACAACTACGGTTAATAAAACATCTCTAAAATTATGGTCGAATAAATTGCAGTGACGTAGCAAGCAGCTGTTGATGGCTTCCTCATGAATGTCGCAAAGGAACTGTTGTGGCTGCATCCGGAATTAATGACATATATATGTTCTGAGTATCGAGACAAGGAAACAACAGCCAACTTGTTAAAGTCAGGGGGAATAAAGAAATATTTATCTATGAAAAAATTAAACCACGTTTCGTCACTAACTTTGCGACATCTTCAGGATGAAGTTTCTCTTTTTCCAGCTCTCCTCGACCGCCGTTGCCTGTAAATTGTCCGACCGTCCTGGTTGTTCCACTTTACTTTACACCCTTGTTTGGGAGTAAGTCTCACGGCTCTTTCAAGTGCTTGACGTCATGTGTGTGTGTCAGTGATATTAATGCTAGATGCGATCATCCGGCCGGAGTTTACTTGTTGGCTGGCACCGGCCAATTCTGGGCTGTAGGTGGACGACACTCGCGCGACCTGAATATAGATGGCTGCTTTTACTGTTGACCGTCGGACAAATCAAGTGGTGACGACACGGAAACGTTCACTTACACACACACATGACGTCAAGCACTTGAAAGGGCTGTGAGACTTACTCTGACAGAAGGGTGTAAAGTGGAATATTGAGGACAGTCGGACAATTTCCATTTTTTAGGGTAACAACAGGTTACATGAGGCTAATCCACATGGTGGCAACTCCCCTCTTATAGCATAGGAAAAGGATTTGAAAGGGGGGATGCGGAAGGGTAGAGGAAGGTAGCCAAGGGTTAACTAGGGGCCCCCCGGGGCTACAGTTTAAGGATCCTACCCCGGGGCATTCGCCTAAAGAAATGCAGGGAAAACCCTAGAAAAACCAGCATCTGGTAGATCGGGCATTGGGTACTTATCCGACGCCCTTCCCTGGATAGCCGGAGAGGAGTTTGCTGTGGGGTCGCAGCATTCCTTTCTCCGTGCCTCGACCAGTTTAGGAGGCAGCTGGTCGACTATTCCAATGGGAATAGCGAACAACTCTTACCGTAAAGGTCTGCGACCCCGGAACATACACCTTTCAGAACAGGCCTCGGCATGTGGGAACCTTAGCTCAAAAACGGAGAGAGGAAAAGGCATCCCCGAAGGTAGCCCCCTTCGTATCTCTCCTAAAAGGTTCTGCCTGCGAGAGAACATCCCCCGCAGGCTTCTCTGAGAAATAAAGAGAGACACACAGATGTAAAGATAACACACACATACACACAAATGCGAGAAATAAATAATAATTTACATGAGAATGTAACAGTCTTTGGCGGCGAGCTTAAGCTATGACGTCACCATCCGCCCCGCAGAATGTTTCTGATACTGAAGAGCCTCGAACCCAGGACGGGAACGTTGTTGCTGTTTATTTTTTTAAAAAAACCCTTGTACGTCCGTTTGGTTTCGACCCCTGCAGCGTACAGCAGAGTGTGTGTGTAGACTAGTGTGAGAGTGTTACATGTCCGGCCGGGGGGGGGGGGAACACGTGACCGACACAAGTGTGTGTGTGTGTGTGTGACTGAGCACTATTCCACTAGAGGGACACGCCCCATTATAGGATCAATATGGGAATCTCCTCCCCCCCTCCTCCAGAGATATCCTTCACAATCAGCCACGGATAACATTGCCGCAGTCAGTCAGGACCAAAGATACTACTTCACGGTCAATCTAACACTGTGGTTATTCATAATAGCCCAATACGTCGATTTTAAAAAATAATATAATATAATTACTTGAATGTTATTATTATATTAACCAACAAAATAATAATAATATATTCGTTGGAAAACAAATTACGGTATAAATAGAAAATATCAAGGAACTTGAGGTAGTTTTATTTGATCAACGTTTTCAGCGACGGGGGGGGGGGGGGTGTAGAAGACAGGCTACATGAGGAGGCTAATCCACATGGTGGCAACTCCCCTCTTATAACAAAGGAAAAGGATTTGAAAGGGGGGATGCGGAAGGGTGGAGGAAGGTAGCCAAGGGTTAACTAGGGGGCCACCGGGGCTATAGTTTAAGGATCCTACCCCGCGGCATTCACCTAAAAGTAATGCAGGGAAAACCCTAGAAAACCCTGCATCAGGTAGGTCGGGCTCTTGGGTACTTGTCCCACGCCCTTCCCTGGATGGCTGGAGAGAGAGGGTTTGCCTGTTGGGTCGCAGCATTCCCTTCTCCGTGCCTCGACCAGTTTAGGAGGCAGCTGGCTGACTGTTCCAATGGGAACAGCGGACAACTCTTACCCCAAGGACTGCGACCCCGGAACATACACAGGCCTCGGTTTGTGGGAACCTTAGTTCAAAAAACCAGAGAGAGGAGAAGGCATCCCCCAAAGGTAGCCCCCGCCAGAGCTCTCTAGGAAGGTTCACCTGCGAGAGCATTCTCTCGCAGGCTTCCTTGACGCCGCTCTCCTTGACAGGGAATATTAAATATATATATATATATATATTATATAGACGGTAAACGTAAACCAAACGGACAGCGAGTGCAGTTGTGTCGCTCTAGGCTCTTCTTGGCAACCTGAAGAAGGGGGACAAAGGATCCCAGAAACGTTGTTGTGTGTTATTATTATGAATTTTCAATCAGTCGTAAAATTATTATTTTTTGACTGTCGTAAGTTAACGGGGACTCACTTTAAGTCACCATAATTAATCGTTGCCACCCTTATACACACTAATACAGGCCTGAACACCCTGGCAAGGTTTGAAACCCCCAAAAAATTCGAAGAGCAACAGGTTTTCTTAATTTTTTTTTGTAAACTTTGTTCCTCTCGTCAGGTGATTAAAAAAACAACAACACAAGAGCCGTGCGAATGACGCCATTTTAAAGTTGACAAACTCAAAAAAGGACTTATACCTTTTAAAAGCATTAATTTAAACGTCTTTATTATTTTTTATTTACAACATTACGACGTTTCGATACCTTTTTTTTGTGACATCTTCAGATATTTTCGTTTACTTTGTACTCAACAAAATTATACTATAATTCAAATCATTTGTCAAAATACAGCCTCCTGTAGGGAAAAAAATACCTGAATATGATACAAGAAGGTATCGAAACGTCGTCACAATGTTAATTAAATAAAAGTGTCTTGTATGAGGTCATCAGTTGCTGTGTGTGAGAAGCAAGCACCTCTCTTTGTAGTCAAGTTCTTTGCAGTTTTCCCTTTTGCACACATTTTGGCTCCGTTTCCCCCCCGACGTTTCCTGGAACCAGCGAGTTTCTCCTGGGGGGTTTCTACGAGGAGCTTCTTTGGTTCTTTTCTTTTCTAGCAACGTCTGTGACCCGACCAGAGATAAATCTGTAATACTTATTATATCTTAGAGAAGAAGTCGTCTATTTTCCTTGGTCTTGGAACGCGTCGAGGCATCAAGATTCCTCCAGTCGCCTTAATGAAGCCTCCTTCAACCCTCTCCGGAATTATTTTTATGGAGTTTCTTCTTAACGATTCCAAATATGAAATATTTGATTTCCAGAGAGGTTTCCTTGAATGCAAACACAGACCGACCACACAATGAGTGGCTGTCTTTGATGTTGTCCTTGGGGGGGGGGGGATGAAAAGTTTAGTTGTTGACGAAGGGATTGAGGTCACTTTGGACGGAAGTGTGTCCTTTAGTATTCAGCACGTGGCTCCAGTGTGGCCAACTTAAACACACACGTCCCATTACACGGCGCTGCTGAAGTGAATAAGTGAAGCCGGGCCGCAATCGCAGGAGCAACGGCGTCACAGACTCAGACCCCCTTCTCTTCACTGGGGGTTCGTGACCTCCAACCCTTAAATAAATGGTGGGTAAAAATTGGATTATTCTCACAAGAAGCAAATAAAAAAAATTAGATAACATTCGGACGTGAGTGACTTTAATTTTGATAGGGTTGGCAATATCCTAATTTGATGGTTAAAGACTAATTGTATATTTTCTTGGCTTCTCTGAATGAAACAAACATGCAGTGTAATGGGCAAAGAAAGCTTTAATTACATATAAAAAATTCCTCTTGTACTATATTATTAACTATGACGTCATACCGTAACAGGAAATTGTCGCGAAGATTGAAACTGGGCTAAAAAGCTACGAGGCGCCTTTAGAAAATATCAGCGAGCCCCGTCCAGGTGCCGAGCACGAGCCGAGCAACAAGCCAAAACTGGCTGCAGTGTCACCGGAAACTCCCGAGAACGAGCCGAGCAACGAGCCGAGCACGAAACGAACACGAGCCGAGCAACAAGCCAACAAGGCTGCAGTGTCACCGGAAACTTCCAAGCATTAGCAGAGCACGAAACGAACACGAGCCGATCAACGAGCAGAACCCGGCTGCAGTCCCCCCGGAGACTCGCAAGCATTAGCAGAGCACGAAACGAACACGAGCCGAGCAACGAGCAGAACCCGGCTGCAGTGCCACCAGAGACTCCCGAGAACGAGCCGATCGCAAAACGAACACGAGCCGAGTAACGAGCAGAACCCGGCTGCAGTGCCACCGGAGACTCCCAAGCATTAGCAGAGCACGAAACGAACACGAGCCGAGCAACGAGCCGAACCCGGCTCCAGTGCCACCGGAGACTCCGAAGCATTAGCAGAGCACGAAACGAACACGAGCCGAGCAACGTGCAGAACCCGGCTGCAGTGCCACCGTAGACTCCCGAGCACGAGCCGAGCACGAAACGAACACGAGCCGAGCAATGAGCCGAACCTTGCTGCAGTTCCACCGGAGACTTCCGAGCACGAGCCGAGCACATACCGAGCACGAAACGAACACGAGCCGAGCAACGAGCCGAACCTGGCTGCAGTGCCACCAGAGACTCCCGACCACGAGCAAGAACTAGCCGAGACACGCTCCACATACAGCGTCGTCAACCAAATGCTTAGAAATTAAATATGACGTTGAACAATTACGAGACTCATTGCTGCAACTAAACTAAGCAGGATACAGCAACAGGAGTGAATTACTAACACCCATGGGAGTAATTACAGGATATTTTCTCCTCTAAGCACATTCAAAGTGAAAAATCACGGTAACTATCTGAGGACAACCGAGAATAAATTGGCTCTTCATCCTTTATTCTGTGTTCATCGCCGCACAGGCAGACTAGTAAGTAAGTACCCTTGCGCGGGTGGCGTAATGGAGGGTAAAGTTTGGATTGGGTCGCTTCATCCCCCCCCCTTCCGCCCCCGGGGGAAATCAGGCCTGTGTGTGTGGCCACAACTGTTGTTCTTGGTTTTACGACGAATATTAGAGCGACGAGGCGCGCGCTGCGAAATATTATAGATTTATGACGTAGACGGTGGTGAAGAATGGTCACGGTCAAGACGCTGGGGGTTGGAGCCTCAGCTCTGCAGGAAAAGTAAGAATAAGAAAATGTACGTCAGGTGACCGATACTGAAAAGTGGTTCTTATAGAGGACCATAGTAAAGTTTTATAGAAATGCTGACTCAGGAAGGCAGCACGACGGTCCATAACCTCATCTTAGGCACTACCAGAGGCCAGGAAATGGAAGGAAGAACAATAAGAAGAAAAATGGTTTTTCTTAGAGAGTCCCAATTCACCCTCGCGCCTCTGGTGAGGTTAAACGGCAAGGTGAACGTCATAATTAAACTCAGCGACATCCATAACCTTGGATTTGACTCCAATCTCGACTGTGTTTGCTGTTTTTGCCCCTCCATTACCCCCAATTACCACCTCCCCCCGCCGTCGCTTTAAGGGGGTTGAAATTATACACAGAGATAACATCGGTAGAAACACTATCAATCTCTTTGAGCGCTAAAAATATTTATGCGGCTCGAATATCGGCCGTTTTAGAATGTTTGAATATTTCAACCCCCACCCCCCCGCTCCGCGCTGCTTATAGGGGTTGGGGGGGGTCGTAGACGTGTCTCACTCAGACCGTAGTTTGTTTCCTGATCGCGAGGAACACGGGTGCGATATATTTGGTGGGATTTGCTCCACGGATGTAGATTTGTATAAGGAACAGGGTTACGTACATACATACATACAAACACACATTATTTTTTTTATTATATAGACTATCCTGTGTGCCGCGGCGTTGCCACGTGTACTTATTTATATAAACCCGTGAGAGTATTTATTTCTATATTAATCGTTTAGTCTAGAAGTGATTTAACCTAAATCTAACTGTTCCTAGCCTCCTACACACTTTCCACAGATAATAGTGCAATAATTCAACAGCTGTAAAAATACATTGACTTTTACTGCATCAGTCGCGACAAACATAACCTCTGAATTTCTTCTTAAATATACTCCTTGACTGCTGCAGGATATAATTGTCCCTCAGTCCTCAGACATTACGTAAAGAGATTGGAAATTCTCAGCTAGATTCACAAATGTAAACAAATAGTCGCCATATTGGGAGTCACTAAACATGGCGGCGAAAATTAAACTTACATTTTTTTCCGCGCAAGGATCGTAAAGTATTTAGTATTGTCCTTTATTACCGTCATTCCATGGAGTATCGCTGGATAAAATTATTCTCTTTATTCAATAAAAATATTTCTGCTTTATTTCATTACAGGAAAAAGGAACTGTTTCCTTTGTTCGTCGCGTAGTAACGTCTCTCTCTCTCTCTCTGTCTCTGCCTCTAGCGTGACGTCACGGTCTCTTGGCGCGCGCAGTGATTTAACACAAAATGATCAGGGTTTTTCAATTATAGTTCTTTCCACCCTTACGCTACGGGGGTGTTTCTCACCCCCCCCCCCCCTCCCCACAGTACAGTTTCTCGTGGTTTGAAGAATGTGTGTGCTTAGTTTTGTTGCAATCTGTCCACGCGTTTAAATGTTGTATAGAGATTAACGTAAATACATACATACATACAAACATACATCCTGTTTTTCTTGTACAGCTTAGATGAGCCCCGCGACACCTATTCAGAGCCCTGCACCGCGCAGACCGTGTGTGTGTGTGTGTGTGCAAGTGACGTGTTCACAGACCCACGAACAGATCCTGAGACTCAAACCGCCATTTTCCTCGTCGACAACAAGTGTCACAACTGTTTCACCAGAGTGAGAGAGACTCACCAACCACCCCCCCCCCCACCCCCTAATTTGCGACGCTGTCGACGAGTTATCACAGTAAAGTTGGTAACGAGCTGACTGACTGCTTGCTCGTCTGTCGCGACGGCGACGCTTCTTAATTAAGTGAGCCCAGGACGTAATTAACAGCAGACTTAACGGACGTCACTCTGAGGATTGGGCGATTCGGGTTGTCCTCGTTCTAAATAAAAGTTCAAGGACGATCCCATTGCATTAACACTTGAGGGGCCCCCGGAAAGACAACTGAAGACCACACATTGACGACTCCTCTGGTGGAAATCACGATTGCATTTTAATTGGGGGTTGCTAACCGTCTGTTACACAGTCTGGATAGTAACCTACTAGACTGCGTGCCCCGCCGTTGCCTGGGTAATTATTTAAAGTAAACCACCCCCCCCCCCCTTTAGAAAGAAGTCACTAAGCTCTTAGTAATCATTTCATACAACCAGCGTCAACACCGTCACTGTTTGCAACATTTACCCCGCGTACGTTCGCCTGCCCGACCTAAGCCCTCGCCAGCTAACCTTCAAATAAACCAGGATAGTGACTGACGGCCCTTTAACGGATCAGGAACCTTCCTACTACTATGAAATAAGAGTGTCTAAAAAGTAAACAGTGAAATCTACTCGTTAAAAAAATCTAAAAATACCTCCGGTACCTTTAAAGGCTTCAAAAAGATACAACCTTGAACTACAAAGAGAACAAAAAAATTAGGGGGAAACAGAAAAAGGTGAAAAAAATATAACCTTGAACCACAAAGAGAACAAAAAAAATTAGGGGGAAACCGGAAAAGGTGAAAAAAAATATCTACCGGGAACCTTAAGAGGAACAAAACTACTCCGGGTAACTTTATCTCAACCGCGTCCACCTCCACGACGAGGAAAATAATATTTTATTTAATCACCACCATGGAGAATTAAACTCAGCGACTCCTATAACCCCGGAATTGACACCAATCTCGGTCTTATTATTATTATTATTATTTATGTAAACCCTCTTGCACCACCACCACCACCCCTAATCGTAAGGCTGCTTCACTCCCTTCCCCTTCAGGACTTGAAAATTAGACACTTAAAAAAATTTCTAGAATGACACTAACAAATTCAGCGACCCCGAAAACATTTTATTCAACGGTAAAGATGTGCCATTTAGGCCTGCAGACACGTTGCTTACGATCCAGGAACAAACGCCATTGGGGGCGGGGGCTAGAGGTGGTAACTGTGTCTTAACCCCCTCGGCGTTTGTTCCTGGATCGTATGCAACGTGTGTACATAATTGTGTAGAAATTGTTCTACGCGTTTTAAGACTGAAATTTGTTTTTCAACCCCTCCCACCTTCATTCCTAGGGGGCGGAACTGCAGCTTAACTGGCACAGTGAATGTCAGAATTAAAGTCATCGACTTCTATAACCCCCGGATTTGACACCAGTCTCAACGTTGTTTACTCGTTCTCACGAACGTTGGCTGATTCGGTCTGAATAAACACGTACAATTAAGCTGCAGTCCTCTACCCTCAGAATTTCCAACCAATCACACGCTCTTTGCGATGACGTTGTAAATAAGCCAGTTTTTGTTTCATGTCTGACGTTTCACAGCCTATAAGGTATATGTTCTAGTAAGCTGCAGCACCGTCGATTGAGTCGTTGGCCTAATACAGAGGCTAATTGGCCACACCGCACCAGTTATTATATATCGTGACGAACCACCCAGGGATCACTGACCGTGAAGGGTATAAACTGTCCGCGGGCATTGAAGGAGCAGCAGGATGGTAGGCAAGGGGGACGGGGGGAAGCCTGCTCTTAGGGGGGGGGGGGTAATAACCTCCAGAGACATAATTTAACAAGGGCGAGTTACAACGTACCTCGGAAAAATTTAATTTCTGAGGTACGACGTCGTAAACCAGCAGCATCCTTCTTCTTCACTTAAATCATTATTAAACTTGAAGGTGGTTCGAAAAAGGGGGAAGCAGGAAAACAGGGGCCAGGGATGTCGCTACTGTGCTCAGCCTGTGACTACCTGAGTGCACGGCGTTTCCCGGTTATTTACTTACAATACACCCTCCTCCCCCTCCGCACCTCCCAGACAAGACACTAAGCTCTTAGTAATCATATCACATAACCAGCGTCAATGTTTGATAATAACGCCCACACACACACACTGACGACTCTGGTGGAAATCATTACTGTTGTATTTTAATAGGGTTGGCCCTTCTCTGCACATGACCTTATAGTAACCTACTAGACTGCGTGCCCCGGCGTTGCCTGGGTGTTTATTTACAATACCCTTACTCCAGACAAGACACTAAGCTATCTGGATAGTAACCTACTAGACTGCGTGCCCCGGCGTTGCTCTGGTTATTTATTTACAATACCCTCACTCGAGGCAAGTCACTAAGCTCTTAGTAGTCATATCATATAACCAGCGTCAATGTTTGATATTAACGCCCCACACGCACACACACAGTGACGACTCTGATGGAAATCACTACTATTGTATTTTAATAGGGTTGGTAACAGTCTTTAGCACTCCTCTGTACATGCCCTTATGGTAACCTACTAGACTGCGTGCCCCGGCGTTGCCTGGGTAGTTATTTACAATACTCCTACTGTAGACCAAGACACTAAGCTCTTAGTCTGGATAGTAACCTACTAGACTGCGCGCCCGGCGTTGCCCTGGGTATTTATTTAAATAAACTCCTCCCCCCCCTAGAGAGAAGTCACTAAGGTCTTAGTAATCATTTCATATAACCAGCATTCAATTCCGTTAAAGTCTGGAACATTTACCCTGTGAACGTTCACCTGCCCGACCTAAGCCCTCGGCAGCTAACCTTCAAATAAACCAGAATAGTGACTGACGGTTCTTGTAACAACTCGGGAACTCTCCTACTACATAATATCAATCAAGCCGTGAATCAAAACAGTGAAAAGAACCCGATAACCGAATAAAGTTCTTTAAAAATACTCCCGGTACCTCCAAGGAGTAGAGAAAATACACATTCATATACATATATATATATATATATATATATATATAGTTAATTATTAATAAAACATCTCACATTCACACTAATGTAACTATGCCAAAAAATTATGTTTATTTTACAAACGACGTTTCGACCCCTTTTTTACGACATCTTCAGGTTTCAACGATTTTTAAATATAAACCCATTTACAGTGCCTTGCCTGTTTGTTGCATCCAGAAAAATAAACTCATGGGTTTGTGTCTGATTTTTTTTTAAAACCCCCTTGGGTAGTTTGGACGTTTTAAAACATGGAGTCGTCCGTTCTCGTTGCCCCCCTCCTTCCTTTGTAGAATTATCCGGATGTATTTTTTCTGGCCAAGGCGGCTGAGAGAGTCGTCGACCGATCGAAGACGACGAGCTTCAGTGACTGACTGACTGACTGTAACTTCATTAATCTTCCTCCACCCCACCCACCCACCCTCACCATCCCCTCGCCCCCTGTGCCCTGATTTTCCACGCCTTTTCACATCGGGAGGTTTGAAAAAGAAAGACACGGCCCACGCGCGCGCGCACGATCAATTAACCGTAACCTAGGCAGAGAGAATATATATATATATATATATATATATATATATTATATAACATAATTAGATCTATGATTTATCAATCATTCCATTAGTTGTATAATTAGGAAACTTGGTGGTAAAAGAAAAAAGATCACAGAAAATAAATATCCTGAAGATGGAGAAATCTCTCCTGAGGGGTGGAAATTTTCTATTTGCTCAAACGTCCCGATATTTACGTCGAATAAACATTGTCAACACCTTTCGACGTCGACACCCTTAAGGGTGGGGGTGGAGGAGTGTTACAACAAAAAAAGCGAAAAGAACCGAGATTGGAGCCAAATCAGGGTATATAGACGTCGCTGAGTTTAGTTATGTCATTCAACTTGCCGTTTAACAATTACGGTGAATTTATTGGTTGTTTTTGGTGGGACTAATTTATCATAATAATACGTGAAGAAGATACGAACACGTATCGAAACGTCGTACCTCTATAAATAAAAGTAAAGTATCTGTAAAAGGTCGACAACTGATTTATTAAAAAGATTTTACTTAAATATTTAAAATATTTAAAAATGTTCATGCAGTTATTTAGAATAGAATGTTTTAAAATGTATGTGAAAAAAGGGGAAGGGGGTTGTTAATGTAAGGAAGAGAATTATGGATATATTTATCATAGTTTGGGGTTTACGAGGTTACTGAAGGGGGTTCTAGGAAGGACACCGAGTATAGATCCCGGAGACAAAAGCCTGTAAGAAGATGATGGAGGGTCCAAAGTTGCACAACAAACTTTCCATCGCCTCTGGAACTTGCCGAAGGACGCAGATGGTCCTGCGAGGAAGAAAAAGTTACACTTCACCGTAAGGGGGGGGGGGGGGCGAAAGAAAAAAAAACAACAAGTAATAGAGACCCTGCGAAAAGCTGACGACCTAAAGTAATACTAGTGTGACGTCATCGTTGCTTTCTTATTACCGTAATATTTATTCTTTGTAAAGTTGCCTCTCTGTCATCTTCCTAAGTATCTGTGGTACTTATCTTATTCTCCTCCTCCTCTTTGTAAACAATATGAGATTGACTTCCGGTCAGCAGAGGGACTAATTGACCAAATAAACTTCCATCGGAGTCTAAATAATGTTGGTAGACGCCTCCGGGGCGCTGTTGTAGATAATCTTTGCTAACGGCAATACCATTGTTTGTTGCTGATGACTTTGTAACTACTGTGTAGGAAAAACACCTGTGTTTTTAATTTTAATAGTAGTGGGCCGTTAATTACGAACATAGGCCCTGGTGTTTAATCTCGGAACTGAGCAATAAAAATATATGTTTCCGCCCGGGATCGAACCGGGGACCTTCCGCGTGTTAGGCGGATGTGATAACCACTACACCACGGAAACGTTGCTGTAGACAGAACTAGATTAAGGTTAATATCGTTGCTGCGGGGCCTGACTTTCGCCAGGGCGTTGGCCACGTGGGTTCGGCTCCTGCTGCCTTCCTTCTCTTTCATCCTTGGACGTTGTCCACCTCGCACACTACCGTACCTCAAGAATGTGTTGGACTTCACCATGTCATAAGTGACATGGTGGGAGGGGAACAAAATAGATCGTTGTACGGTGACGTCAGTCCTTCAAGGCTTTCATTTACACTACAAGGGGAAAAACTAACACTTTCACACTCAGAGAAAAATTTAAAAATAAAACTCATAATGACCCACTGTTGTTGTTTTCTTCGCTTGGAGTAAATCTCTACATCTTTTTTTTCTGATCTTCTAGACGTTTTTTCTCGTCATATCTTCGACTTGCCTCTTTATTTCTTTTTTTTCTTGTTTACCTTTTCCCCTTTTTTTTCACCTTTTCTTCCTCACGAATTATTCTCCAAGTCAATGGAATACCCCCTCTTTTTTATTTCAGTTATTTTTGTTGTTGTTTTCTTCGCTTGGAGTAAATATATACATCTTTTTTTCTGGACTACTAGATGTTTTTTCTCGTCACCGCTTCGACCAGCCTCTTTCTTTCTGTTTTTCCTTGTTTTTCTTGGCCTTTTCTTCGCCTTTTCTTCCGTACCTATTCTTCTCCAAGTCAATGGAATACCCCCTCCTTCTTTCTGTTATTTTTTTCTTGTTTTCTTTGCTTGGAGTAAATCTCTACATCTTTTTTTCTGGACTACTAGACGTTTTTTCTCGTCACCGCTTCGACCAGCCTCTTTCTTTCTGTTTTTCTTCGGTTGGATTAAATCTCTACATGTTTCTTTTTTCTGATCCTAGACGATCTTTCTCGTCATCTCTTTGACCTGCCTCTTTCTTTCTGTTTTTTCTTGTTTTTCTTTGCCTTTTCTTCGCCTTTTCTTCCGTACCTATTCTTCTCCAAGTCAATGGAATACCCCCTCCTTCTTTCTGTTATTTTTTTGTTGTTTTCTTTGCTTGGAGTAAATCTCTACATCTTTTTTTTCTGGACTACTAGCCGTTTTTTCTCGTCATCGCTTCGACCTGCCTCTTTCTTTCTGTTTTTTCTTATTTTTCTTATCACCCTTTTTTTCACCTTTTCTTCCTCACCTATTCTTCTCCAAGTCCTCTTTCTTTCTGCTATTTTTTTTTCTTCGCTTGGAGTAAATCTCTACATTTTTTTTTCTGATGATCTAGACGATCTTTCTCGTCATCTCTTGGACCTGCCTCTTTCTTTCTGTTTTTTCACCTTTTCTCCCTCACCTCATCTTCTCCAAGTCAATGGAATAGCCCCTCTTTCTTTCTGTTATTTTTGTTGTTGTTTTCTTCGCTTGGATTAAATCTCTACATCTTTTTTTCCTGATCTTCTAGAGGATCTTTCTGGTCATCTCTTCGACCTGCCTCTTTCTTTCTCTTTTCCTTGTTTTTCTTTGCCTTTTCTTCGCCTTTTCTTCCGTACCTATTCTTATCCAAGTCAATGGAATACCCGAAAAATCTAAATGTGAGCCAACAGGACCCTCGTGGAAGCCATCAAGGTCAGGTGATCCTTAAAGGACCTTTCAGTAGTAAATACAATCGGAACTTTCTATCCAAAATATTTTTTTTTTGCTTATGACATGGAACAAAGACCGTCCTTCCACTTTCTGACACTTGTTAGAGCCTGCATTTAGTGAGACGACATGTGCTGCCTTTTCCTGAATCCGCCTTCCAGGCAGCTTATTCTATGAAACTAATCGTCCTCTATAAGAACCATTTCTTCCCTTATATTATACAGTTATGTAGTGCGGTTGTGTCGCTCCAGGCTCTTCCCGGCAACCTCAAGCAGAATAACGTTGAGAGTTATTTGTACATTTAAAAAAAAATCTATTTTCTGTAGGCCAAGATTTTCACCTGACGTGTTTCCTAACAAGAAAGTCCCGAAAATGGGTCGACGCGATCACTCGTGGCGGTGGCGCGTGGACCTGAACCTTCCCTTGCAACACGTCGTGGTTCACCAGGTCATTATTTCTGTGAGATTGACGTCACTGTTATCTTTGGTTACACAAAGGACTGGTGTATGGCGGCGCAGCAGTAGTAGGTGTGTGTGTGTGTGTGTGTGCCGGGGCTAAGTAGGTCCCTCAGAGGCCATTGTGCGAGCGAGACACGCGTCACCGGAGCACGAAATGCAAACCTGAGCGTGCAAATGAGCGCCGCCCCCGTCAGCCTGTGGCGAAAGACTCAATTAACCGGCGGCCGTGACCTACAAAACTGCGCCCCCCCCCCTCCCCGGTGACGTCATCATCAGGGACCAACTCCCCTTTAATAGCATACGAAGGGATTTGAAAAGGGGGGATGCGGAAGGGTAGAGGAAGGTAGCCAAGGGTTAACTAGGGGCCCCCGGGCTATAGTTTAAGGATCCTACCCCGGGGCATTCGCTTGAAAGTAATGCTGGGAAAACCCCTAGAAAAACCTGCATCAGGTAGGTCGGGCATTGGGTACTTGTCCCACGCCATTCCAATACAGGGAGTTTGCTGTGGGGACGCAGCTTTCCCTTCTCCGTGCCTCGACCAGTTTAGGAGGCAGCTGGCCGACTATTCCAATGGGAACAGCGGATAGCTCTTACCATATGCCCAAGGTCTGTGACCCCCGGAACATCCACCTCTCAGAACAGGCCTCGGCTTGTGGGAACCTTAGTTCAAAAACGGAGAGAGGAGAAGGCATCCCCAAAGGTAGCCATTTCGTGTCTCTCCTACAAGGTTCTGCCTGCGAGAGATTTTTTTTTATGGCAACAGGCTACATGAGGGTGATCCACATTGGGAAACTCCCCTTTAATAGCATAGGAAGGGATTTGAAAGGGGGGATGCTGAAGGGTAGAGGAAGGTAGCCAAGGGTTAACTATGGATCCTACCCGGCATTCGCCTAAAGAAATGCAGGGAAAATCCCTAGAAAATCCTGCATCAGGTAGGTCGGGCATTGGGTACTTGTTCCACGCCCTTCCCTGGATGGCGGGAGAGCGGGTTAGCTGTGGGGACGCAGCATTCCCTTCTCCGTACCTCGACCAGTTTAGGAGGCAGCTGGCCGACTGTTCCAATGGGAATAGCGGACAACTCTTACCGTATGCCCCAAGGTCTGTGACCCCCGGAACATCATACACCACTCAGAACAGGGCCTCGGCTTGTGGGAACCTTGGTTCAAAAACGGAGAGAGGAGAAGGCATCCCCAAAGGTAGCCATTTTGTGTCTCTCCTACAAGGTTCTGCCTGCGAGAGAATAGCCCTCACAGCTAAATACCCTTTCTTTAGGATAATACCTGCGACGATCCTTGATAAAGAAAGCACTTGGCGTCTCTTTAATTCAATCAAGGGGTACAGGTAACTTCGTGTGGAGAATCTTCGTGATTGAAACGTCAAAAATAAAAATAAAGTGACTCATGGAGGACGTTGAGTCCCCTGGATTCATGTTTCTTTTTTTCCCGGTTAAAATATTTATTTTCCCTGAGGATTTACTACTGATATTCCCTGTGAACTTCCCAGTCCGGCCGAAATAGCCTGTGACGCGATCGTTCGCGTGGCCGCCATATTGGGAGCGCGTGCAGTGGCCGCTTCATCGTCGATAACCGTCAGGCAGGGTGTGCAAGGGTGACGTCACAGCCGCGCCTGGAGTGCCAAGGTGATCAGGGCCGGAAGCGGACGCGGTTACTCAACCCAATACGGCCATCGCCATGCAGGTGACGACGCGTCTGCGACACGCATCCAGATGCTAATCGCAACCACAATCGGCGGCGCCTTCGACGTACCCTTTTACGCCTTCCAGAGGGACTCTTCTGCTAGTGGCGGGGGTCAATCCACACTACCACGTGGTCCAGAAAAGGGAGGAATTGATGGGAAAGCAACCATGGTTTTGCCTCTTTTCAACCATTTATTACACCAGCTTTGAGTTGAACCTCAGAGTTGACATTTATACTGTGCGTTGACAACACAAAGACCTTTCACATGTGTGAATTTTAGATTTTTATCTTGTCACCCAACAGAGATATTACAAGTCAACGGGAGACCTTCCGGATACAAGTCCATGGAGGAGTGATAATATTTTCTCTCTGGGCCAGCTGGAATATTGATGACGCCGACATGAGGCCACCCCTCCCCCCCCCTCCTCCAGAGATCCTGCTCCTAAATGATGAACCGCCGCACCACCGAGGATTGAGTAATTGATGAGCAGCGCGGCTTTGGACGCGTGTTAACGTCACGAGGGAAAACTCGTTCCCTAGCTGCAGCTCAATTGAGACGTTCCAGACAGTGGGAGGAGCAGCACCTGGCCCTACCACGTGGTTCCCCTGAAACACTTAGATTCTCTTCAAGCGTGACGTGAAGTATCAGACTGTACGAGTGCCAAGGGTTCGGCTTCCTCAGGCCACGGGTCCTTCCATCCATCACACGACGACGCATCGTTATTCTGGATTTGAAAATTTTGTTGACAACGGTCAGGTAACATTATTATTATTTAGATTATGCCTTGGAGTAAAAAGGTGAGCAAGTGAAAGTGAAAAATAGACAACTAAAAGAAAAAAACAGAAAAGAAAAGGAAAGAAAACAAGAAAAAGTGATAAAAAAAGACACCCAAAAGAAAAAAACGGAATAGAAAAGGAAAGAAAACAAGTCAAAGTGAAAAAAGACAAGTAAAAGAAAAAAACAGAAAAGAAAAGGAAAGAAAACAAGTAAAAGTGAAGAAAAGACAAATAAAAGAAGAAAACAGAAAAGAAAATGAAAGAAAACAAGTAAAAGTGAAAAAAGGCAACTAAAAGAAAAAAAACAGGAAAGAAAAGGAAAGAAAACAAGTAACAGTGAAAAATAGACAACTAACAGAAAAAACCTAAAAGGAAAGGAAAGAAAACAAGTAAAAGTGAAAAAAGACAACTAATAGAAAAAACGGAAAAGAAAAGGAAAGAAAACAAGTAAAAGTGAAAAATAGACAACTAAAAGTAAAAAACAGAAATGGAAAGGAAAGGAAACAAAAAAAACAGAAAAGGAAAGGAAAGAAAACCTGAAAGATCGTCTAGAAGATCAGGAAAAAAAGATGTAGAGAATTACTCCAAGTGAAGAAAAGCAAGGAACACAATAGAAGCAGAAAGAAAGAGGCTGGTTAAAACAGTTGACACTAAGCTCAAAAGAACATGAGGAAACTCCGACTTTTCAACAAAACGTCTTGGTGTTGGTAGGAGAGCAAGAAAATGTGAAATAAGGCAAAGAAAATAAAAAATGGAAAAATAAAACGAATAAAGGCAAATAAAACAAGAAAAACAGAAAGAAAGAGGCAGGTTAAAGAGATGACGTGAAAGACCGTCAGGAAGTTCAGAAAGAGAAAAAATTAACGTTTCGAACAGTACGGAAAACAACTCTTGTTAGTCATCACGAAGAGTAAAAAAAAGGGGGGAAAAAAAGAGGTAGGTTAACGACATGAAGTTGAATAATCCTGCTTCGTTGTTACAATATTGTATTCATGAAAATTCTTTGGAGTGTCTGTATTATTAATGACCTTTATTGTGCTCCTTCAGTCCTCCCTACGACAAAAATTGTTTTATAACTGTATTTTTGATATTCATCACCTCAAGAAGAAGTCCGCAAAATTAAACATCAAAGGCTGACATTTACTTTCACGGTTGAAACGAAAATATAAAATAAAGACATCATTAATTAAATGTTTTTTTTCTGATTTACTGTCGTTTGCATGTATCTTGTAATGTACAACTGACAACACTGTAAAAAGTGTGTTGTAGTCATTAACAACGTATTATAAATATTTGTATTAATTTTAAATTCCAGAGAGTAGCCAACGCAGTTTCCGTGGTGTAGTGGTTATCACATCCGCCTAACACGCGGAAGGTCCCCGGTTCGATCCCGGGCGGAAACATTATTTTTTTATTCAAAAGTTCATTTGCACTCTTGCTTCCTTACACAACCCTCATGTGAAAATAATAAAATACGCAACATTTTTTAAAGCCGTTAATGGATTAATTTTTCTCTCTGAAAATAATAACTGGTTTTCTTCCTTGCAATTGGAACTTTAACTGAAATAACTATATGATGAGTTGTCGCAGGAATTTAATTAGATCGCCTGAAGAAGGTAGAAAACAGTGTGGTGTTAGGGGAGGGGTAATAAAATAAAATTATAATAATAATAGTCCTAATAATAATAGTAATAATAATAATAATGGCCGCTAAATAAATCTGCTCCAGTCTGATTTTAATGGGCAAAGAAAAACAGAAAGAAAGAGGCAGGTCGAAGAGATGACGAGAAAGATCGTCTAGAAGATCAGAAAAAAAAAGATGTAGAGATGATCTCCAAGACGAAAAATACGAAGAAGAAAAATATAACGAAACGAAAGAGGGTCCACAAAACTCAAAATCCCATTTGAGTAGTGCAGGTTTTTTTTCTCTCGTGTTTTGCTTCCTCTGTGCCGTTCTTTGCATCTCTCTGCTTTGTGTTTCTCCCTTTTATCGTTAATTTCTTTCTCCATTCGCTTTGATCTTCCTTCCCGCCTTTTTTAATCTCTTCTTCCTCTTCACTTTGACAAAAAAAAATACTTTTAACCAGCGCTGAAGGGTCGGAAGAGCTGAAACCTCAGTAGGAGGACAAGCCTCATGTTATCCGCTGTTATTGGCTGACAAGACCCTGGTCTTTATTCTTGGAACTGCGATATAAAAAAAATAATGTTTCCGCCCGGGATCGAACCGGGGACCTTCCGCGTGTTAGGCGGATGTGATAACCACTACACCACGGAAACCTTGAGTTAATTCTGGACCAGATACCAAGATAACTGGTTCGGACAGTCGCTGGAACTTTCGCCAGGGCGTTGGCTCCCATACTGCGGCGGGGCGGCCAGACTTTCTTCTCAATGCGACTCTCAATGTTAACTTCGACAGAGTCGTTCAAACAACCCACAATCACAACGTCCTGTCATCTTTGCTGTGATGGATGAAGCTGTGAAGGATCAGTTCCTGGACGGGTCGGTTTAAATCCAAGTTCATATGATTTTTATCTCCCACAGATTCAGTCTTTCCGTTGAACAATAAATTCAGATAATATTGTCAGTAAGGAAGCAGAGAAGAATATTTAGAAAAAAAAATAAACACTCTATTGATCTCCAAGATTCATGTGAAGGGTAATCCAAATGGTGCACGTCGCAAGGCAAATGGACTTTGCTTCTATAACGAAAAAAAAAAACCGGCACGCTTTTCCAGTAAATAAAATGTCGTTAGTTACATTACATATTCTTCCCGAGACTCCCAACACAGAATAAATTAAAATAATTAGCCATCTTGAAATAAATATGATGCATTCTTCAAAGGTGCTGTTTGTTAATATTAGGTCAATGCGAGTATAAAGTCCATGTGTTTCCGTGGTGTAGTGGTTATCACATCCGCCTAACACGTGGAAGGTCCCCGGTTCGATCCCGGGCGGAAACATTTATTTTTTCTGCCAAAGGAGCAAGATAGACAAAGCCTACTCGAGTCTAAAAGAAAAAGTTTTACCTCTTTCATGGTGTCAAAGCTTAACGAGAATTCAAAGCGAATTGTATTAATGAAGAACTATACATTAAAGATGGTATTTTCTCCGGTGTTGGACTGCTCTGTCAGCATCTATCATACAAGAGAGATTTTTTCCACAGGCACCGGATGTAACGGTGACGTCACAGCCCGATAGCCGCGGCCGGCGATAACAGTGACGTCACTCACAGACACACGGCAGCCGTAGTGTGTGAGTGAGAGAGAGGATCCTCCATATCCTGCCTGAGTCAGTCTTGCCGCAGATAAGATTGTGTCAAGTCAGTCAGTCCCTCCTCAACAGAATAACACGACCTGGACGGATTGATAATAAATATATCTCACACACAAGGCAAGACTGGAACAACAGCGGGCCTCGTCAGCTATGTAAGAATTATCTGAACTGACTGGCAAATTTGTGTTCAAGGTTGGAGGATCAGTCAGCAATGATCACTACAACGTATTTCCTCCTTAAGACACAAGTAAATAAACTTCTACCTTTAATAATAACATTACAAGGACTTACGATGACAGTTTTCGAGATATCGTGATATCGATAGTCTCTAGATCTCAAGCAAGTATTTTTAAAATTGTAAATTAATTTCAGCGAAAGATACTGAGAAGGATACATGGACCTGTATGTACGAATGGAGAATGGAGAACTACAGCAGCTCATGAATAACGAGGACATTGTTAGATTTATCAAGAGCAGAAGGACTTAGGATGGATGAAAGCAGAACACCTGGACGGATTATGGACTGGAAGCCAATTGGGAGGAGGAAAAGGGGGAGACCCCGGACAAGATGGGGTTAGATGACATCGAGACGGATATACAAACCATCAAAGTAAGAGGATGGCGGACACTGACACAGGAGGAATTGTTAATAAGGCCAAAACTCACATTGGCTTATAGTGACAATAAAAGAAGAAAAAGAAGAAATTAATTTGAGACCTTATAAATTATAAAAAATTTATTTATTGAAATACCAACTCACAGAATCAATTTAAAACGTTTGTGGAGAAATTTTCTTATCAACGTTTCATTACAGTCCTTTAAAAGGAATTAATGCAGGCTGTATAATAAATATTGTATGTGGATTTTATTGACTCTTACTGCTATGTTCTGGACAAGTCAGAGTAGTTAATTATAATCAGATGTAGTCAGTCAGAGTATTTACATGACTAAATGTCAGTGTTCTTGAAACAGAGCAGAAGCAGTTACCTTAGAAACTTGTTCTCAGAGAATCTTTGGCTGTCAATAATCTATGACATCTCTAGGTAATGTATTATATAAGACTCAAACAACTTTAGCTGTATTTAAGGGAGTTTATGAATTAATCTTCAGGTAATAATTGTGGACCAGTGAACCAGTTCTTTAGAGGATATGAGGGTTTTTTTCTTGTTTTGGATTGCTTTAGTAAACAAATTGAGTTTATTCAAGAATGGCTTTTATATATATATATATGATAATTTTAAATTCCTGTTCGTCCAGGAGTGTGATAATATGCAGCTTGTACTTCATACGCGGCCTCACACAAACAATACGTGACTTGTGTGTGCATCGTCGATGTTAAATACGTGAAGATATGGGAAGGACGTGCACCCTTGAAGGTGCTCTGGTCCTCCACTTTCCTTTCTCATGGCTAGCTAGATGGATGGAAGGAGGAGACACAGAGGTGCCTGCACTCTCCTCTCCAACCCTTCACATAGGATGACTTCATTGTCTGTAGAAACTCCTTGGCTGAGGGGACCATTCACAGACCTGGCCGCAACAATCATCATAACAATGTTACCAATCATTAATAAATAATTATTTGCATGATTTATTGAGCTAAATAAAATTATATTGTGTATTATTTTTACCTTCACCCCTTGGATTCATTAATAAATCAACATTTATATGAATTATTGATCTAAATAAAATTATATTATGTATTATTTTTACCTTCATCCCTTGGAATCATTAATAAATCAACATTTATGTTTTATTGAGCTAAATAAAATTATATTGACGTACTTTTCCCCTTCTCCTCATGGAATCATTAATAAATAATTAGTTACATGATTTATTGAGCTAAATAAAATTATACTGTGTATTATTTTTCCCTTCATCCCTTGGAATCATTAATAAATCAACATTTATATGTTTTATTGAGCTAAATAAAATTATATCGTGTATTATTTTCCATTCATCCCTTGGAATCATTAATAAATCATTATTTATATGTTTTATTGACCTAATTAAAATTATATTGTGCAATTTTTTCCCTTCTCATCATGGAATCATTAATAAATAATTAGTTACATGATTTATTGAGCTAAATAAAATTATATTGTGTATTATTTTTCCCTTCATCCCTTGGAATCATTAATAAATCAACATTTATATGAATTATTGATCTAAATAAAATTATATTGTGTATTATTTTTCCCTTCATCCCTTGGAATCATTAATAAATCAACATTTATATGAATTATTGACCTAAATAAAATTATATTGTGTATATTTTTCCCTTCATCTTATGTAATCTTTAAGAAATTAACAGTTATAAGATTTATTGATCCCAATAAAATTTTATTGCTTCCCTTCACCTCATGGAACCTTTCATAAATTATTTAATGAGGTTAATAAAATTATATTATGTATTTTTGTTCTTCACCTAACGGAATATTTTAAAAAAATCATTATTTATATGTTTTATTGAGCTAAATAAAATTATATTGTGCAATTTTTTCCCTTCTCCTCATGGAATAATTAATAAATCATTAGTTACATGATTTATTGAGGTAAATAAAATTATATTGTGTATTATTTTTCCCTTCATCCCTTGGAATCATTAATAAATCAACATTTATATGTTTTATTGAGCTAAATAAAATTATACTGTGTATTATTTTTCCCTTCATCCCTTGGAATCATTAATAAATCAACATTTATATGTTTTATTGATCTAAATAAAATTATATTGTGTATTATTTTTACCTTCACCCCTTGGAATCATTAATAAATCAACATTTATATGAATTATTGATCTAAATAAAATTATGTTGTGTATTATTTTTCCCTTCATCCCTTGGAATCATTAATAAATCAACATTTATATGTTTTATTGACCTAAGTAAAATTATATTGTGTATAATAAGCAAACTAGCACACCCCAGAATGTGCATTCAGTCTTAACCCCAGTTAGGTGACCGTGACGAGCACAGGACGTCGAACACCGCGACCTCTGTGACTCTGACCACCACATTTTATACACTGTGTAAAATTTATTACTGTTAATGTCAATCTCTGTATTTTGGGTAACTTGTACTATACTTATTGCATTTATTAAGTTGATAATAATAAGAAGAAGTGGTGTGGGTTATATCTTTGGGTTTGGTTTATGTGTAATGTTGTCTTTGTTTTTGTTTAGTTGCCATGGTGACGGCGAAGCGTGTTCAATAAATTAGTTAAAGGAGACTGAGGTTATTTTATTTAATACGCGTGTCCTGCTGAACCTTGATGTAGAAAGTGTAATTTAAGAGCTGTGGAGACGCTCTTCCATTTTCTGTATAGAAAAGAAAACACTTAAGAGAAAGTCCGCGGAGTGACTCAAGCTGGTTCCAACGTTTTAGGGTTCATCTTCAAAGAGAGAAGATAGTGATTTATAATGAGAACGTTGGCAGACGTGTCCTGTTCCAGGGTGAGAAGGTGGTGAGAGGTCATCCTCGCCTAGGTGCCGCCAGCCACTCTTGAGGTGAGTCTTGTGGTCACCAATGACGTCATCCGTGAAATATACTCCAAATGACCTTTGTTACCGATGCAAAGCTTCGTGTATGAGCTGCCGAGTGGTGAAAGGTTACTACGGAGCTCCTCAACCCAGCGATGGCGTAACCCCCCCTTGCTTGGCTGACTCACTCACTCGGTGGTCGGGGAACACAGGTGCGACCATCCTGCTCAAGGCTACGAGGCAAGTCACGTACCTTCCACGGACAATAAACCACCGACCGTCGTCGTGAATCAGACAACAGTTTTGCGGACTGTCGCTGGTCGAAGTTACACATTCCCTTGAACCCTCAGGCCACGTTGAATTATTATTATTATTATTATTTAACAGCAATGTTATTTTTGTCCCCGGTTAACAGCTTTTTCTTCAGTCTTCTGTTGATCCTCTGCGTCCAGCAAATGGAAAAGAACGTGTTTCTAGTCTTTCATGGTATCCGTGGATCGTGACGTAAGAGTCAGGTTACTCTCACATACCAAGGAGCGTCAACCATGGCTCTGAGGATTCTGCATCTGCTCGAAGGTTACAAATCGGTTTCATGGTGGCTTTATATATAATTTGTTTTTATTTTCCAGTCACCAAGGTCCATTTGTTTATTATTATTATTCTGTACGTGTCCCTTTCAAGAGTCGAGATGCATTGTGGGACTTGTTGGTTGTTGATGGTTACTGGTCGGTTCTCCAATGCAGTGAAAGCCCACCAAGTGAAGTCCGCGAAAATCACTTCAAGTCCACGAATTTACTAAAATTACTACTGTAATCAAAACCTTTAGTGTACGATTTTTTTAATTTTTTTTTTTTGAAAAGCTAATAATTTGAAATACTTATTTTAGTGAATACAACACGGTAAAAATAACCCCCCCAAAAAAAATATGGTCGTAATTTTGATAATATTATTGGCACATTTTTATTGTGTTTGCAAACATGGAGGATATAAATAATCATTAATCGATTTTAATTTCTTTTCTTTTTGTAATTTAAAATAAAATATTTCAACAGTTAAATCAAATATAATAATAAGAAATATAGCCAAATACATACAAAAGAAGATAAAGAAATTTCTTGATTTATAAATTTCATTATTTATTAATTTTATTATTCATTATTTTTTAATTTTATTATTTATTAATTGGTTTATTAATTTATTATTTATTAACTGGTTTATTTATTAATTAGTTTGTTTATTAATTTTATTATATAGTAAATGGTTTATTTACTAATTGGTTTATTTATTAAATTTATTATTAATTAATTGGTTTATTTATAAAATTTATTATTTATTAATTGATTGATTTATTAATTGGTTTATTTATTAAATTTATTATTTATTATGCTTATTGTCTATTAATTGGTTTATTTACTAAATTTATTATTTATTAATTGGTTTATTTATTAATTGGTTTATTTATTAAATTGATTATTTATTAACTGGTTTATTTATTAATCGGTTTATTTATTAAATTTATTATTTATTATTTGGTTTATTTATTAAATTTATTATTTATTAATGTTATTATTTATAAATTGGTTTATTTATTAATTGGTTTATTTATTAAATTTATTATTTATTAATTGGTTTATTATCTAAATTTATTATTTATTAATGTTATTGTTTATTAATTGGTTTATTTAATAATTGGTTTATTTATTAAATTTATTATATATTATTTGGTTTATTTATTAATTGGTTTATTTATTAAATTTATTATTTATTAATTGGTTTATTTATTAATTGGTTTATTTATTAAGTTTATTATTTATTAATTGGTTTTTTATTATTCGGTTTATTTATTAAATTTATCATTTATTAATTGGTTTATATTAAATTTATTATATATTTTTTGGTTTATTTATTAAATTTATTATTTATTAATTGTTTTATTTATTAACTTTATTATTTATTAATTAGTTTATTTATTAATTGGTTTATTTATTAATTGGTTTATTTATTAATTTCATTGTTTATTAATTTTATTATTTATTAGTTGCTTTATTTATTAAATTTATTATTTATTTTGCTTATTGTCTATTAATTGGTTTATTTACTAAATTTATTATTTATTAATTGGTTTATTTATTAATTGGTTTATTTATTAAATTGATTATTTATTAACTGGTTTATTTATTAATCGGTTTATTTATTAAATTTATTATTTATTATTTGGTTTATTTATTAAATTTATTATTTATTAATGTTATTATTTATAAATTGGTTTATTTATTAATTGGTTTATTTATTAAATTTATTATTTATTAATTGGTTTATTTATTAATTGGTTTATTTATTAAGTTTATTATTTATTAATTGGTTTTTTATTAATCGGTTTATTTATTAAATTTATCATTTATTAATTGGTTTATATTAAATTTATTATATATTTTTTGGTTTATTTATTAAATTTATTATTTATTAATTGTTTTATTTATTAACTTTATTATTTATTAATTAGTTTATTTATTAATTGGTTTATTTATTAATTTCATTGTTTATTAATTTTATTATTTATTAGTTGCTTTATTTATTAATTGGTTTATTTATTAAATTTATTATTTATTATGCTTATTGTCTATTAATTGGTTTATTTACTAAATTTATTATTTATTAATTGGTTTATTTATTAATTGGTTTATTTATTAAATTGATTATTTATTAAATTGATTATTTTTTAACTGGTTTATTTATTAATCGGTTTATTTATTAAATTTATTATTTATTATTTGGTTTATTTATTAAATTTATTATTTATTAATGTTATTATTTATAAATTGGTTTATTTATTAATTGGTTTATTTATTAAATTTATTATTTATTAATTGGTTTATTATCTAAATTTATTATTTATTAATGTTATTGTTTATTAATTGGTTTATTTAATAATTGGTTTATTTATTAAATTTATTATATATTAATTGGTTTATTTATTAATTGGTTTATTTATTAAATTTATTAATTATTAATTATATTTTTTATTAATTGGTTATTAATTATTAATTAATGAAGTGAGAGTAAACAACGTCACAGTGTCTGTATTAATTAGATAAGAAATCGAAATGACTGAGAAAATTAAGTGATGATACAAAACACCACTGGAAACTTTGTTTCTTTCGTCAGGTGATGAAAAAATGAAATCAATCAGGAGTGACACAACCGCTCAAAATCCAGTGCCACGGTGTTTGCTATATTGTTGTAACTGAATTAATTTTGCAGGGTAATTTGTTGGAGACTTTTAAAGAGAAAAGGGGGGGCTGTAGCGTGGAGAATCGACACATACCGAGTGTGGCCGGCCATTTTATGAAACAACAGAATGACGCAACGTTCTTCACGGTAGCTCAAACGGTCTTTAAGGAAAGATATGTTAAACAGCGCAGGAGGGGCTCGTCGTTGTCCTCGGCGGCGGCGCTGCTGACGTAACACCACGGACGATCCTTGGTGAACGGGATTCGACACGAGGATTTAGAGAAGAAAAGGAGACCGGCACACCTCGTGACGTCACGGCTCGGAACGTGTGGGCACGGTGAAGAATAAACTGTGGATTTCACACAGCAGGGGAGGAGAGGAGGAGGAAGAGTAGACACGCCGCGGGGGATGCGAAAGCTGCTGCTGCTGCTGGTCCGGTGGCGAAACAGTTTGACATGAGCTCTCTGAACCATTATGAATATCTCTGGTATGGGAATATTAAAGCGAAACAACAAACATGCCACTCTCATAAGATCGAAATAAAATGGACAATTTAACAGACAGTGGGCAATTAAAAACAGCAAAACCCAACGTTACCATCCACAGTGGACAAGCCAAGAGAAAAAGATCATTACACATTTTAACCAAAGACACATATAAACAATATTTTTATATGTAATAATTTTGAAAAAAAAACCTGATAGTAATCACGAAGAGTACTGTTCGAAACGTTGGAGTTTCTAACATATTTTTTTCTGAACTTCCTGACGATCCTTCACGTCATCTCTTTAACCTGCTTCTTTAGTTCTGTTCTTCTTGTTTTCTTTGCTTTTCTCTCTATTTTTTTATTTTATTTGCCTTTCTTTTCTTTTAAAAAAAATGTTCTCGCTCACCTTTCTACTCCTTAGACAATGGAATACCCCGAATAATCTAAATAAAAATGTTACCTCACCACTGCCTAGAAATTTCAAGTCCAGATTGTTTCTTCTTTGCTGTTACAACATAGTATTAATGCAATTCTGTCGAGTGTGTGTATTATTAATGACCCTATTTGGGCTCCTCCGCATCAAACGCTGTGATTTACCTTTAGGGTTGAAACGAAAAAATAAATAGTTATTTTCTTTCTGGTGTTACTGTCATTTTCATTTATCTTATAATGTACAACTGACAACACTGTAAAGAGAGTTCAGTGGTCATTAACATCTCTATTAAAAATATTTGTATTAATATTAAATTCCAGGGTGCGGCCAACACAGTTTCCGTGGTGTAGTGGTTATCACATCCGCCTAACACGCGGAAGGTCCCCGGTTCGATCCCGGGCGGAAACATTATTTTTTTTAAAATTTTATAAGTAATAAATAATAAGTAAATGTAAACCAAGTGGCGCTCGATGAGCAATTTACAGGGAAATTTACTCAAGATGCCTTATTCGATCAAGGAATTACTTGTCAACACGCTTCTTACGGTGAGGTTTCATTACAAGCGTTGCTTATTGAAGTACCAGATACGATTTACCCTATTAAAGATTTGGTTACTAATGAAGCAAGACTTAACGGTTTATTTAGTAGAGACATTTACAGCCGCGACGTCTTAATCTTTAAAAACCAACACTCTGTTGAATATTGGTCCTATACACTCCCTCTTCTTCTTTAAAAATAAAATAAAATGTGGCGTATCTCTCGGAATCTAATAGCTTCACTATATTATATATTCTGCACGTTTAACCAGAACTCTTATTTTTTTCTTAGTAAAACAATTATGTTTACGAGCCTTCACTGAGCCACGGAACTGCGACATATAAAAAAAATAATGTTTCCGCCCGGGATCGAACCGGGGACCTTCCGCGTGTTAGGCGGATGTGATAACCACTACACCACGGAAACATGTTATATTTAAGACCCACGCATTAATTAAATATCTAGAACCAGCTGCTCGAGTTTCACCCCTGAAGAAGGATGGTGAATGCTTTCATTTCCACAAAATGGCTTCTGAAATCAATTCTTTCTGTGTTGAGACGAGGGTTGAGGGAGACTCTCACGAGGAATTTCTGATTAAACAGAAGAGACAGTGTGCTTTAATTGAGCGGTTCATTACTAAACACTGCCATTTTGTAAATTTATCTTGTACCAGGAAGAACCCCAGAAAATATCACCCACGGTGATTAAAAATTTAAAATGGAAAGAGCTTTCAAAAATAAATGAATTCTCGCATTCTTTAGTTGTTTTGAAAATATATAATTTCCTAATTTATATGCGGCCTGTTTCGGGTCTCGCAGGCAGAACCTTGAAGGAGAGACACGAAGGGGCTACCTTTGGGGGATGCCTTTTCCTCTCCGTTTTTGAAGTAAGGGTCCCACAAGCCGAGGCCTGTTTTGAGGGGTGTGTGTTCCGGGGTCGTGACCTTGGGGCATACGGTAAGAGTTGTCTGCTATTCCTATTGGAATAGTCGGCCAGCTGCCTCCTAAACTGGTCGAGGCACTGAGAAGGGAATGCTGCGTCCCCACAGCAAAATCCTCTCCCGCTATCCAGGGAAGGGCGTGGGACAAGTACCCAATGCCCAACCTACCTAATGCAGGTTTTTTAGGGTTTGTCTTGCATTACTTTTAGGCGAATGCCGGGTGGGATCCTTAAACTATAGCCCGGGGGCCCCTAGTTAACCCTTGGCTACCTTCCTCTACCCTTCCGCATCCCCCCTTTCAAATCCCTTCCTATGCTATTAAAGGGGAGTTGCCCAAGGTGGATTAGCCTATCTACCCCATTAAAAAAAATAATTACATGTAACGTGAGAAAAATCTCTTGCTTCAGTTAGTATCCACTCGTTGTTAACTTCGTAAATAAGTAACTAATTTTTAAATGCATTATTTGTAATTACAGTAATTATTTAATATATATATATATATATATATATATATATATATATATATGGTAAGGCTGAATGACTTTGTGAAAAGGTTTAATGCCAACAAGTGGAATTAAATCCAAAAAAAAGGACAGAGGAATTTCGAAGAATGATGGAATGTGACACAGATGTCAGCTGAGCAGCGAAGAGGGGCCCTGAGTATCCAATGCTGCCGTATTGGTGATAGCAGGGACCTACTAGCGCCCTCGAGCGACAGGAGACGTGGCGGAATCAGAAAGCTGGCTAAGGAAGAAGCTGAAAAGAAGAAAGTACAGGAGTGGCAGGAAAGGTGGGAACAAGAACCAAAATGGAAAATGGACGGCGAGGCTGATCCCACGGTTGAAAGATTGGATTGCCCGGAAACACGGAGAGGTAAACCATTACCTGACACAATTCCTAACGGGGTCACGGGTACTTCCGCAAGTACCTCAAAGTAGACAGCCCGAACTGTATGTATTGTGGAGGCATGGACAACGCGTGTGACGGATGGCTGCAAGAGCGAAACCAATTGGAACACCGGAGACTGTAACCCATACGATGTTGAAGGATGCGTACCTCTGGAATGCAGTGGCTGTGTCTTCAGAAAGGATCCTCAGGATTAAGAAGCGCGATGACCACGAACTACACCGGCAAAAGGGATGACGAGAAGCCGTGAGAAACGACTCCGGCCTGAAGTAAGGCTAACGCGGTTCCCGGGGCGGAAGTCAAGTGGATTGGTAAGGGGTTCGTGGTTTTAGTGAGTAAGAGTCTCACAGTCCCCCCCCCCCCCCTCTCAGGTGTCCGTGAAGGATTTCCACTGTTATCACTCTAAAATATATATATATAAACTCCTGACGGAAGATGTGACGTCACATATATTGAAGGTAATAGTCCCTTTATGTATTATTAGTAATGTTGCAGGTTATTAGCATGTTTAATTTTTGGCGTGGTGTGATTGAAAGACACACCAGGAAGAACAGCAGGAACAGGTAACATTAGTCCTCCTGGTGTCGTGCATGATGGACATGAGTCGTTGTTTGGCAACGTCAACTGTTACCAGGACCGCCGTTTGAGTCATTCCGTTCCACCCTGCGAGGTTAACGGATTGGTTGATCCCCTTGCCCCCCCCCCTTCTCTCCCTCTTTTGGGGAAATCTGAACCGCCGGATGAAATCACAGTTTACAAAACTCCTCTCCTCCTCGAGAGTCTCCGCGAAAGCCGGCTGTTGGGCGCAACACACAATTAAAAGCGATGGCGTCGTAGGCGAAATCGAGCTATTAAAAATTAGCACCGGGCCTAATTCGCCGTGGCACGCACGAGCGCCCTGTCTTCACCCCGCTGCGGGTTTCTCCTGGGCCTTTACTACTGTTCTCTGATAAAAACCCACGCCCGCGCCCCCCCGTCAAGACTTTAAGGGAACGTGGGCCATTGTGTTCCAGCTGTGAGGAACAAATATACGACTTGGAGTCAGATTAAGAAAACATAACGTACGTTATGCTCACTATATTAATCATATAAACGAGGAGTCTGCGAGGGCTGTTCTCTCGCAGGCAGAGCCTGGTAGGAGAGACAGAAAGGGGCTACCTTTAGGTCGGCCAACTGCCTCCTAAACTGGTCGAGGGACGGGGAAAAGGGAATGCTGCGACCCCACAGCAAACTCCTCTCCTGCTATCGGAAGGGCGTGGGACAAGTACCCCAAAGTCCGACCTACCTGCTGCAGGTTTTCCTAGTGTTATCACTGCATTTCTTTAGGCGAATGCCGGGTAGGATCCTTAAACTACAGCCCGCGGTCCCTAGTCAGCCCTTGGCAACCTTCCTCTACCCTTCCGCATCCCCCCTTTCAAATCCCTTCACATGCTATTAAAGGGGAGTTGCCACCATGTGAATTACCCACATGTAGCCTGTTACCCTAAAAAAAAAAGGATGCCTTTACCTCTCTCCGTTTTTGGGCTGAGGTTCCCACAATCCGAGGCACCTCGACCTGTATTGAGAGGTGTGTGTTCTTGGGGACGCAGACCTTGGGGCATACGGTAAGAGTTGTCCGCTGTTCCCATTGAAACAGTCGGCCAGCTGCCTCCTAAACTGGTCGAGGCATGGGGAAGAGGGAATGCAGCGTCCCCACAGCAAACTCCTCTCCCGCCATCCAGGGAAAGGCGTGGGACAAGTACCAAGAGCCCGACCTACCTGATGCAGGTTTTCATAGTGTTTTCCCTGCATTACTTTTAGGGGAATGCCGGGTAGGATCCTTAAACTACAGTCCGGGGGCCCCTAGTTAACACCTTGGCTACCTTCCTCTACCCTTCCGCGTCCCCTCTTTCAGATCCCTTCCTATGCTATTAAAGGGGAGTTGCCACCATGTGGATGAACCTCATGTAGCCTGCCTACACCTCAATAAAAATAAGTGTTACAAACTGTTTCCTAACACGAAAGTGGTCAAATGAATTCCTGACGCTTTTGAGGTTAGTTGAAACTTTGAAATCGCCCATCCTTGATTGATGATTCGTGATCTCTTGTGATTTCTTCAAGTTTGATTCTGAGATAACGCGTCCTGTAAGTTGATAATGGAATTGTTCATTTTTTTGGGAACCAGAACACGACTCCCCCGTGATCAGTGAATGCCGTTTCTAATTTCGTCCTTGCTAAATTTCTTCCCCCCCCCCCCTCCCAGGTTGTTTGTTTGTTTTTTTCCATCGCAATTCCAGCAGCTCCCGTAGTAACAGGACGATCCTCGCCCACAGACGTTGCTAGGGAGTGAATGTTTATGGAAAGATAAGCCCGTCCAAGCTTCCTCGAAGGCAAGACAACAAGTGTTGAGCCGCTTTCTCCGCGAATTAATAGGCAAAGGACGGCGGACACGCACGAAATCTCCCATCAGCACGCTTTTACGACCAGCTTATGCAAAGATGATGAGGCTTGCGTCAAGGGTGCACTCGACCATGAAAGCATGGGGCTGCGGGGTTGACCTCACACTTTAAGAACCAAATTCAAAATGGCCACTCTTGGTTTGTATACAACGATTAATAAAATTTTATCAATGTATTGAGAGCTGTGATTTCCTTCAGTGCCGAGTGGGTTTTAATTATTAGGGATTGTAAATGTTGTAATGAGGTCAGATCGGAGCAGTAAGTCACCATCTTGTAGTTGCCAGGAAACGGCGAGTAGACATTCTTTGACGACATTTTTACAGAGTCTTGCACTGAAGAAAATGAGCTCTGACCTGATTCTTTGGCGTTTTCCACAGATTAACAGCCATTCTTTGATGATATTTCACTCAATCTGGTTTGAAGATTGTCGGTGACCTGATTATTTGGCGTCTTCCACAGATCCACGGTAAATATTGGATAATAAAATACTGAGTCTTGCATGAAGATGATCTGTGACCAGATTGTTTGGCGTCTTCCACAGTCAATCTTTGATAATAATATACTGGGTCTTGCCTGAAGATGATCTGTAACCAGATTGTTTGGCGTCTTCCACAGATCCACGGTAAATATTGGAAAATAAAATACTGAGTCTTGCCTGAAGATGATCTGTGACCAGATTGTTTGGCGTCTTCCACAGATCCACGGTCAATCTTTGATAATAATATACGGGGTCTTGCCTGAAGATGATCTGTAACCAGATTGTTTGGCGTCTTCCACAGATCCACGGTAAATATTGGATAATAAAATACTGGGTCTTGGCTGAAGATGGCCTGTGACCAGATTGTTTGGCGGCTTCCACAGTCAATCTTTGATAATAATATACTGGGTCTTGCTTGAAGATGGTCTGTAACCAGATAGTTCGGCGTTTTCCACAGATCCACGGTCAATCTTTGATAATAATATACGGGGTCTTGCCTGAAGATGAGCTGTGACCAGATTTTTCGGCGTCTTCCACAGAGTGACGGCCATTCCTTGATGATATTTTACTGAGTCCCGCCTGAATATTCTCTGCGACCTGATTCTTTGGCGTCTTCCACAGATTGACGGCCATTCTCTGACGATATTTTACTTAGTCTGGTTTGAAGATTATCTGTGAGCTGATTCTTTGGCGCCCTCCACAGATTCAGGGCCAATATTTGATAATAATATACTGGGTCTTGATTGAAGATGATCTGTGACCAGATTGTTTGGCGTCTTCCGCAGTCAATCTTTCATAATAATATATTGGGTCTTGCTTGAAGGTGATCTGTAACCAGATAGTTCGGCGTTTTCCACAGATCCACGGTCAATATTTGACAATAATATACTGGGTCTTGCCTGAAGATGAGTTGTGACCAGATTTTTTGGAGTCTTCCACAGAGTGACGGCCATTCTCTGATGATATTTTACTGAGTCCCGCCTGAAGATTCTCTGCGACCTGATTCTTTGGCGTCCTCCACTGATTCAGGGCCAATATTTGATAATAATATACTGGGTCTTACCTGAAGATGATCTGTAACCAGATTGTTTGGCGTCTTCCACAGATTCGCTACATTTCTTTGACGATATTTTACAGAGTCTTTCGTGAATATGATCCGTGACCGAATTTTTTGGCGTCTTCCACAAATTCGAAGCCATTCTTTGATGATATTTTGCTGAGCATTACAGGGACCAAATTATTTGGCGTCTTCAACAGTTTCACGACGAATCTTTGATGATATTTTACAGAGCCTTGCCTGAAGATGATGTACGATTTCATTCTTTGGCATCTTCAACAGATTCACGGCCATTCTTTGACGTTATTTTACTCTGTCTTGCCTTGAAGGTAATGTGCGACTCTATTCTTTGGCGGCTTCCATTGATTCACGGCTAATTTTTGATGATATGTTACTGAGTCTTGGTTGAAGATCATCTACGACCAGATTTTTGCCTCTTCCACAGACTCAAGGCCATCACTTCACTTTAAGGTTTTACAACAAAAAAATCGTCCTTCAGTACTCTTTTTGGTCGCAGCTGCAGTTTCTCTAGTTTCAAACCAATCTCCAAAAAAAAACCTGATTTCTCTATGACATCATCTGAACAGGGATACAAAATAATGAAAACATATCAACCCTGACGCTTCCGGAGTGATATTGATCTCAAGATGGCGTCGTAACTGGAGGCGCCGCCGCCGCGACGCATGAGAGACGTCAGATCCATCACCGTCAGTGTTGTGATCCTCCTCCTTCTTCACGGTGGTCCCGTCTCCCCCCGCCGCCACCACCACCTCCACAACCCTCCACCACTAAAAATCTATTATCATAACCTGCCTGGCTCGTTATCTCCTCAGCGATGCCTCCAGTCATCACCGGGACGGTCAATTAAAAGCCGCGTCCCTCCTGATCAGCTGTCACCACTAATGAAGCTCTTCAGAATATCAAAAGAGTTCTGGCATCAACATTTTTTTTAACTATATATGGTGGATGCTTGTCTACAATCACCCCTTGTGCTGGCGCCATAAGTGGGGAAGCTCGCACAAGAGGTTGACTCAAGATAAAACGCTCCATTCTTCCCACTGGATACGGATGTTGCCTGTGACGCAATTCCACTCTGGCGTTCACCACGTGACCTCGAGAATTGCCCCCAAGGAGGTTTGTTTGTGAGTCCCACCGTCGGTGTATTTATTTTTTGCTAATTGGCCTCTCTCTCAGTGTTGACTGAAGGCGAGTGAGAACTGGTTGAAAGACTTCCGTTGCCCCGACGTCCATCCACACCGCTGGAGGACTTCTCCATGTTCCACTAAGACAAACTTGAAAATAAAATAAAACTAATATTATTATTATTAATGGAAGAAAAGATGGACGAACTCCTGCGGTGTAAAATAAATCTTCATGGTCTTGTAGGAAAAATAAAATTACAAAGAAATTGATTACAGCCGGTAATAAAAATTGATAAATCACTTTTATTATTTAATTCCTTCTTCTTCTTAGATTCTAAAGACAGTGTTTTGTTTGTTGTTTTAATGACGACGCTCTGTCTACACAAGATTCTTCCCCTCAACTGCCAACATGTCGGTATTAATGCATTTTGTGTGTGTGTATTTAATCTACGAATAGGAGAAGCCTGCGAGGGTTGTTCTCTCGCAGGCAGAACCTTGTAGGAGAGACAGGAAGGGGCTACCTTTGGGGGATGCCTCCTCGTCTCTCCGTTTTTGAACTGAGGTTCCCACATGCCGAGGCCTGTTCTGAGAGGTTGCATGTTCCGGGGTCACAGACCTTGGAGCATACGGTAAGAGTTGTTCGCTGTTCCCATTGGAACAGTCGGCCAGCTGCCTCCTAAACTGGTCGAGGCACGGAGTAAGGGAATGCTGCGTCCCCCCAGCAAACCCCTCTTTCCCGCCATCCAGGGAAGGGCGTGGGACAAGTAGCCACTGCCCGACTTACCTGATGGAGGTTTTGCTAGGGTTTTCCCTGCATCACTTTTAAGGCGAATGGCCCGGGTAGGACCCTTAAAATATAACCCGGGGGCCCCTAGTTAACCCTTGGCTGCCTTCCTCATCCCCCCTTTCAGATCCCTTCCTATGCTATTAAAGGGCAGTTGCCACTATGTGGATTACCCTCACGTAGCCTGTCGACAACCAAAAGAAAAAAGTGCGTCGAAAATGAAGGAAAACAGCAGGTAAAACTAAAAAAAAAATTAATAAGGTTGATAATTTTGTATATTTATTTATTTTGATTACTTTCTTTTTATTTTGTCTCTCTTTTACATTAATTTCCCCCCTCCCCCCGCCCTCTTACAGTTAAACAGCATCTCATGCAAATGCACCACTTCACATCCAAAGAGTAATCCTACTTTGGCTTATGACGTTCACTTTTCTGAGAGCTTCCTTTCAGTTTCTGTGAAACGAGCACTCACACTTCTGCACTTTAATCAAACGGAATAACATTTCAGCGCCGGGCACTCACTCGCTCACTCACTCACTCACTCACTCACTCACTTTGGCCGTCGTTACATTTTGATGAAGGACCCGTCACCAACCAAGCAGGCCGTCCAGAGGATAACGAGTTGTTCTCACGTGAATGCGGCGGGGGACAGAGAGAGAGAGAGAGAGGAGAAGGGCGCCCCCATCCCATCCATCGCAGAGTTTCGAATTCGAAACGTTCCTCGTCAACAGCTGCTTGCGCCCCCCCCCCCCTTACACGCTGACAGATGCCCTCACGTGGTAGATACGGTTACAGGACTCGCCGACAAGCGGATATTAGTTCCGATCACTGGGGAAGTGCCCCTCCCTCTAAAACACGAGACGCGCCGTCCGCCATGTTGAATCCACTTCTGCAAGCTGAAAAACACTTGATGTCACTAAATTTAAAAATGGGAACAGCAAACAACTCTTACAGTATGCCCAAGGTCTGTGACCCCCAGGAACATACACCTCTGAAAACAGGCCGAGGTGCCTCGGTTTGTGGGAACTTTAGTTCAAAAACGGAGAGAGGAAAAGGCATCCCCAAAAGTAGCCCCTTCGTGTCTCTCCTCCTAAATAAATATACAAAATTTTCATCCTTATAATTTTTTTTTTCCATTTTACCTGAAGTTTTTTTCCTTCATTTTCGACGCACTTGAACCGAAAACCATTTACGAACACAATAATTATACCTCTGAAATAATTTATCAACGAAAAATTAAAACAACGTTTCTATTTTGTATCATTCTTATACTTGTACACTTCGTAATTATATATATATATATATTCTAATAAATAAAATAGACTGTATGTATGTATCTATGTATGTTCCGCATACAAATCTACACCCGCGGACCCAAATTTCGTACACGTGTTCTTTTCGAACCGTAAAAAAACCACTGTGGGGATGTAAGACACGTCTACAAACCCCCAGGGGGAGTGGGGGTTGAAATTTTCAAACATGGTAAAAAGGCCGATATTTTTGTAGACTAAATATTTTACTGGGTCATTGAGAATGAGTGTGTTTCTCCCGTCGTTGTTTGGGTATAAATTCAACCCCTTTCTGTAAACGAAAGGGAGCACTATTAAGGGTGGGGGGTGGAGGGGCGGTTACATAGGAATAAGACGAAAGCAAACAGAGATTGGAGTCGAATCCAGGGTTATGGATGTCGCCGAGTTTAACGTCGGACATCCAGGGGGTAGTGTATATTATAAATATGAAAACTAACGCAACGTTTCACCCCCAGCCCCCCATTTATCAATTTAGATGAACATAAATTTTCTTGTAATTTACGAATTTAATTGATATTTATACCCGAAGACGTCCCTAATGCGGACGAAACGTTCTGTTCGTTATATTATAATTATTTAAATTATATAACACATTTCTGACTAATAGGCTGGTGGTTTAAAAGAAGTCAGATTAATATAATTATTAACGTATGCCGGTTAGTATTTTCACCACTTCGACGAATAAATTACCAATGAGTCCTTTCTAATAAAAATTATCTTCCTTTTCGTGAGACTGGATAGCCTACAAGATCACCATCCACGTTGGGCAACTCCCCTTTAATTGCAAAGGAAGGGATTTGAAATGGGGGATGTGGAAGGGTAGAGGAAAGCAGCCAAGGGTTAACTATGGCCCCCGGGCTATATCTTAAGGATCCTACCCGGCATTCGCCTAAAGAAATGCAGGGAAAACCCTAGGAAAACCTGCATTCAAGCAGTCGCATAATTTATTCATAAGGTTACCAATATTGTTAATGAGAATCTTAATCGATTTTTATTTCTGCTCCAGGTCGAGTGAACTGTCTATAAATGCCTCAACCACAGTGTTCTGATATGTATTTTCCAAGTTGACGAATTAGCATTAATAGTTTCACTGCCTGCTGATAATGGACGCATGACCACCACAATTGCTCCTCAAGTGATCTACTAACGATCAAAGCTGACCATCTGTCAGCACCGTCGCTGAAAGATGTTAGAGGGGGGTTTCGGTCTGGTCGTGAGCGTTCCCGAACGGCAACGGTCGCACAGCACATGTCGGTGACATCACTTCCGAATTATTATGCTGACGACGACATATGTCCGGGATTGTCGCCGTCAAGGTTGAGTTGTCATCGCCTGGATAGGTGTGAGTCACTCGCCCTCTGGTGACCTGCCTCTTCTCTAAATTCTCCGAATACTGCGTGCTCCTTCACAAAAACAAATGGCTCTCCGTCGACTCGTCACAACTGGAACGTTCTACCTGCTGAAGTGTTAACGTTAGATGGTCATTCAGGAGTTGGGCCAAAAGGGCACAAGCTGTGAATGAAATATTCATATGCAATTATTATATTAATTATTTTTAACAATGTGTGGGTTTGACCCTGAATATTAATCGTGACCAGTCTTTTATCAGTCAAATAAAATCAGGAATTATTATGAGATCCATCAATTGCCTCATGAATGCAAGACTTTGCTTTGGAAGTAAAAGAAACTACCAAAATTTCCATCTGAAACTTCCATATACGTTAGTTTCAATCAAACAACTCATTCAGACAGTTTAATCATAAGACCATATTAATTCTATGAGAATGTGTGTAATTCTGTGACAGAAACATACTCAGAATATTACAAGCTGACGATATGACCTAAGAACTAAGTAGTTCTTCTGTGACGTGACCCAGTCTTCTCCAGTGACAAGTGCTTTTGTATTTCAAAAGAAGAGGGATCCGTTGATGTCCTTTTCTAGTTTCGAGTGAGTGATAGTTACTTTTATCACTTGAGACATCTTTAACATATAGCACTTTCACGTCTCGTGTGTCGTTAGACACATACCATGAGTCTCCTGTCCTTCCTAATAAAAATTAGCTTCCTTTTCTTGACACTGGATAGCCTATATATATATATACATAAATTTTTGATTGGTTTCTCAGTATTATGGCCATATTAGATTTGCTCGTGTAACTCCTAGAATTCAATACCATAAACACATATACGTTGAGTTTAAATATTATTTTATAAACAAGGAGTTTATCTTCAATTGGACCTTCCTACCAAGTAACCATTGCATTTCTTTGACCTTTAGATCTATATGTTTTTCTTAACTACATGTTAACCTGTTAACTAATTGCGTTCCTAGGTATTTGTATGCCATTTATGTGCACACAAGTCTTGTCATAGGGTGAGGTTGACTTGCAAAGTTTCATCTTCATTTATCTTAGTTTTACACTTCTGAGTCCATGCTTGTATTTCATTTATATGGTATTGTAATGAATTGGTTGTTACTTGAGGGTCATTTGTTGGAGAAAAAGACAAGTGTGTCCTGAGCCAATGTGCCAATTGTAGTATTATACTTCACTGATAAATCTGAAGTATGTATTTATAGTAATAAACCCAGAATACTACCCTGTGGTACACTAGACTTGATCAGTTTTGTGGCAGATACACTTTAACTGGCTCTCGTTCTGAATTTTCCTGCCTTTTAAGAAGGATTTTAGGAGGGGACAACATTTTTCTGAACGTTTATGAAAATTAATTCATAAAGTTCAAATTACATATATTTAAAGCATTGAGAAGAAGTTTCCATTTTAAATTTGATATGATTCAATTCCTTTACATATTGCTAAAAATAGTTATGTATTCCTGTACTTGAGATTCAGATTAATATTAAAAAGAAAGAGGACTAATATTAAAGGAGAAAAATCACACACAGTATTGTAGAGTGTTAAGCTTCTTTTTGTTAAAGCTAACTGGTTATTTTCAACCTGTTCAAACAGAAAAAACACCACGGTCTTGTATCAGTCGACACACATGTGGGTTAATAATAATGTTATACATCACAGTGCCTTTGAGCATTAAAAGAAATATAATATAAATATTAAAATATTTTTTTTACAACATACCTGACAGTGTGTTGTTTTGACCCTGAAGATTAATCTGTGAACAGTCTTAATCAGTCAAATAGGAACAGGAATTATTATGAGATCCATCAATTGCCTCATGAATGCAAGATTTTGCTTTGGAAGCAAAAGAAACTACCAAAATTTCCATCTGAAACTGTCATGAACACATAATATATTTTAGTTTCAGTCAAACAAATCATTCAGACAGTTTAAACATTAAAACAGTTTAATTCTATGAGAATGTATGTTCTCTATGAGGGAAACATTTATAACATAATGACAAATCATTCAGTCAAAAACAGTATGCAGAAGGTACAAATATGTATATATATATATATAGAAATATTGTTTTTTTTTGTTAATTAAAAAGAAAAAATGACAAGTAAATTAAAATTTGAATTAAGAATAAGTTAATGGTCTCTTAAATATATCTGAGGTTAATTGTATTCCAGAGATTAGGGTGAGTATAACGATGGATTTTTGTTTAATTACATTTTAACCACTCACATCATTCAGAAAGCTTATAAAATTGTTTGAATCTATTACACAATATGGGGATGAGAATTACAATAGATTTTTATGACATCAGACTAATTGTCTCTTTGATCCTGAGGTGAAGGTAAAGTTATGCCACATGGAAAGTGTCAAGTGATACAGGGTTCGTAGCTTATAATTAATGTCTTAATAAGAAACAGGGAATGATTAACTCATTTCCATCATATTTATGTATTACATGTTTCATTTAAGTATCATTAATCATTTTTAATTTAAAGTAAATGAAATTTACATTTTTAATATTATTGAATTTATAATATTATAGTAAAAATAACAAACAGTTGGTGCCAAATAAGTACAAATTAGTATTCAGGCAACATGTCTAATGATTGATAAGTTTCTGTACAGAGTATCAGAAAATTGTGCAGTTAACATTTGACTTTAACCTCGATGATTTCTTAATTCATTAATGTAGACTACAAGTTTCTAAAAACAAAAATGTAGTCATGTTTATTCCACTCCTTTTCTGGAGCTCAAAGGGATTTAAATTCTGTGTGTGTTCATTTTGTTTAATGAAAGTGTGTCAAGGTTTGTGCTAAATTTATGATAATCAATGATGACATCATTAAATATATAAAGTGACACGAGAGAGTAAGAATATCTAATTTTTCATTTATGTGAATTAACCTTACTTATTATTTGGATTACACATTAATCGGTAAGAAGGCCATGTAGAACGACTCTAAAAATACTTTAATATGTCATTATTTTTTGCACTTTTAGCCTCTATGTACATAATTTGAAGTTCTCAGTTCTCTGAATTTCTTATATGATCTTTCCAACACAATTTATTTAAAGACAAACGCCAAAGAAATTTTGAATTTTCTATTTCTTCAGACATATATTTTTATACAGCTACAGACTTCAAAAAGGAATTATAAGTATGAAATCATCATATTCTGAGTGGTTCGTTACATTTTTTCTGGTAGTCAAGTTACAGGAAAACAAATCACAGCATAAATATATATGATTGCTGTTTTGTCAATCTGTTTTTTCTTTAATTTATATGCTTGTGTGACCTGCAAAAATTAACCACTTGATAGGGAGAATTCATTAACTTTGGCAGATCATTGAAATAAATTAAGAATAACAGAGGTCTTAAAAATAGTAACCTGTAGTTACACATCCAGCTTTAAAACTAAACATCATGTCGCCATATGAATATTACATGTATTTCTTTGTTTCCTTTGTTTCTTTGTTGATAAGTAAGACTTAAACTATAAATTAGACATATTAGTAACTCTTAATCATTTTCAGGGAATATACTGGCTTCTATTTTGAACAACATTTCCTAAATCCAAATTGACCTGAAGAAAGTAATTTATTTTTATTTCGATGATTAAAGACCCAAATCTATTATACTTGCTTAAAGATTAGAGAAGATACAGGAAGAAAAAGCACTCAAGATCTTAAGTAACATTTTTATGCTTCTGATCCTAATTATTCAGGTAAAGAATAGGTAATAATATTTTCAACCAAGCTACTACTCATAAGAATGAATATTGATTGCTCCATTCAGTATTAAGTAAGACCAAGGCAGTTTAAAAATGAGAGTAGCATAAACAAGTGACAAATAAATATAAACAAAAACTAATAATGGTGAACAAAATAGCAAACTTAATAAATCTAAAGACACTCGGTTGAGTGCAAAATGAATACATTCAAAGACAATTGAAATAATTTTACACAAACTTTCACACACTATCTATACATTTTTTTCTGCTTCAGGCAATTCTCAAAATGTTCAGCTATCAAACTATACCAATTTAATGCTCAGTAAAATAAGAACAATTTTGTTGCAATCTAAACTTCTTCGATTTGGCATTTACATGTTGCCATATTTTTATTAAAAAAAAAATTATCCCTAGTACCTGCAGTATACTTCTATTTCCTTTCCTCACTTATTTCATTTCATCCCATGATTTCTTTATATAAATAAAGTATGATGGCAATCGGGGGATGTGAAGCAAAATAATCATGATTCTCACATCCATACAGACTTAAAGGTGGATGACGGGGCTTCTTGAAATATTATTTAATCTTTCTCTCAAGCACATAATTGATTATATTCATCCTCTCGATACAATTTTCCACAATTTATGCCAGATTATTACATACGAAGACAATGTTTTACTTGCAGTTGCTTCTTCATGTGAAATTAAATCATCTCTACTGATCGACAGTTAAAACTGGACTTCAAAGGTTTTCTTAGTATTGAATACAGAAAGACATACTCCTCCATGTGCATGTCTGTATGTAAAGACAATATGCACTCATGTCGTCAATTTAATTTCAAGTTTTAGTTTGAAAAAGAGAAGTCCCTTTTCATTAGTCTCGTAACTTTCAATCACCCCATCCAGGTTTTTTTGACTGTACAGCTTACTTTATAAACATTAATTTGTTCAATATTCATACTGTTAGAGGAGATGAACTTAGGACACACAACATTCTGGTCAGGAACACGTTAAAAACATTCTGAACTTCAAAGTGTTCTTAGACATTTTCAATCTACAAATCCTGAGAAGAATATTCATCCCAGTGAGATATGAAAAGTATGCACAATATATCACAATGAGTTGCTTTCTATTATATGTATCAATTATAATTTTCTATCTAACCATATAACAAAAAATTTTAAATTGCAATTCAGTTTTGGTAATAACAATTCTAAATTTTATATTATTTGAAACAAATTAAGTCTATCATTTCACTGGCCCATATTTGGACGAATATAACCTTTAAAACTAGCTCATCCTATCTCATTGTATTGCAAGTTATGTATGTGATGTCTATGCGCCTGGCTTATTTGGTTTTTGATATAGAAATGTCGAATCACCATTTTACTCACTATCTCGTTTTCTTTTTTTATTAAAATGAACAATTATTTATCTTATTAAAATCAGCTTATAGATGCATTTGTTTAAAACTGTACAGCTACTAAATAAATTCTTTGTAGACATATCCAAGTCACACTTTTGTGAAAAAAAAACCTAATTCTTCTTCCACAGTAACATTTTTAGATAATGTACAAAATGCCAGCAATGAAAGCTCAGAAATTAAAGAATATCACTAAAACTATAGTGCAAATGCACTGAAACATACCTTGAAGTACTGGAGTAGAGATCTGTGGCAATATAAAGACAACACAAATATGGAAATTTTGGTCGTTTTAATATTTTCGATTCTAGATTTGTCAACAAGTTATGTAAAAATGTTAAGTTTCAGTTGACTGATCAATTAAAACCCCTTCAACTTGGATAGGATTGGAATGAAATACTTGCAAATAGTATCTGTTCATTTAGCTGTGATTTATAACATTTGGAATAAGGTAGCATTTGAATTGTGTCTACTGTCTTAACTATTACCAAGAGATTTGTTTAATCAACATAAAGCAAATATGCGGTGAAGTAAAAATTAGAGGTGAGTAAGGTAATGAGACAAGATTGAGATTGTTAGGGTACTCCGTAATTTAGAGGGTGGCCCAAATGTGAAAAATTAACTACCAGCAGATCACAATCGACATTACACATATCTAAGTGCTATCACTATTTTAATGCAATGTATTGTTCTTTATTTGAAGTTTATTGGTAATGCTGGTGAGAAAATCTAAATGAGTTTTTACTGTTCTAAATGGAAAATGCTTTCTTTCTTACTTCTTCCGCTCTCCCACAATTTATTTGATATACGATAGAATCTATACCAAATATGATGCGCTTTATAAATCCTTTATCAGATATTATTTATCGAAGTAATTAACAAGTTTTACAATGCACACTATAAAATCAATACCACTTTGTTCTTTTTGTAAGCCAAGTTTTGTATTTAAGTTTATCAAACCAACTCTTAAATACATATTCATAGTTTGAATAATTATGGGTCTTATTTTAAATAGTAACTAAGGTAAATTATAGATAATTGTACTGATTGTTTGTTGCTCAGTTTCATAGTTTAGAAATGACCTCATATTTGATTTTTACATTTTTGACGATTTACAAAATATAAGAAGCAAAAATATCAGCTAAATATTTTATACCTATCTTGTAAAACTTATCTTAATTCAGTATAAGTTTGAGTTAAATGTATAAGAAGTATTATTTTGTATGAGTAGGTTCATTGTTAATATCAGTGAATTGAATTGAAGTCTAATTTGGAGTATAAACAGACAATGTAATGTTTCTGTGGTTTCCTCCATATAATAATTTGAACTTGACAAAATTTTTAATAATTAAGTTTTATTGTTTAAATGAATCTGCAAGCACTGATACATTAATAAACTATACAAAATTATTACCGGTGTTCAGTTACACAAAATCACAATCACACATTTCTGCAGTTACACAATTATAACCAACAGTAATATTAAATTTTGAGAACCAAATTTTTTTGTTTGAAATAACAGTTCCCTAACATACCATACGATGTTACATTTTAGTGGAGTTACATATTCATTTCCATGAAAACTATTCAGAGACATTTCAGTATTTCAAATTCAATCTATGAATTGGTTGATACCCGCAATAGAAGCTGGAGTTCCAACGACGACTTCCTAGACGTTGCCACACCTCAAGAGTCTTGGTTCGGTAGACACACAGATACCTTCCTGCATGGAGATGTTCCAGGCGTTCCTCGCTGTCACAGTCTTTATTGTTGTAGAACCCCAGCAGTTCCCACAGGAGGATGACTAAGCACTGACGCAAGCCAACACTCACTTCTCTGTACAGTAGTAAGGACATTCAGTGTAGATAAATATCACTTTAAACTGGAAGCCTTAGGTTGTAGTCTGTGCTGAATGAAGGTGAAAGAAGCAAGTCATATTCTACGTACAGAGATAAATGGGTATTAAAGGTACATGAAGTAGAACAAGTTTTCAAAGCATACACTCAACAACAGCAAAACTATGATTGAGCCAATAAATCCAAGAAAATAGTTCACATCAGAGAGAGAAAAATCTGGTGAGTTATTTTTCTCAGCCACTTCCATCGAAGTACTTCCCGTATACATATTTTATTCCTTCATTGGCATTTTGAATAAAGGAGACATTCCTTGGAAGTTAACCAGAATATTTTTTATGTGGTTTATGTAGACAATATTATTTGTTTCCTTACCAACTGATAACTTTTTAAAAAGAACACTGAAAAGAACAAGAAAAATTTGTGTCCCCGATTGTAAGGAATGATTCAATATTACACTGCTGATGTATAAAGTGGAAACGTTGCATAGCTGTAGACCAATTTTTAAAAACAAAAAATATTAACAGCCATTTTTCTGTATATTTACCAGGTCATAATTTGCTCAACTCAAAGCAGAAGACAATTCTGACATATGACAACAAACACAAACACAACAGTAGAAATAAAATAGACTATTTCCAACTATATCTAATATAAACATTGTAAAAATATTTATGCTGTACGTTTCACAAGTCTCCCTCCCTGAGATCAAAATGTCAACTGAAAAAATGTTGAAGATAAATTTTTAAATTTTAGCTATGAGACTTTTCACTTTAAAGACAATATAAATAATGTTGTCAATGCGACATCATCATTCGATAGCGCTGTTCACTGCTGCCACAGCGCACGGTGAGAACGATCGATGACGTCACGCCATGACGTCACTCCTAGTAACAGTTAATTGACTATATCGCCGTAATTAACACTGATCGTAGAAAAGTTATTTAACAAATGTGCTTAAAAATGGTCAGAGAGTGCTTACGCCGATTTTCATTCGAATCGCAGCTATTTCCATAAGTCCAATATAAGCCAACTGTTATGTATGCTAAAAACATTTTTTATTCATGTACCGTTGTCAAATAAAACAATACTACTTGATTAAGCACCGTCCTACAGATGGAAATGATTGAGATTTTGTATCGTTTATAAAAGAATTATGGCAAGTCATTTAGAAGCAAACTGTTACTTACCCTCTCCAACACTGCAATAAATGTCTGAAGCTTACTTTCCAAAATCTGTAAGAAAAAAAATATATTTGACGTAATTTTCTCTTTGAAATTTCTTAAAACGCGCTCAGTAATATTTGAATTTTTATCTAAATCAGCTATTCTCCCCAAGGTGTTGCATTTAGTAACACCAAGTCCCTCTAGTGTCCCTCTAAACTCCATTAGCATCAATAAATAGTTGTTTTTTTGTGGTGGGGCAACACGACAAAGTATTTTTTAACCCCCCCCCCTTAACATGTCAACAGCGACACTTTAACACGTTCACATATTTATTTCGATTTTTAAAACCAGGTTCAACGTTAGAAGGAAAGTTTTGCAGCCAGTTAAGTGTGACGATATAAAAACAGATATACTTACAAATTATTAAATACTTCGTTAACTGAAATGATATTTTGTGGTACACGCATTTTAAAATTTTCACGAACCTCACTAACCAAGAAAAAGAAAAACCCCTGTGGATTGACACCAAACTATTAATGTCTTTTTTATTTTTAATAACTGTATTATGAATCATCTTTGGATAATTGACTGCTGCTTGAGTCGGGAGGAAAGGTCTTTGACTTTTTAAAGTTTCGCCATTGAACTGTTCACTTTAGCAGATCGAGTCTCGAGCCTGCTGGAAGATCAGATTTTTTACAGTTGCTATTCGGAGATGGAACAACGGTCCATTGCGGTTACTGTCGAAAAAAAGAAGTAAGTTTCTATCATTGTTATTTTGTACGAGATTAATTGTAGTCGATTTACTGTTGTAAAACTTTTAAGGTTAATTAAATCGTAAACGACGCAACGTATCGATTTTTTCTTCTTCTTAACAATTATTTCTCAGTGCAACCAACACTGCAACACTCTTAGAATATTTTCAGACGTTTTCCGACCACCCTGTATTTTATCTTCAACTAGCTGGGTGCCCGGCGTTGCACGACATGTCATTTATCTATAACCCCCCGATATGACTTCAATTTAGGTTGCTTTTGCGCTATTTTTATGTAACGCTCCTTGAACACTATCCCTACATGTCCTCACCTCCCATGCCGAAGGGTGTTGAAGTCATTGACCAAATATATCGGCCGTTTTTACATGTTAGAAGATGACCACCACCCCGCACAAATGTGCGATAATCAAAAAGTATTTATTCTACGCAAAAATCGGCCGATTACATTGTCTGAAAATTAATGTCGTAATTAAACTCAGTGACAAGTATAACCCCGGATTCGACTCCAATCTTGATAGTTTTTGCTTTCTTTTTATGTAATGCCACTTCACGCCCACCCATAAGGGTGTAACCCTAAAAATCGAGAAAGGGGTTGATGCCAAAATATATTTGTTCGAAGAAAAAATCTGCCTGTTAACGTGTTTGAAAATATATTCCCACACACAACTCCGCCAAGCCCCTCACACCCCCGCACACCCCCGCCAACCCCCGTGCATTTCCCACGTTGTGATAAATACATTCAACTATATCTCAAATCTGCGATTTATTCACGATATTTCTCTTGACGCCCCTCCACCCCCAACCGTAATTGTGATATTTTACTGTGCCAAATTAAAAGCAAAATCGGAAGAAAACTTATCAATGACATTGTCCCCCACAAATATTTATTCGCTACAAAAATCGACCGTTTAACATACTTAAAAAAAAATTACACCCCCGCCAACCCTTCCTTTGGGGGAGTTAAATGGTTAGTTGAATGTACAAATTTAACTCATTGACATCCATGACCGTGGATTCTAGTCCAATGTCGATTGTTTTCGCATCATTATAATGTAATTACACTCCACCCCCACCCTCAGGGGGGCTCCATTCCCAATCCGGAAAGATGTTGAAATTATACACGCGCAAAATGTAGAGAAATTTTATTAATCTAATTGATCCAGATCAATATAATTAACCCTGAAAAATATTGATTTACACTAATATCTGCCGTGTTTGCATGTTCCAAAATTTCCACCCCCGCTACCCCTGCATCTGTGGGGAGTAAATGCCAAGTTGAATGTCATAACTAAACTCAGTGACATCCAAAACCTTCGATTTGACTCCAATCTCGGTTGTATTCGCGTTATTTTCTTGTAAAGCATCTCCACCCCGAACCATAAGGGTGCCCTTTTCTCAGGGTGTTAGGGGATGAAAATTATATTCAGATAACATCGTTAGAAACACTATCAATAACTGTGGCCCCTAAAAATATTTATCCAACTCTAATATCGCCTATTTTAACATGTTTAAGTATTTCCTTTACCGTCCACCCCCGCTTCTCGGGGTGGTAGACGCGTCTCACCCCGACAGTGTTTGTTTCCTGGTCGCAAAGACACACGTGTACGAAATTTGGTGAAATTCGCCCCACCGGTGTAGATTTGTATAAGGAACATACAAACAAATATACAAACAAACACTCTGCTTTATTTATTAGATTAGATTAGATTGATATAATTAATATACACATGTATATTAGTCTAGTTTTTTTTATTTAAAGTAATTATATTTATTTATCTTAATTTCATGTGTCTGCCACCGGGAAAACTGCTCGTTTCTATGTAGATTAAATAAGTACACACACACACACAAATGGACTTGATGCCGTATATAAAACAGTTTTAAATGTCATCTAAAAATAAAAACGCGTAAATAGGGTCCACAATACCTTGCGACAAAGGGAGTTTCTTAAAAAAATACATGAAATTGTTACTGCAAAAATTCTTAATAATGCTGAAAAACGACCTTTGTACAGACAAAAGTTAAAATAAAGAAAGAAAACCCCCTAAGAAAATTTAAATTTGTGAAATTCTTCCAACAGCGACTGGAAATTTAACAAAGAACTAAAAAAAAAAACAAAGCTTAAAATAAAATATCATACAACTTATTAAGATTTTTTTCTGTGTCCAACTTAATATTAACGGTGTTAGGTTGATTTTTGATGTACAACATTTCAGAAAATTAATCTTTTGTCAACAATGTGGGTTCAGTGTCTAAAATAGAAACAGTGATTAAATGAGATTCAATGTTGTTTGGTGATTGAGTATTGAAAGTTCTTTCAGTTTGTCCCCATACAACAGAAGTCACAATTTCAAAAATTAATTTTATAAACAACATTGTGATGAAACCAGAAAATTATGATTTAGACTTAAAAAATATATTAATTCTGTAATAAACCACATATGGAGTTAATAATTTTAATAGGAACAATCTGTACGACCTCCTTGGCCATCTTTTAACCTCTTCTACAATGAATACATCATTTAAGATTTTAGGCCTTTAGTGCCATAGTGTAGCCTGTACATGCAACATAACTGACAGTGGCTCATCCCCACCAGAGACATCTGTTGGTTTCTAAGAGATTGTGATGCAGATATGAAGCAACATGCTACTGTCCGAACTTTCTGTGAGTCAACCCCCAAGGGACAGATTTTAGCCTTATGGTTACTACCCAACCCTTTACTGCCATACTGTAGGCTATACATGCAACATCGCTGTTAGTATCAGCCCTCACCAGAGACATCTGTTGGTTTCTAAGAGATTGTGACGCAGATATGAAGCAACATGCTACTGTCCGAACTTTCTGCGAGTCAACCCCCAAGGGACAGATTTTAGCCTTATGGTTACTGCTCAACCCTTTAGTTCCATACTGTAGGCTATACATGCAACATAACTGTTAGTATCAGCCCTCACCAGAGACATCTGTTGGTTTCTGAGAGATTGTCATGCAGATATGAAGCAACATGCTACTGTCCGAACTTTCTGTGAGTCAACCCCCAAGGGACAGATTTTAGCCTTATGGTTACTGCTCAACCCTTTAGTTCCATACTGTAGGCTATACATGCAACATAACTGTTAGTATCAGCCCTCACCAGAGACATCTGTTGGTTTCTGAGAGATTGTCATGCAGATATGAAGCAACATGGCAACTTAAGGGTTAAAACCTGCCTGTCCGAGCTTTCTGTTAGTCAACCCCCAAGGGACAGATTTTAGCCTTATGGTTACTACCCAACCCTTTACTGCCATACTGTAGGCTATACATGCAACATCACTGTTAGTATCAGCCCCCACCAGAGACATCTGTTGGTTTCTAAGAGATTGTGACGCAGATATGAAGCAACATGCTACTGTCCGAACTTTCTGTGAGTCAACCCCCAAGGGACAGATTTTAGCCTTATGGTTACTGCTCAACCCTTTAGTTCCATACTGTAGGCTATACATGCAACATAACTGTTAGTATCAGCCCTCACCAGAGACATCTGTTGGTTTCTGAGAGATTGTCATGCAGATATGAAGCAACATGGCAACTTAAGGGTTAAAACCTGCCTGTCCGAGCTTTCTGTTAATCAACCCCCAAGGGACAGATTTTAGCCTTATGGTTACTACCCAACCCTTTACTGCCATACTGTAGGCTATACATGCAACATCGCTGTTAGTATCAGCCCCCACCAGAGACATCTGTTGGTTTCTAAGAGATTGTGACGCAGATATGAAGCAACATGCTACTGTCCGAACTTTCTGTGAGTCAACCCCCAAGGGACAGATTTTAGCCTTATGGTTACTACCCAACCCTTTACTGCCATACTGTAGGCTATACATGCAACATCACTGTTAGTATCAGCCCCCACCAGAGACATCTGTTGGTTTCTAAGAGATTGTGACGCAGATATGAAGCAACATGCTACTGTCCGAACTTTCTGTGAGTCAACCCCCAAGGGACAGATTTCAGCCTTATGGTTACTGCTCAACCCTTTAGTTCCATACTGTAGCCTATACATGCAGCATCACTGTTAGTATCAGCCCTCACCAGAGACATCTGTTGGTTTCTAAGAGATTCTGACGCAGATATGAAGCAACATGCAACTGTCCGAACTTTCTGTGAGTCAACCCCCAAGAGAGAGATTTTTTTCTGTTAGCCGGGCATCATCACACAATATTTATTTTCTCTGTTCTTATTATTGCTTTTTTAAGGAAAGAAAATTTTAACGCCGATTCTTAGGGTATTGTAATTACTCTAAGATCATAATTATACAATTAATGTGTATTACTGATTAATCAGACCGTTACTATACTTAAGTGGAGCATGAGCCAAATTGACTTCGGTCACGTTTGATATTTTTTTGAATTATTTGTTTTCCATGTATTTTATTCTCAAAAATACATATTTAAAAAATTTAGATTAAACAAATACTAAAGATTCACATGACGATGACCGCATCGGTGCGAAGCTCCTGAATATTTTACATGTTGTCAAACACTTTGTAAAATTAATTTTGTGGGAATTCATTTTACTTTTTTTATTCTTTCACCAATTTGTTCTTTGTTTTTCTTTCTTCTTTCCTCTTTTCTTTACCTCGGACTGTGACATATTTTTTCTCAACTTCAGAATATTTATTTTCTCTGTTCTTATTATGTTTTTTTTTTCAATAAAGAAATATTAAGCTTTATTCTTAGGGTATTTCAATTACACTAATGTCATAATTATTCAATTAATGTGGATTACTGATAAATCATTATATTCATGTTGAATGTGTGCAACATCATGAGACAAATTGACTTTGGTCACCTTTGATATATTTTTTTGGTTACATTTACCGTATTGTATTCATAAATTATACATCTTAAGAAATTTATTTTTGAAAAAAATACAACAAAATCATGCCCTAAAGGGTTGAAGTCATGTAACCCTTGTGTTCAACTAATTATCAAGTCTCAAAGGCAAAAAAGAAACTTTATTTATGAGGGTCTGCAAGTAAAATGCAATTCACTTCTATGATATAATAATAGATCATATGGCTAAGAGTATCTGGCTGATTACATTGGGTTAAGGTATTTGCCGGTTGGCAGTTATTTGTGCTAGTCTTCCGGTAGCTTCTTTTATGGTTTTTCTTTTGTCCTAGGTTTAATTTCTTTGCAGTTTTACACTTCACTATATTATTGATAAAGTTCCTGCTTAGCCTGTGGTTGTAGTTTGTTATTAGTGGAACCCTTTTAATTGTTGGTGTCTTTCTGTGTATTATGCATAACTTGAGAGCGCATCTCTGGATGACGTCACCTCTCCCCCCAGAGACGGGCCTTTGCAGACTGGTAAAGTCGCCGGCTGTTAACATCTGTCCCACACGACGGACTCGTCCACGAGCTGTTCGCAGGTTCCCGCCCTTCCAAGAGGTTAACAGCCTTGACCCCGTTTCCTGTTAATTGGCGTAACTGAACGGCTTCTCCTCCTTCCTTCTGTCTTCTCCATCGGGAAGCTTTTAATTGTTGCCTGGTCGCAACCGGGACCCACAAGAATATCCTCAAGAGAGGTCGACGACGCTGTCAACCTTATTAAGTTAAATATGAGGGGAATGCAGCCCCTTTATTACTCGTGTCATCAGGATAATAAATACGAATTTTTATTTTCAGTAATATTTAATTATTTATTAACACTCAGTAAACCTGAAGACCAAGGTACAGTAAACAGCTACGATCGTACTCGAGGAAACGCAGGGATGATTCAACCCCCCCAACGTAAGTATCTCTTTTCCTTTCCAAGTGAGTCAACACGTAATGCCTCCTTTTTTGGTTTCCCTCTCTTTTTATTTTTCAAGACCATTAAATACAATTTCCACAGCGTTGATGATTAAATTTTCACTTTCCCAATTATAGTCTGCACAGTTTCTGGTCCACCTTTCAACACTGGACATGTGTTACCCACTGCGGTAAAAAGCGTGGTCCTGCTTCCTAAGCCATCGACGGCCTCTTCAGCTTCGTCACAGCGACGAACAGTGCTGGCATCGTCCACTGTTGCACCGTCATACACAAGTCTTTCATGAATGCCCGAGTGGGGAGTTTCACCTTCCGCATTTGTGAGAATTCAGTCACGGTACGCCGTCTAGTACGTAGCCCGCGTCAATGTCAGGCATTTTGCAACAAGTCTTTCAGGAATGCCCGAATGGGGGTGTTTCACCTTCCGCATTTTTAAGAATTCAATCTCACAGAACGCTGTCTAGTACGTAGCCCGCGTCAATATCAGCCATTTTGCAACAAGTCTTTCAGGAATGCCCGAGTGGGGCGGTTAACCTTCCGCATTTTTAAGAATTCAGTCACGGAACGCCGTCTAGTACGTAGCCCGCGTCAATATCAGCCATTTTGCAACAAGTCTTTCAGAAATGTCCTAGTGGGGGCGTTTCACCTTCCGCATTTTTAAGAATTCAATCACAGAACGCCGTCTAGTACGTAGCCCGCGTCAATGTCAGCCATTTTGCAACAAGTCTTTCAGGAATGCCCGAGTGGGGCGTTTCACCTTCCGCATTAGTCAGAATTCAGTCAGGGAACGCCGTCTAGTACGTAGCCCGCGTCAATGTGAGCCATTTTGGAAGAAACGCCGCAGTGCTGCCACCAGTTGACTTAGAAAGTTGTTACTGCATCGGATTGGAGAAGAATGGGTGAGGAATCGTGCCAAAAATCAAAATTTTCTCATAACTAACTTATTTAAGGAGGGGGAAAAAAATTTGGAGGCGTTAAATTATTGAACCGCCCCGCTTATTATAATAAATCGTCGTTATGTATTAATTAAGGAAATAGTGTTTCATTATTATAATCCCCTAAACTGAAGAGCTAATTAATTAAGTTGATCAATTGTGCTTGGTCACTGACAGAATGAATTTGCATAACTGTTTTATTTTCGGGCAGACGTCTGCTGCGGATCACTCCTCCTCCTCCTCCTGGAGTAGTTGTAGAAGGTAAATGTCCTGAGATTGTCGTGCACGTGCATTCAATCAGGGACGCAGAAGAGTCCCGCAGCCCTCATCACCGTGGTCTTTGTGACCTCGTTGGTGTCGACAATGGATGGGACCGAGGCTCTCTTTTCAGACCCCCTTCTTGTCACAAGGTTGAGCAGCGGCCAATTCGGTCGGTGCCTTCGCACCCAGAATAGGAAAAGTAGTCCGTAGTAAGATGTGCCACATCAAAGTCCCAAATGTCCTCCGTCCAAAGGTCTTATTGTTGTCTGTTTGTTCCGCCTAATTATTATACATTTAACACGGACGTTTCATATATTATTATTATTATTACTGAGAGTTTGATTGTGCACAGACAGAACAACGAAAAGAGGTGAAGAATTGGATCAACGAGTTACCAGCAGAAACCATCTTGTATTTATGTGACCTTTGGTGAGAGAACCAGTCCAACTAGTTCTTCCAGTTCTTGTTGTTAATTCATCTACGCAATTCCTTCTGCGAACCACAACCACCAGATAACATTCCATTATTCCAACGATTACCTTTGAAGGTTTTATGTAAATAAGACACGCCATATGTGTGTGTGTGTGTGTGTGATACACCAAGACAAGTTTGTTACCAACTGGGTACTGTTTAGTTGATAATTAAATTATTTATAAACAGAGACTAAATAGAGTAAACATTACAGAAACACGACGTTTCGTCTGACTTCGCTGACATCTTCAGGTGCTTTTTTTTTAAAAAAATAAATAAATATCAAAGGCATCAGACAGATAAAAAAAAGGATCATAGATACAGCTTAAAAGAAAAGTTTCTGTCACTCTTTAATATTAATGGAGGTGTTACTAAAATGTCACATGTTTTCTTTTTATTATATTGATTTTAATAAATGAATGACCTTGAGTGGGAAAACTGATTGTGACGTTTATTTCACAGAATAATAAAATTTGACAACTACGTTTCGACCTCTTCTGGGACATCGTCAGGTACGACAAAATTTTTTTTGAATAAATTTGTGTACAGTCCACGAATAAAATTTAGAGGCACGTTTCTGTTGCATTGAACGGCCTTTAGTCTGAAAATTGTTTATTACCTCTCTCTCTCTCTCTCTCTCTCTCTCTCTCTCTCTCTCTCTCTCTCTCTCTCTCTCTCTCTCTCTCTTTCTCTCTCTCTTTCTCTCTCTCCTTCTCCCCCCTCCCTCCCCCCTCTCCCTCTCTCTCCCCCTCTCTCCCTCTCTCTCCCTCCCTCTCTCTCTCTCTCTCTCTCTCTCTCTCTATATATATATATATATATATATATATAAATACTGACGATTCGTCCTTTTTTTTTTGGAACCTCAACAGGTTTAATAATTCATTTCGCAACAAGCAATGCGGCAAAACCGTGTCTTAAGTGAATTATACATAGGTTATAAAACCTGAAGAGGTCCTGAAAAGATGTCGGAACGTCGGAATATTTTTAATTTTTTTTTATAATAAACAATTTTCTGACTCAAGGCCGTTTGTTTATTTATATTCTCTCTGTGTATGTGTGTTTGTTTGTGTGCAATTCCACATTTATTTTGTTTTAGCGATTGCTCTTATTTGTCTTAGAAGCTGTCTTCGAGGGATGTTCTCTCGTAGGCAGAACCTTGTAGGAGAGACAGGAAGGGGCTACCTTTGGGGATGCCTTTTCCTCTCCGTTTTTGAACTAAGGTTCCGAGGCCTGTTCTGAGAGGTGCATGTTCCGGGGTTACAGATCTTGGGGCATACGGTAAGAGTTGCCCGCTGTTCCCATTGGAACAGTCGGCCAGCTGCCTCCTAAACTGGTCGAGGCACGGAGAAGGGAATGCTGCGTCCTCACAGCAAACCCCTCTCCCGGTATCGGAAGGGCTTGGGACAAGTACCACAATGCCCGACCTACCTGATGCAGGTTTTTCTAGGGTTTTCCCTGCATTTCTTTAGGCGAATGCCGGATCGGATCCTTAAACCATAGCCCGCGGGCCCCTAGTTAACCCTTGGCTACCTTCCGTCTACCGTTCCACATCCCCCCTTTCAAATCCCTTTCCTATGCTATAAGAGGGGAGTTGCCAACATGTGGATTACCCTCATGCAGCCTGGTACCCCCCCCCCCCCAGAAAAAAAAAATAGTCTTATTTGTCTTTAAATAATTTACTCTGTAAATGTTGAAGTGTTCCCTTAGAAACGTCAACTCCGTCCTCAGCGTGTGTGTCCGTTGTGGTTTGAATTGTTGTCTTTGGCCGCCTTCCAGAGGATAAAGTTTGTGTTATGTTTACGACATGCGTCATTTCCTCGACCAAGGACTAGTGGAATTAACGAAGACGCAATACAAGTAACTTCTTGTAGTTCCTGGATCGCGCCAGAGAACAGCATCGGAAGCGTCACCACGTGCTGCGTAGCATCTCTGACCTCTTCCATTGGCATCGCTGAGTTTCTTGTTATTAGACGAGCGGCGAGCATTGATTTGTCGACAATTATCCGCTGGTGTGTCTTTGTTCGTCCCTGGGAGGCTGCAGGGCCGCGGCGATTTGCATGTGGCTCGTTGAGGTAATGGCGGTCCGGGGCAATCAATCCTCTTCTGGCAGTTAAGGGCTTCAGGCGCACAGGTCACGACGACGACGACGATGATGACCGAGCGGCGATTAGTGCCGGTTACCAGCGAGAAGACGAGTCGCGGACAACGGAAAAAGAATTGAAACTATCCAAGAACTGGATTCTTTGAAAACATTCAAAATCTGCTTTCCAGAGAGTCAAATATTCAGAGTCATCCATTGTCTGATTTTGGGGAGGGAAAGGTAAATTCCGAGAGGTATTTATATGGACGATGAGGAAGGAAAGAAATCACACTCGAGAGGATAAGGCGTGATTAGTCTGCTAAAACTATGGACCAGCTCCGAGGAGACTGGAAGGAATTTCAGGGATGGAGAATTTGGAGTTGCTTGAGGAGGAACAAATCACACGAAAAAAATTGAAAAGACGACGGAAGTAACTTGGTTAAAGTATAAATTAGGGGGGTGCCAGAGGGAAAGTAAGACAATTAAAAGGTCGGATTGGGATAATTAAAACTGTCGAGGAATTCGATGCCCTATTTGGAATTTTTAAAGCTGAGATTGCTGTCTGTCTCTCTGCAGGACTGCGCTGGACCGAGTAGGTCCGCTGTCGTGTCTGCGCACTGAATCTACGTCGCTTTCCTAATTCTTCTTACTAAATCTCGTCGGTCTTTGGCCTATTTCTTTCACCTCTACCTGACTAAATATTCTCCCTCGCTAATAATTCCGTTTCAGTTTGTATTATTCTTAAACCTCCTTGACGTAAACCTATCTTCTCCTCCTTAATCTCCTTCAATCTTGTTCCTATCTCGAGCCTCTATCAACCACGCTTTTATTTTCGGTGTTTCTAGCTCCTTGGAAGCCTTTTTTATCTTCTGCTGCCTGCTGGCTGTGAGCTCGTCACCAGTTTCGTTCCGTGGCCTCTTGAGGGTTTTTCAATCACACTTGACGAAAGCAACCAAGGTTTGCTAAAAAAAAACCGGTATGTGGTATTTAATTTCAACACTTTACTTTTTGTCTGTCTGTTAATTTTCCAACTTGCTTATATAAAGACAAGAAACTAGACTCCCCACCCCCCTTTTTATCAACACGGACAATAAAAATAATATTTCATCTCCCGTCCGTAGTAGAAAGACGGCAGTGTAATTTAAGGGTGTTAATCATTGTCTGTGGTTGTCGTAGGAACTTTGGTTTTAAGTAAGGACTTTGGTTTGCTGTTATGTCAACACCTATATTTATCTTGCTTACTTTTTTAAAAAAAATATGGAAAATACATGAGCCAGTTAGTCAAAAATTTAATATCAAACACAATAATAATAAAAACACGCACGACGTTTCAACCCTAAATATTTGGGACGTCTTCAGGTATTAATTTCAATGAAATTATAAATTCGTGCCAATAATTAACATAATTTCGCTCCTTAGAAATTCATTTTTAATAATTTAATTGAAATGAATACCTGAAGACGTCCCAAATATTTAGGGTTGAAACGTCGTGTTTGTTTTTTATTATATTATGTTATAAGTTTAATAATAAATATCTATTACTCTAATAATTTCTTTCCATTTGGTACGTGATATCTCTGATTCGTTTTTACGCTATGATAACAGCGGGTGTATTATCATCTTTGCTCTGTGTGTGTTTCTTCCAGTGAACGTGAGACCGGCGTAGTAGCGTGTTCGTGATTGGCGATGGTTAGGAATTGTGGAATGTTGTTGAGTGACGCAACTATTTTTTTTTTAGGGCAACAGGCTACATGAGGCTAATCCACTTTGGGCAACTCCCCTTTAATAGCATAGGAAGGGATTTGAAAGGGGGGATGCGGAAGGGTAGAGGAAGGTAGCCAAGGGTTAACTAGGGGCCCCCGGGCTATGGTTTAAGGATCCTACCTGGCATTCGCCTAAAGAAATGCAGGGAAAACCCTAGAAAAACCTGCATCAGGTAGGTCGGGCATTGGGTACTTGTCCCACGCCCTTCCCTGGATGGCGGGAGAGGAATTTGCTGTGGAGACGCAGCATTCCCTTTCTCCGTGCCTCGACCAGGTTAGGAAGCAGCTGGCCGACTATTCCAATGGGAATAGCGAACAACTCTTACCGTATGCCCAAGGTCTGCGACCCCGGAACATGCACCTCTCAAAAGAGGCCGAGGTGCCTCGACTTGTGGGAACCTTAGTTCAAAACCGGAGAGGAAAAGGCATCCCCAAAGGTGGCCCCTTCGTATCTCTCCTAAAGGGTTCTGCCTGCGAGAGAACATCCCTCGCAGGTTACCTGTGAGAGAATCCTCTCGTAGGCCTCTATTCCATAGTGACGCAACTATAATTTCTAAGGTAAATATCCGGTTTCCGGTTAAACCGAATGAGAGAGAGAGAAAAAAATGACGTCACTTCCTGTGAAAGTCAGTCGTGCGTCACAACTGACCTTTTTTTCGGTTTATCCTCCCTCTATACGAAACCCGTAACAGATACACGACGACTAAACAAGATGGTGGCGATGAATTACCCCCGGGAGGGGCGGGAGGGGAGGGAATCTCCGATGAGGCTTGACATGTTGACATGAATCTCTCTGGAATTTGATTTAAAAAAATTGGTAAATCATTTCATACTTTTTTAATTTTCTGACTCAAGGTCGTTTTATATTATTTTAAAGGTCAGCTATATTGTTCATCAATGGTATTTTTGTTTTAGGTTATGGAGGATGATTTCCAGGTTTCACTCCAAAGCTTAGAGGGTGATGCAAGATGTGTACGACTTCTTTCGGATCTGTGACCGTAGGATTGACGATGATGGTCAAGGCGATGGGACACAGGAAGTTAAGGTAAAGCCAGAAGCGGAGGAATCTTCTTTCCAGCTTGAAGGTGACGTGGTTGGGAAGAGAGTAGACCCGATGTGGCTGTAGACTGTTACAGGGCGCCGATGTGTGGAGGAAGTGTTATTCTGGACGACAGGACATTTGGTAAGGTTAATGTTGTCGTGAAACCTAACCTTATAACCTTTTTATGTAGACGGAGTGGTCCCGCTTTAATCCTCAAGGATCTGCTTTCGTCCAGTTGCTCCTCAAGAATCCTTGTCCCCAATTGACTATGCAGTGGTCGTCCCATTTTGCGTTCCGTATGTCCGGTTGAGAACTCAATCAGCCATCTTCAAATGTGTCAAAAGAATTCCATCAACATTGTGAAGGTGAACGAAAGTTGATCATGTAAAGTGAAATATTAGTAAGACTGGACCACTTTCGGATTTTCCTGGAGAAGTATAACTAAACCCCTTCAGATGGTTTTCCAATCATGGTGTCCATCGCCGAGGAAGCCCCCAAAGGGTCATAACTGGCCGAAAACTTTAAGCGGAAAGATTTGTTGGCGGAAGGACGAGGAGACAAGAAGTGGTGTTAAAGGTGAAACAACTGCAGTAACTGTGAAGGTCCGCTTAAGGAGAAGAGTGTTCAGCGGCCCCTGGTCACTAAATCTTAAGACAAGTGATGGGGAATCAGGAAAACCTAACTGAACTATTCCAGAGAATGAAGATTGTGCATGTAAACTGTGATATCAAGAACTGTGAGAAGTAGAACCCTACAGATGGCAGTCAACCATTGACTGGAAGCCATTGTCTAATCAAGTCACAGCCATGGCCTAACTGCTCTTTTCATTGTATCTCTTTTTGGAAAACTTTTGAGTGCTATTTGTGAAGTGAAGTTGAGCTCACAATTCTTTTTTGGTTCCTTACTTTATATATTCAAGATTTCTTACTTGTGTGTGTAATGTTCTGTGATCCTAACATATTGTATCTTACATATATGTGTAGTAGTCCTTACATTCTCCCTGAGTCTATTTCATGTCATTTCAAACATGTGTACACTTTAAATTATTTATGTATATCTCATTCATACATTTGTAAGTCATATCAAATTATAACAGAAATCAAGACCACAAGTGTAAACCTGATGAGCTAAGAGACTCATCTGCATTTTTTTCTCCTTTGGGAAAAATTTACGGTCACAGAGCACTCAATTTAATTTCTAAGGAGAAAGTTTTTTGAATAAATAAAAAAAACAACCACAATATTTTGTAGCGAATGATAGTGGTGAAGAAGTATGCACAGAATGGGGGAAGCCATGAGAGGTAGGATTCGGGATGAGACGGGGCGCAGAAAAACGACACAAATGGAACTGGAAAAAAATATTAGCTTTGGAAAGAAGAGAAGGCTCGATAAAAAAAAATTTCAACTGACTCAATTATGTGTTCCTGGTGAGATTCGGGGTTGGTTTGCTGCGGGGGGGGGGGGGGGGGGGGAGGGAAGAAAACGAAGAGAAAAAAAATTGACAATGATGCAAGGCGCAGTGGACAGGAAATACTTTTTTTAGGTACCAAGCTACATGAGGGTAATCCACGTGGTGGCAATTCCCTTTAATAGAATAGGAAGGATTTGAAAGGGGGGATGTGGAAGGGTAGAGGAAGGTAGCCAAGGTGTTAACTAGGAGCCCCGGGGCTATGGTTCTAAGGATTATCCTACTCCCGCGCCAATTCGCCTGAAAGTGATGCAGGGAAAACCCTAGAAAAACCTGCATCAGGTAGGTCGGGCATTGGGTACTTGTCCCACGCCCTTCCCTGGATGGCGGGAGAGAGAGGAGTTTGCTGTGGGGTCGCAGCTTTCCCCTCTCCGTGCCTTGACCGGTTTAGGAGGCAGCTGGGCCAACTATTCCAATAGAATAGCGGACAACTCTTACCGTATGGCCCAAGGTCTGCGACCCCGGAACATGGACCTCTCGGAACAGGCCTCGGCTTGTGGGAACCTTAGTTCAAAAGACCAGAGAGAGATGTGGAGTATATACGATATTTGTCGAAGAGAGTGAAGACGAAAAGAACTGAAATATACATTTTTGTTCTTCTGAGGGATTGACCGGCGACTTTGTTATCGTCTTTGGCGTCGGTTGTCCCGACGGGTTCAGAGGAAACGTTTTAAGAATTAAATTAGAAGGGATGTCGCTGTGAAGGCATGGGCAAGGGAAAACAGACGATGAAGACGCTGCCCAGCTGAGACTTGGAGCATGACGGTCCTATTTCCTCAGCCGAGGACTAATGGAACTAATCTAACCATTGATCATAGTTTTAAGAGAACTTTTAATTATCTTTGTTGTACTATTTTCATATATTTAGTGTAAGTAAAATTTGTTTTTCCTGGAGGTCTGGACTTTGTGGGAGACGGACCAAATAATTCCGCGGACGCCAATCTGAGGACTGCAGAACCTCCTCACAATGTGTGCAGAGACGGCGAGCAAGCTTCGTGGCGTGACGTCAGCGGGCGAGTTGCGTTAATAGGCGGCGCAAGGCCCAGTCGTGGGGCAGTCGCAGCCGTGCCCTCGCCACGGTCAGTCATCCACCAACCATGCTCCGGTCTCAGCTGGGCAGCGTCGTCGGCGTCTTCCTCGTCGTGGGTGAGTCTGCTTTGAACCGATGCCAAAGGTTTTAACTAAACCAGTCACGGTCAATCCTTCACGGGGGGGGGGGGGGGGGAAACTCTATATTTCAGCTCGTTTCTTCACTCTCTTCGACAATTTTCCCCTTGTACTCCACTAAGCTTCTGTATTTCCTCTCCGCTGCGCCTTGCGTCATCGATTATGTCAATTTTTTCTTTTCGTTCTTCCTTTTTTCCCCTAATCTCCCGAATCTCACCAGGAACACATAATTGAGTCAGTTAAAAAAAAAATTTATCATTAAGCCTTATCTTCTTTCCGAAGCTATTTTATTATTTTTATTTTTTTCCCCAGTTCCATTTGCGCCCTGTCTCATCTTGAATCCTACCTCTCATGGCTTTCCCCCCATTTCGAGAATACTTCTTCACCACTTTCATTCGCTACTACAAAATATTATGTTTTTTTTATTATTTAATTAGTTTATTTATTCAAAACAGTTTCTCGTGTGTTCCTTAGAAGTTAAATTGTGTGTGTGTGGCCTCTGTGAGCTTAAATTTTTCCCAAAACAAAAAAAAAATGTAGATGAGTCTCTTAGCTCTTGAGGTTTACAGCTGTGGTCTTGGGTCTTGTTATAATTTTCAACGTTTACAGCACATTTGAATGGAGGTTTTTACGTCTCGTGGCGTCTTTTTCACCTGAGGTTTTTTTTAAAAAAAATTTAATTGCCGTGTTAACAAACGTGAGGTCTTTAGAGGTGTCCTCAGAGTCGAGTTGTTCCACGTTCATTGGCGGATGAATGGTTCAACGCAGTCCATCATCACCGCCGCGGCGTAGATGATGGCTATGTTGAAGGTGGCGAAGAACAAGTCAGCCCACGGTCCTGCCGGTAACAACACTCCCCCCCCCCCATCTCCTAAGAATATAAATGTCGCTTTTAAAATTTTCCCCCTAAGATTTTCCGCCAGATGGTCCGCCGTATTTGCCACATCGCGACTCCGGTGACTGGTGGTGCGTTGTTGTCGCCGATGTCGGTGGCTCAATTTGTCACAGGAGATGGATGACCCTGGTTTGGCTTCCCCCCCCCATTCATCCCTCACCCGCTCCCCCGCACACACGTAAGGCTGAGGCTCCTCTCTTCCTAATGTATTCCTGCGTCCATCCCGCCGCCCCGCATTCAGGTTTCTTCACAGCTGACCTGGCCACAAGTGTTTGCTTACCTTCTCTTTTCACCGGGGGACTCTTGTGCCCCCCCCCCGCCCCACTCCCCCACGCACCGACACCTGAGTGTTTGATTTCACAGGGAGGGTGGAAAAGTAATACCTGTACTACCACGGTTATGTTGATACAATCAATGGGAAACAGCTGGATGAAGAGATAAATTATTTAAAATCTATTCTAAAAGGGGGTGGAAACAATTAATTCTCTGAAACCTTCCACCTTTTTACTCCTTATCCACCACCTCAGCTGCCAAGGCCAGCAGCTATTATTTAATACTCTAACAATTGTATACAAGTCCTTTTTCCACATCTGAAGAGGTCCCTGTTTCAAGGACGAAACATCTTAATAAATTATATTTCCTCCCCTCCCCCCTAAATTAATGTATCCTCATTTTATCTTATTATGTTTGTATTAAAGGTGAGATAATTTTTTTATACTTAACATGTTTATTAAAACACACACACACACACACAAAAGAACCTCTTCAGGTTGTGTAATCAAGTGTCTCATTTCACTTGCAACAGGCGAGGCAGCAGAATTATAAACAAAAAAAGTTATCAGAGAGTGTCTTTGGTAGCATTATTCTTTGCCGTTGCAATTTTTAGTTTGTATATCTATATATTCACATGCTCCTACATTTGTAATTATTGACCTCCTTCTCTCTCTCTCTCTCTCTCTCTCTCTCTCCCCCCTCCCAAAGTATTTAAAAAAAATTCCTTTATTTTTTATTTTTTCCTGTTTCGAGTGTCATGTCTTCTACACGTTTTCCTAAACACATGTATTCTGTGAATTTATGTTCAGTTCCCCGTTTTTTTATATTCTTCCATGAGTTTATTTATCATGTCCTCTTCATCTCCTGTTTTTACTTAGGTTACCATCTCTTTCTGTCTCTCTCTCTCTCTGTCTCTCTGTCTCTCTCTCTCTCTCTCTCTCTCTCTCTCTCTCTATATATATATATATATATATATATATATATATATATATTGTAATGATTAAAAAAGGTGGCCTTAATTAATAGGAATAATTACCAAAATTATTATGTATTTAAAATTTATTGTTGATAATGACACATGATAAGCCCTACTTTGCCCTGCCGAATTCCATCAATTTAACAAACAAATATTACAATTTTATTTTATTAATTAGTGGCGTTCTATGATAGCTTTATAGTTTTACAATCAATTTCGTTGAATTCCTCTTTATGTCAGGGTCACCACTGGGTTTGACAGGAAGAACAAATACAATGACCTAAAACATTAACAATCCAAACTCATTGAAGTTAACAGAATACAATATTAAATACAAGAAGTAAAAGAAAACCAATGGAAAGAAAAACGCGAACGAGATCTGACTATACCCTTTAATTATCGTTTACAGTCATCAAACGATTGTACTCACGACAGTGCTACTGGTACCAGTTAGGACTCTTGCAGCTTTAAGTCAACACACACTAAACAGGCCATTCATTACTCACTGATTCTACACACGGTAGTTGCTCTGGATCTCTGCTATCCTGGACCCTGGATCATCCAACCCTTAGTCAGTCAGCCCTCGGACGTAGGTCTCCTCAAAGTCTCTCTATGCGAAAATTAGTTCAGTTTGTGAAGCAAAACTTCTGCTTCCGAACTTGCGATCTTATGAGTCTCTCTCCGTCAAAACTGTTTATTTGTGTTTTATGTAAACTATTATCTCTCGCCGTTGGACTTCCTGGATAGCCCTGTTCATGCTTTTAGATTAGCAAACTTTACTGTGTTGTATCTCTCGCAGACTCTTTATGTATCGTTTCTCGACCCAGGTTCGATGCAGACTTCACGCAGACTGAGTTCTCTGAGCGCGCGGTCTCCAGTCTCCATTGTTAACAAAGAAAGACCCGCTGCGATTGTCGTCTTTAAGCACCAGTACCGCCAACAATTAAATTATATTAAAAACAATTAATAGCCTGTTTTATTGATATTACAATATATAGCGGGGACATATATACGTAGGTACAGGGTGTTCCGAAAGTTGCTCTACAGTTAGGTACATCGCATTCATCAACTGGCATAGATGATGGTCCACGCACTTCCAATATCCTCCTCCCCCCCCCCAGGGTAAAATCCTCTTCTTCTTCTTTTTTTTGTTCTGAGGAAAATTTTCCATTAAGCCCAAGAAACGATTTTGAGTTTTAATTTCCCCTTTTCAAAATGGTTTCGCCGCCATGTTGATCCCCGCGTGTGTGTGTGGAAGTCGTGAAGGAGCGCAGACAAGTTGTGATTCCTGCGGCCTCCGTAGGAGCTAGAGATCAGCAGCGGGCCCCCCCCCCCTCTCCTCCTCCTCCTCCTCTTTAATTGTAGCCGATCGTTCCCCACCACCACCACCGTCAATGAGAGCCATTTCGTCCGTTTACAGTTCGCGGCGGCCATGAATAACACATGGATGTGTCTGGGTCTCAACCGAACCTCGGTCCTTCTCCGCGGAGGCAAAATGATATTTATATTTAAAAAGCTCGCTCACACAATCCCACGGAAGCTCTTCCACATTAGTGTTCAATCCCGGGTATTTACGTTCCGCCGACGCGCCGTCATGCGGATCCTCCCTCGCTTTAAAAACCAACATATTTCCCCCTCCTTCCCCCTGTCCTAATGGAATGGTGATGTATGGCAACAGCGTGGGAACAAAAGACAAACTTTTTTTTTCGGAGAACCTAAACAACAGCAATCAAGTTGTAATTAGTCTAAACAGACTATACTGTCCATTTGTAGTTAATTAAATAATTTGTAGTCCATTAAACAAGCTCATACGACAGTAGTGACATCTGCAATGTTGAGTATAATTCCATTTTTTTAATTGCGATCACGTCTTTAACGCAGGAAGACGGAGAATAGTGGTGCGAGGACAGATCCTTGAGGAACACCAAACTTGATTCTGTCTTTCTCAGACCGTAGCAGCTGTACTGTATTAACACCACTGTAGATACGTTGTTTTTGAGGTTCCTTTCGAGCCACTGCTTTTTTTAACTTCCTCTAGCTCTTGTCGATTAATGTCAAAATGATTTCGATCAGTCCACTGCTTACTTTGTCACCCGCACCTTAAGGCCCGTCGCGGCTGTCACAGTGGACGACCCCGGTTGTTGACCCGGATTAATAATAATAATAATAAATCTCAACCCCGGGGATCCCTGAAGCTCTACCTACTGAACTAACCCGCGGGTCGCCTCCAGGTTTCGGGTTCTGAAAATTCCTTCACCCTGTTCCGGACTCGACCTACAAATTCTTACATGACCTGTGGACCTCAAGGAATAACGGAATTTTTATATATGTAAATTGATGAATCAGTTCAAGAAATGTAGATGGAGACACAAGGCTTTCACAAACTACAAGCTGTAGAGGCGACGAAATTAAATTGAATTAAAGAATCACGATGAAGGAGGGGGGAGGGGGGGGAAACACTCGGCCGGACGAGGAATCGAACCCGGGAGCGCCGCAACCAAGACTCTAAAATAAATTTACGGCATAACAGAATGGCTCTTCTTAAATTCTTTGAGCCGAAAATACTTCACCGCAGTTATTCTCCGCCTTCAACTGGTAACTCCTACGTGCGACACGCCTAATGCCCCATCTTCAAGTGTAATTAACCCAAAAATTATTGCACAAGCAACTACGTTGACATAAAGACAAGTATTATTCATCCAATGCGGCTGTCAGTGTTTGGACCTTTTCCTGTAACTCTTCCACTCTGTATTTACATTTTTTATGGGTGTAACCAGGCTACATGAGGGTAATCCACACAGTGGCAATTCGCCTTTAATAGCATAGGAAGGGATTTGAAAGGGGGGATGCGGAAGGGTGGAGGAAGGTAGCCAAGGGTTAACTAGGGGCCCACGGGCTATAGTTTAAGAATCCTACCCGGCATTCGCCTAAAAGTAATGCAGGACAAACCCTAGAAAAACCTGCATCAGGTAGGTCGGGCATTGGGTACTTGTCCCACGCCCTTCCCTGGATGGCGGGAGAAGAGTTTGCTGTGGGGTCGCAGCTTTCCCCTCGCCATGCCTTGACCAGTTTAGGAGGCAGCTGGTCGACTGTTCCAATAGGATTAGCGGACAACTTTTACCGTATGCCCAAGGTCTGCGACCCCCGGAACATACAGGCCTCGGCTTGTGGGAACCTTAGTTCAAGAAAAACCAGAGAGTTGTGAAGGCATCCCCAAAGGTAGCCCCCGCCAGAGCTCTCTGGCAAGGTCCACCTGCAGGCAGAACCTTGTAGGAGAGATACGAAGGGGCTACCTTTGGGGATGCCTTCACAACTCTCTGGTTTTTCTTGAACTAAGGTTCCCACATGCCTGTTCTGAGAGGTGTATGTTCCGGGGTCGCAGACCTTGGGCATACGGTAAGAGTTGTCCGCTAATCCTATTGGAACAGTCAGCCAGCTACCTCCTAAACTGGCCCAGGCATGGCGAGGGGTAAGCTGCGACCCCACAGTTAACCCCTCTCCCGCCATCTAGGGAAGGGCGTGGGACAAGTACCCAATGCCCGACCTACCTGATGCAGGTTTTTCTAGGGTTTTCCCTGTATCTCTTTTAGGCGAATGCCGGGTAGGATCCTTAAACTATAGCCCGGGGGGCCCCTAGTTAACCCTTGGCTACCTTCCTCTACCCTTCCGCATCCCCCGTTTCCTATAAGAGGGGAGTTGCCACTATGTGGATTACCCTATACATAGCCTGTCTACAGCCGAAAAAAAAGTTGCTTAAATCGTTTTTTTTTGGATCAGGATAGAGGGACAGATGAGACACGTAAAAGACGAAGATGTGGCAAGAATAATTCCGAAACAATAGAAATATGAAACGAAATGATGAAGAGGATGAATAAAAGCAACGTTTCGAACAGTAATAAAACTCTGTCCTTGCCCAGGGTGGAGAAATAAATTCACTTGGTTCAGTCGCGTCCTAGTGAGACTCGGCTTTTCTGCAGGTGTTCCCCCAAGGATCTATTCTTGGACCACTATTCTCCGTACCAATTGCTCTTGAGCCTGGGTAATTGACACCTTCTTAAATGTTTCCCAGCGCATCGCCCTAATCGCCGACATTTCCAATTCCCTACTTTACAGCAATAATGGAAAGTCAACCAATACGATCCTTGTGTCCACACACACACACACACACACCGCCCAGGTCCTTCCGGGAACGGACTCGAATCCCTCTGCGTTCTTGGTCTTGTTGTTGGTTTTCTTTTTGAAGTCTGGGGGCTCGGAGCAAATCCGTAGCCCTTTTTCCCAAGAATGTTCTGCTAATTTGGAAAATTCATTGAAATGATCTGTACCTGTTTTTTTTAGTTTATCCTCTTAAAAATGGGCGGACAGACTCGTTAGCGTTATTTATTTATATGTAGCTTCGGTGTGACGCGGAATTAAGAAAAAACGCTAGGTCAAAGTTGAACCTTCGTTCAGTCCGATGAGCTCTCTCTCTCTCTCTCTCTCTCTCTCTCTATATATATATATATATAATCGCTTAGTCAGTTTACGGCCGAATTATTCTGGACACCCAGATGTTGCTTTCAATTAGCTTCCATTTAAGAAGTTGTTAATTACCCAGGCTCAAGAGCAATTGGCTGGACAATGCTCCCGTTTATGACCGGAGTGGAGAGTAGGGGGAAAAAAAGGGAGAGAAAAAGAACTATATATGTATAAATAAATGTCTCTATCTGTGTGTGACTGACGATGGTCTATTCTTCTTGATGAGGGCTGACGTCCGTCATTGTGAGCTTGTTAACTTCTGAAGGGGCGCAACGGCCCTTGCCAGACTCTCTTGACTACTTTGACACGCTGACGGGGAAATAAAAATAGAAACTATGGACGGCGGCGAGTCTCAAAGAGCCCATGTCAAACTACTCTCGATATTACTTGACAATTAACGGTCATGCCTTCTATAAGAAGACCACAATGCTTGTGGAACATCCAAAGACTCAACGCAGTTGGCTGGTTCAAGATCCAAAGACATTACCAGACGAAGGATGTCTTGGGAGTCAACCTTACGAACCAATAAGGGGATTTGCCGGGTTGCGTTCAGGAAAGGCCGCTCATTCTTTGTGACGAGGACGTTTCCCCTTCCTGGTTGTTCCTTGACCACTTCTTCATGCGTTTTTTAATGTTAATAAAATAATTCTATGTGCTACTGAACACCCTGTTTTTTGAAAAATATGTCCAAGGAGTTTGAGAGGGTGAGAGGATCAGTTTCAGGAGTCGCCGCCATTCCTCCGGAGTCTGTGTTCCGCAGCATCCCGACCACGGTGAAGACTTCGGAGAACGACACGGTCCTGCTGCCGTGTTACGTGGACAACATGGGTGAGGCTCCCGTTTTATTTTTAGGAAAAATTACATAAAATGGCGGGAACACTGGCGATCTGGAGAATGTCTGGCCCACATGAAACATAAACTCCAGCTGGCTGCACGGGGGGCGGTGGGGAGAGGGAGGAGGATTTACTCCGCCTCGATGCAAACAATTATCCATCACCATTTAACACACGAAGGCTCCTCTAAATTGATATATGTCTTGTTCCTTTACCGGTCACGTGGTTTTTAACTATTAAATATACCTCAGGGTACAATATTCGTCACTATCCAGTAACTCATTATGATAATCTTTGCTTCCTGAGAGTTTAGTCCTGCTTCTTACAGAGTCAGGAATCATTTTTAGAAACAGACATTTAACAATTTTAAAATTAAATAAATACCCAAACAGTCAAAAATAAGTTTCACATAACTGCCACATACTTTTGTAGGTTATTTACCTAACTAGTATATTATTACACTGATGTATCCTATATAAATTTAATTCATATCATTACATTTCTTTTAAAAAAATTATTATTCTTTCCTATTATAATAGAAACATGTTTCAATAATTCAATAATCAATTAAATACTGTTACATTTTTATTTTAATCTTATGTCCTAATAAATAAAATTGTCTGTGTGTATGTATGTGTGTATGTGCGTGTTCCTTATACAAACCCTACACCCGTGGAGCAAATTTCGTACTCATGTTCCTTACGACCTAGAAACAAACACTGTGTGGGGAAGGGGTAAGACACGTCTACCACCCCCACGGGGGGGGGGGCATTTTCAAACATCTTCAAATGGGCGATATTTGCATCCGGGGTGGTCAATGTTTTGTTTGTGGATAATTTAACACCCCCCCCCCCTTTCGTCAGGGGTGGTATGAACTCTTAAGGGGGTGGGTTTGGTCCTGCGTTACACAAAGATACCGCGAAAACAACCCGAGATTGGAGTCAGATCCCGGATTATGGATGTCGCCGAGTTTAATTGAGACAACCCGGGCAACGTCGCCCGGGCACCCCAGACAGTTTACTAAATAAAACAAAGACTGAGTATATTTAATTATACATTGATACCTGTTAAATTTTTACTAAGGCTTATCGACATGTAAACCTCTCTTCTTCTCAGGGAATTGTGGGATCAAAACTTTGTGATCACAATTTAAGATCTATTATCGTTGTCTATCAGATAAATGAGGAGCAACGGTTTCCGTAATCCTTGTTGGGCGACACACTCTTCTTTTTTCTGACGATCCACCTTCGTGTGTGTCCGCCAGGGAGCAGCAGCGTGCGCTGGATACGGGGCAACCGCCTGCTGGCAGACACTTCCAGCCCCGACTTCCAGCCTCCTCCGCGGGTCCGGATGTGGCCCAACCACACTCTGGAGGTCTCGCAGCTCACGCCCGAGGACACCGGCGAGTACGTCTGCCAAGTGCTCAGGCCGCACCCCTGGGGACCCATCCAGCAGGTCCACGCCATCGAAGTGCTCTGTAAGTAGCTCGCTTCTCCGGCGCGCAATAATAATACACCGTGAAGCCTGCGAGGTGAACCTTCCCAGAGAGCTCTGGCGGAGGCTACCTTTGGGGATGCCTCCTCCTCTCTCTGATTTTTTGAACTAAGGTTCCCACATGCCGAGGCACCTTGGCCTGCTTTGAGAGGTGTATGTTCCGGGGTCGCAGACCTTGGGCCATACGGTAAGAGTTGTCCGCTGTTCCTATTGCAATAGTCGGCCAGCTGCCTCCTAAACCGGTCAAGGCACGGAGAGGGGAAACCTGCGACCCCACGGCAAACTCCTCTCCCGCCAACCAGGGAAGGGCGTGGGACAAGTACCAAATGCCCAACCTACCTGATGCAGGTTTTTCTAGGGTTTTCCCTGCATCACTTTTAGGCGAATTGCTGGGTACGATCCTTAAACCATAGCCCGGGGGCCCCTAGTTAACCCTTGGCTACCTTCCTCTACACTTCCGTATCCCCCCTTTCAAATTCCTTCCTATGCTATTAAAGGGGAGTTGCCACCTTGTGGATTAGCCTCGTGTAGCCTGATACCCTAATAAAACAGCACACTCACTTTTCAACAGCCGGAAACGTTAAAATTATACTTATTATGGTTTTTGAACGGCCGCGTCACAGCGGTACCGGGCTCGGATCCCGGCACGGGCACGGTCACATGTTTAACCCTTTAACACATATTTAACATAAGCCACACACAGAGACATCTGTTGGTTTCTAAGAGATTGTGATGCAGATATGAAACAACATGGCTCTTGAGGGTAACAACATGCCTGTCCGAGCTTTCTGTCAGTCAACCCCCAAGGGACAGATTTTGCTACCCGCCGGTCAACTTCACACAGTATCTGTGCATTTTATGTTGTTGTTGTTTTTTTTGAAGAAAGAAAATTTAAGCTTTATTCTGAGGAGATTCCCATTGCATAAAGATCATAATTATCCAGTTAATGTGAATTATTGATAAATCAAACTTAATTATACAAATTGACTTCGGTCACGTTTCACAAAAATACATATTAAAAAATTTAGTTTTAACAAATACAAAAAGATCCGCTGAAGGAGAATTGGCAACGCCGATCACTCCGACACAATCAGGGATGTGTCACGGGGAGGATGCGATCAAAAAACGGGCGGGACGCTTCAGAGAAAAGTCAGCGGGCACGGAAACTCCCCCCCCCCCCCACCACCACCACATGATGATCAGCTCCGCAGGATATGATCTGGGAACCGCAGCCGAACGAGCGCTGACCCTTCAACATCCGCACAGGAAACACGGCGATCGAAGTGAACGACCGACCTCTCAAAATGCCGGGTCCATTGCTACTGTAATCTATGCAAACAAAACACTAACAACAGTTGTTTCCCTTGCCCTCTGGAGCGTCAACGGCGCCTCCACGGGTCCCTTCAGATGTCGACGGTATTGAGAGGTGCGTCTTTTGTAGATCCACCGTCTGTGATCCCGTTTCCCGAGAGCGGAGAGTTGGAAGTGAACCTGGGGGACGAAGTCATCATGGAGTGCAAAGCCATGGGCGTCCCGCGGCCGATAATCACGTGGTCCTTCAAAGTAAGTATAGTCAACACATCTCTTCTTACCTATTCCCCCCGTTGTTGATTCATGGAACTGCTGGGAACATAGACATTGAGAAGAACGTGTATAACTTGTACCCTGAGGAATGGCAATCAAGGCGGGAGGGGGGGGGGGGAATCCATCAACACTATAAAACAGAGGATAGGGTGAAGTATCCAGTGATGAATGAACGAGCATCGCTCATATAAACTGGAACCTTAACAACAGCTGAGCAACTTCAGATGTTCCTTGAGACCTAAAATAGTACCCTTGGGGACCCTCCTACAGATGCAATCATTGTGTCCATCAACAGTTTGTTGTCAGTCATAGCCATAGTCTAACTGCTACTTCATTTCATCTTTGGTCATCATTTTAAGAGAATCTTATATTAATTTTTATTGCACTATTTTTCAAAAATATTAATCAGGGGAAAACAGACAGTTGAAAAAAAAATGTAATTTAATTTGAGAAGATGTTTCAGTCCGAATGTGTGACCCTCATCAGGCTTACAATAAATATATTAAATAATAGATATAAAAGATATTATGTGACAGTCAAAGATAATACAAAAAGAAATTAAATAACTAAGATAAATAGTATAAAAAGAGTTGGAAGGTTTCATATCAGGGGATTAAAATATTATAAATGTTAGTTAATAGATCAGTGAATAAATAAATAAATAATAAGAATAAAAAAGAGATTAAATAACAAAGATAAATACTGTAAAAGAGTTGGAAGGTTTAATATCAGGGGATTTAAAAAATTATAAATGTTATTTAATAAATGAGTGACCTGAGAGAATATGTTATTATTTACAATAAATATATTAAATTATAGAAATAATTGAACAGAGATATTATGTGACAGTCAAAGATAATAAAAAAGAAATTAAATAACAAAGATAAATAGTATAAAAAGAGTTGGAAGATTTATTATAGGGGGTATTTAAAACATTATAAATGTTAGTTAATAAATGAGTGACCTTAGAGAATATGTTATTATTTACAATAAATATATTAAATCATAGAAATAATTGAACAGAGATATTATGTGACAGCCAAAGATAATAAAAAAGAATTAAATAACAAAGATAAATAGTATAAAAAGAGTTGGAAGGTTTCATATCAGGGGATTAAAATATTATAAATGTTAGTTAATAGATCAGTGAATAAATAAATAAATAATAAGAATAAAAAAGAGATTAAATAACAAAGATAAATACTGTAAAAGAGTTGGAAGGTTTAATATCAGGGGATTTAAAAAATTATAAATGTTATTTAATAAATGAGTGACCTGAGAGAATATGTTATTATTTACAGTAAATATATTAAATTATAGAAATAATTGAACAGAGATATTATGTGACAGTCTAAGATAATTAAAAAGAGATTAAATAACAAAGATAAATAGTATAAAAAGAGTTGGAAGGTTTCATATCAGGGGATTAAATTATTATAAATGTTAGTTAATAAATAAGTTAATAACCTTAGATAATATGTTATTATGTAGCCATTCTTAATTAATCTTGATTTGTAATGTCTGTCTTTATCTAAAATTAGGTGATGACTCCCAGTTGACAGAGTGACTTGTGTATGAAACGTTTATCCACATTTATCATGTTAAATTAATTAAATCATAATTTTAATTATGTGGTTTTTCCAGAACTGATAATTTAAAACTAAAATTATTGTACTATTTTGATGTGTGTGTGTGTGTCTGTGTGTGTGTGTGTGTTTTTGGTGCTGCGGCCTCTGGGTATTTTCTTTATCTTGTACTTAAATGTAATTTTTCTCTGGCGAATCTTCCAAATGATGTAAACGTTTTGTACCTAAGAAAATACCTAGCGATACTAAAGAGCCATTAGCAACAAAAGAGTGGTGTTTTGGGGGATGAGAAAAATAATCCTGAGGGTTAACTAACTGGAGTGCTTCAATCCTCCGAAATCCAGAAGAGAAGTTAAACCGTAAAGGAGGATATAGAAATGAAGTAAGGTCGTGATTGCTTCTGTAAAGTGAATCTGTACCTGTACGCTGCTCCATATGTAATTTTTAGGCTTGGCCGATCATAAATACGTGGTGTTTAAGGAATACAACGAACGATCCGGCTGTCGTGTGCGGTCGTGCAATCACATCTAATAGGCTATTTAGAGCAGTGACTGCTACATGTGCCGAGCAAACAGGACATTACATCACGGCACGGATCTTCTACTTGTAGTGTGGCGATTATACTCAATCAGTCGGGGGAAACTTGACTGTTCAGAAAAAAAATGGGAATGTTATTATTCTAGGACGAAAAATCATGGATGGGGATTCCAAGTTTCTTGTTGCCATGCCAAATACTGAGTCGTGAATCCGGACTCGTGCCTTCCTCTTGTTCCACCTTGTACTGTCATCTGTAGTCATCCCATAATCATAGTTGACCGTGTACAATACCTGTGGAACACATTTCCTGTAACCTCTTACAGTCCTCCTTCAATCTTGACTCTGTTGTCTCCATTTATTTCACTAAACTTTGTTTACCCCAGCTATCATGATGTCTAAATTCACTAAAGCAGCTCCTTCAGGTTACCTTTTCTTTTAAGTTGTGTTCATATATCATTAATAAACAACCAGTTTGATGTTAATTTAAGGACTAATACTCATAATTAGAAGGATGCTTTAAGTAGAGATCAGCAACATCAACAATTGTCCCATGAAACGTTATAAGTTATAAGTTGGCAGTTAATTACTAATAAAATATTTTTGTACTTCTTTTAGAAAGACTGATATGGCTCTAAACTACCGTTTTGTTTTCCAGGGAAAAGAAATGGAACTTCTGGACAACAGACACAGGCTGAAGTTTGTAGCAGAAAGCAAAAAGTTGGCTGGAACTTACCAGTGCATGGCAAGCAATGGTGTAGGTGAACCATCTTCTACAGACATTGACCTCACTATCCTGTGTAAGTAATTTTTTTTGTTTTGAAGTTTCATATTCAATATATTTTGTATTCAATCAAGACCCTTGTGGCACACCAGTCATTATTTGTTCCTGAGCTAAACGGAAAGTTTGGCTATATATATTTAATTTTTTATGACAACTGATACACTGTGTCCTATATGGTACCATTTTCTATATGATTTTACATGACCAATGTAAGAAATACAATTTTTTAAGTTGGCATTAGATTCTTCATCTTTCTTTAATTGAGGGATTGGGTAATAGAATCATGATCTTGTTTAACAAATGGTGTTTATAAGTTCCTCACATGTGGATGTGAACCAATTTGATTGTTCTAACATAATTGCCATGACAGCTTTGAACATGAGACAATGGACTTTTCTCTTTGGCCATTGCTCGATCACATTTCATAAGCCATGGCAATCAAGAGTGCCTTAGATTTCTGTGAGGAAATAAATTTTGAATATTTCAATATTTTTAAGCTTTATTCTAAATGATATATATCATGAAATAATAAAAGTTTGATATTAAAACATAGTTACATCTGTTACAAATTGTTGCTCATTTACCAGTGTTTTTAAATTAACTGTAAATTATGTTTAAGATCCCCCAGAAGTGTCACTGGAACACACGTGGGTCCACTCATCACCTGGTGAGAGAGCAGAGTTGTCTTGCTTGGTCGATGCAGATCCACTTCCCAGAGTAAGTCGATGATATTTTCTGGTTTTTAATTTCACACTCAATATTGCATTAAAAATTGTTCTCCTGGGTGTCCTGTGTTCACCTCTGTGTTTAATAATAGTTATACTACCTCAAAAATATATTCCATTTGAATGCAAATGATGATATCTTAATACAGTTGCATTTTATACCTCCATGAAGACAAAGTTAAACAATGGAATACTTCATAATTCACAGTCACAGAGAGAGAGGTGCAGAACTGTAAGAAATATTATCTGATAAGTAATACTAACTTTAAAGAAGTTTGGAGACCACGTGGCTGCGAAGAAAGAGACAACACGTGGTTGCTTGCACGAGATGTTTATTAGGACGTCTGGTCTTGCCTAGCGCAGCGTACAAAATAGGCCCCCTCTCTCCGGTGCCTCTCAAAGGTGAACGGGAGAGGTGGAAGGCTGCATTGCCGCGTCGACGTTAGTGTGGGCCACATCTTTGGCCCCACAGAAGCATTTAATTCCTGCAGAAATTTACTACAAATTAATATCCTTCTTTTTTTTCCAGATAGATTGGTACAAAGATGGAAGAACAGTCACAAAATCCAGCAACATCTTGTTTCGAACAGAGGACAACAAGCACACATTGCATTTTCGAAAAGTAAACTCCGAAGACTTTGGGCAGTACACGTGTAAAGCAAGCAACAAACTAGGATTCAAGGAGAAAATTATCAATCTTTCAGGTAAAATATTAAGTTATCAATGGATACGTTATGACATTCAACATAGTGCTATTAAAATTTGATTGGAACACTGTTTACCAAAAGCTAAATGACTTCTCAGAAACTTTTTATTTGAGGAAAATAAAATAATTAATAATAACTGCAGAAAGGACAGTTTTTTTTATTATTTAGGAATAATTTTAATGTGTTTTTTATTGTGTGCTATGACATAAATGTTACTAAGCAGTTATTGAAACTATGAAGTAAAACATTTATTCATACTTCCTTGTGTTTCCATCAATATTTTATTCTGTTCTCTTAACTAAAGCCTTTTATTCTCTGCTTCAGTGTATTTTAAAACCTATTGAAGTAATATGACATTACCAATCTTTATTCTTATTTAAAATAACAAAAAAAGAAATAGGTATATAATTCGTAATTCACACACAGGCCAAACTTTCCAATTCAGCTTAGTAACGAATAATGATTGGTGTGTGCCACAAGGGTCTATTTTTGGCTTTTACTTTATGAGTTTATGTATGAACAAATATAGTCTTATGTATTTAAACAGATTGAAATAGTATTTACTTGATTTTAATGCTGTTGCATTTGTAATTAATACATACATATATCTTTTTGGAACAGCAATATGTTTTCTTAATGTAAGAAGATTGTGCAATATATATATATATATATATGAACTAAAATTTATACATTTCAATAATTATATATATTAAACTTATTTTATTGATGTACTAATTTTGCACGCATGAACAATCTATATACTGTTATAATACTATCACATGCTGAACACCTTCTTAATGGAATATCCAAAAATTACTTCTAAGCAACTATAGTTTATTGTAAGCAGATTTAAATGCTCTCTAAAGTAATTAATTCATTTTCATTGTGGCATTAAAGGAGTTGCAAAACCTGCCGTGTTTAAGAAAGAGAAAATTAATGTGTCTGGAAACAATTTCACCCTCATCTGGGAAGCTGACAGTTACTCGCCTATTATAGAGTACAACTTACTCTTCAGAAAGCGACAGGTATGCTAAATCACTTTAAATCATTAAGTGTGACCTGTCACTGTTTCAGTCGAAGCTGATTAATATCTCTCTGTGTTGATTGTAAAAATTTTCTTCTTCTTTTATTGGCACTATAACCCAATGTGAGTTTTGGCATTATTAACAATTTTCTTCCACCCTCTCCTGTGTCAGTCTCCGCCATCCTCTTACTTTCATAGTTTGTATATCCTTCTCGATGTCATCCACCCATCTTGTCTGGGGTCTCCCCCTTTTCCTCCTCCCAATTGGCTTCCAGTCCATAATCCGTCTAGGTTGTTCTGCTTTCATCCATCCTAAGTACGTGTCCTCATCCAGGCCAACCTTCTGCTCTTGATAAACCTAACAATGTCCTCGTTATTCATGAGCTGCTCTAGTTCTCCATTCTCCATTCGTACATACAGGTCCGTATATCCTTCTCAGTATCTTGCGTTCAAGTATTCTGAGTAAGTGCTTATCGTTATTATTAAGGGTCCATGTTTCACAACCGTACAGGTCTTATAAGTGTTTTGTAAATTTTTAACTTCAATTCCCTATTTAACATCTTGGATTTCATTAATTTTCCATACATGTAGTATGTTCTGTTTGTAAAAATTTTACTTATATGTAAAGATAAAAAAAATTCTTATGTACTCAATTTTTAGTTAACAAAATGATTCCAGTGTAGTGATATGCTGTGTTGATATCTGAATAAAACTGAAGTATTAATGAGCATAAATATGATTGACGCTTTGTGTGTTGTTTCAGCCAAAGTCTCAGACAGCCGACTGGGCAAAGTTAGTGATTCCAGCAGAGAAAGGCGGGCCTTTACATTCAAAGTCGTTCACTCTAACGGGTTTGCAGCCAGCCACAGTTTACGAAGTGATGCTAATCTCACGAAATAAATTCGGTTTGAGTATGCCTTCGCAGATACTGAGATTTGGAACTGAAGGAGCAGGTACGAGGGACGTCATTACTAAAATTTATTTTTTTAATGCTGTTTTAGTTACTGTTATCCCAATACGACCAGAGATAGATCAATTTTTCTTGTGTCGTGAAGAAAGAAAATTATTGCTTTTTGGTTACATATTGTCTAAGTTAATGTTCAGTCAGTTCTAAATTATTATAAGTAACCATATTATGTTATATATATATATATATATATATATATATATATATATATATATATATATTGGTATGGAAAGGATAGAGAGATAGGTTGTGGCTTACCTGAAAGTGAAGTACGGTGTCGCCATGAGGAACTGAAGGTTGTTCTTCAAATTTTCGGAGGCTCTCAGCCTCCTTCTTCAGGAAGGAGTGTTACACCATTCCGTGCACCGGCCGGCTGCACGGAATGGTGTAACACTCCTTCCTGAAGAAGGAGGCTGAGAGCCTCCGAAAATTTGAAGAACAACCTTCAGTTCCTCATGGCGACACCGTACTTCACTTTCAGGTAAGCCACAACCTATCTCTCTATCCTTTCCATACCAATATTTTTGACAATGTCACATTCTCACTATTACAATATATATATACAATCAGATTTATGAAATGAATGCATGAAGTCTACAACCTTCGATACAAGTATTTATTTTTATACTAAATGATATTGTCAGTAGAGTTTTCTTTTCAGTATAATATATATATAACTATAACTTTAATGTATTCACAGACATGGACTCAGAAGAAGAAGTGGAAGAGGAACTAGAAAAAAGTACATATCAGCAAAATCTGACATCAGGTGGGAAACCCTCAATTTTTTTTTTTTTCCCCACTGAAAATTTGAAATTCATTCATAAAAATCCCTATTTAATATTTACATTTTCATTACTCTGCAGATCAAGTTGAGAATATCCTTCGAGACATTCCAAACGACGCCCTGCGAGAAAAATCAGTTTTGTCACTGTTGTTAGTGAACATTTTGTTACATTTTATCGTGAGGAACTGAGAGGGTGAAAATGTTTCTGTGTGTGTGTGCGCACACATGAGGGGGTTCAAAAACCTACATGCCCATTCATCGGTGTCAATGATGTGTGAGCGTGCAGGAGAGTACAAAAGACTAATAGTTGGTTCAACAGACTAAGATTCTTCCAACGTTTATTGTAAATAAAAATAAATAAATATATATATATTTTTTGTAAATAAATTTACAGTTTGGCTTCTCACATTTCAGGTACTGTCCAAGATCCTGTACTTGAATTCAGTTATTTTGTCATCGATATAATAATTGTATCATAGATTTGAGTGTTTGAACCACTAACGATGAGTTAAAGGAGATTAATAGCCCTTTAGTTCTTTATTATTTAGCCTGTTATAACTTTATCATTGTTAATTAGATGCTGTAGTGTGTTGTAATGAAAGACAACTTATTTTCATTAGAAACCTAACAAGGGAATGAAATCGCCAATCCCAAACAGGGCAGATTCAATTCCAGAAATTCACAGCTATATATTCAACATTTTTAGGAATTGCATTGGGAAAAAGAAAAATATTTTGGACACATTCTATGAGGATTAAAACACACGCAGTGCCGCAAACATTTCAACTGAGAAATAATATGTCTCGAATATACACAGAGGTCAGCCTGCTTTGGTACAGAAGTTACAGGTTCAAAATGCAGCATGGTCAAGAATGGTGCAGTCATCTAGGCAGGCCGAAGCCTTCAATGGTCTTGCAGAGCCAAGGAAGAAGGTCCTATTGTTACAGAGTACCAGTACCCAATATCATCATATGTGACATCAGCACAGTATGTTCAACATTTTTGGGAATTGCAATAAACAAAATTGTTTGGCATATTTTGGACACATTCTACAAGGATTAAAACACACGCAGTGCCGCAAACATTTCAACTGAGAAATAATAAGTCTCCAATATATACAGAGGACAGCCTGCTTTGGTACAGAAGTTACAGGTTCGAAATCCAGCATGGGATTGCAGTCATCTAGGCAGGCTGAAGCCTTCAATGGTCTTGCAGAGCCATGGAAGAAGATCCTTTTTGTTACAGTACCGAATATCATCATACATTACATCAGCACAGTATTTTCAGAATTTACTGTAACCGTCAAAAAATAAACAGCTGTTATTTAGGCCGAGCTGAAACCAAAATGGGAATCATTGAAGAGCTAAGAGGCTCAAGGTCAGAAATTTATGACAGAAGCTAAAGCCTCTGGTGACAGTTTCAGTTACTGCACGACACGTTTGGCCTTTATATTCCCTTCACCAGCTAATTTAAGTATCGCCTCATTCTCATTGTTAATTTTATTTTATTTTACATGGGATGAAGGCAAAATATTTTTAAAAAATGTCATAGAGAAAATAACTGTTTAATGAAGATATTTGTTTTGTGAACAGTTCTTGGAGTGTGGTTGTTTTTTACACTAATTTGCTTATTTTTTGATACCTGGAACCCCTTTTTTTTCTCCTCCCCTCACAGATTCTCTGTCAATAAATCTATTTTTTCTTTGCCTTCACACGCAATGTGTTCCGTTGCACCAAGATGGCGGCTGGCATCTTCCGTTCGTTGTTCCTGAATTGTCACACCTGAAGCCTCTACCTGCAATGAAAAACAAGTAGTTGTCGTTCCATTCAGTTCTGATACGTGTTAACTGGTAAAACAGTTGTTACAGTCTACGGATTGTTCCTATGTCGTCTATCTTGAGATGCAAGGCGAATACTTTCTCAATAGTATTAATTATGAAGTACATTGCAGTAAGTAAAAGGTCTGCAAGTCAGAAAAAATGTAATAAAGAAATTTATAAAAATATAATTTCACAAGAAATATTAAATTTTCTAAATACTCATGTTACTCATTTCTAAACTCTGCAACCGTGCAACCTGATGAGGTCGCAAAAAAAGGAGCGTGGAGAAATTAATATTATTAAATAAACATTATAATTACTTTTCGAACTCAATCCCGCCTATTTAATTATATTATTCAACTAGCTTGGTGTCAGTCTTTGCCTGGGTATTTATGTACCTCAAAAAGTATTTAATTGGTCGTTAAACTATCAGTCAAGAAGTGATTCAACCTAACCTATAAAGACAGAATGCTAATTACATCATAACCTTGATGGGAAGGAAGACTGTGAGACAATGCTCTCGCAGGTGGATCTTCCCAGAGACCTTTGGGGATGCCTTCACATCTCTCTGGTTTTTCTAGAACTAAGCTTCCCACATGTCGAGGACTGTTCTGAGAGGTGTATGTTCCAGGGTCGCAGACCTTGGGGTATACGGTAAGAGTTGTTCTCTGTTCCCATTGGAACAGTCGGCCAGCTGCCTCCTAAACTGGTCGAGGCAAGGAGAGGGGAAAGCTGTGACCCCACAGCAAACCCCTCTCCTGCTATCCAGGGAAGGGCGTGGGACAAGTACCCAATGCCCAACCTACTTGATGCAGATTTTTCTAGGGTTTTCCCTGCATCACTTTCAGGCGAATTGCTGGGTAGGATCCTTAAACCATAGCCCGGGGGCCCTAGTTAACCCTTGGCTACCTTCCTCTACCCTTCCGCATCCCCCCTTTCACTCCTTTCCTATGCTATTAAAGGGGAGATGCCACCATGTGGATTACCCTCATTTCAAGTGAATGTCACAACCTCTGAACTAGAGCCGACGCTCTTGTGTCACTGACGTGTCGGAGGTTCGTTTCCCCGCTGACTTACGCAGGTGCTTGACGCAGACACGACAAATGTCGCACGTGACGAACTGCTTGCTGCAGCACAGCTGAGGATCCTCCACGGGGCACTCCAGTCCTCCAGGGAGACAACTGCGCAGCCTGTCGATGCAGTCCTCGCTGTCTGCGAAGAAGCCCGCGGACGCAGCCGCGATCACGACGGAGAACACGAGCACGAGACGCGGCTGGAAAAATCACGTACACGAATATAGAGGGGGGAAAGGGGGGAGGGAGGGGACGGAATATATAAAAACAATAATATTACAAATTCACAGAGCACGGATCTTAAAATGAGGATTGCTTGTGCAGGTTCTTATTAAATGACCAATTAAAGAAAGGGATTGCAACGTGCAGCCTTTAGGATGACGTTGGCACTGCGGCTTGATCGAGTACAGGTGGAGCGGCGCGGAAGCAACAGTCAGAAGAAAGGAGACGACGGAGGGGAGCTACTCCTTGGCCTACAGAGGTCCTCGTCACCAACACTGGCGGAGGAATCGATACCCTGACCAGACTGTTTCTTTTTTTAACTTCTTAAAAATATTCTTCTACTCATTGTAAATGTTTTGTATTTTTAAACTTGATCCTGATTGAGTTCGCCAAATAAGCGACGAAACGTTGTTTAATTTTACATTAATAAATTATTTTTCCTGTTTATATATTTAATATATTTAGAAGAAAAAAAATGCTCTGCCGACCAACAGTGAAACCCAGAGTTGGAGGATTTCTCGGCAAACCAGTAAAAAAAAAACAAATCCGTAAAGAGCACGTCGGTAATGGGGATGACGTTTCCGTAGGTGGGGGGGACGCTGTATATAAATGAATTGTTTTGCTTCCACGTGCGAGATGCGAGGGACAAAAGTTGATGTCCCCCACCTTGCTACATTCCTGAAGGAACAAGACTGTTGACGTTATGTAAGGCACACCGAACCCCCCCCCCCCCCGCCCAATTTATTTCTTCATTGAATTTTTTTATAAAGTGGAATTGAAATGAAGTTGACCTTAAGTATCAGGATTTCATTTAAAAAATTACTGATAGAAGATATCAAATAGTTGAATGGTGTTTGTAGTCGCTTTTGTTGCACTTTTAAGCCACGTCCAGTCTTGCCGAGCAACGAGCCGAGCCTGGCTCTAGTGCCACCCGAGCACGAGCATCTTGAAGAAAGACTTCACATACAGCGTCGTCAACCAAATACTTAGAAATTAAAAATGATATTGAACAATTACGAGACTCATTGCTACAACTAAACTAAGCTACATGTGGCTCAGAGATACAGCAACAGGAGTGAATCACTAACATCCATGGGAGTAATTACTGGATGTATTCAAGCTTTCGGCCTCTTTTACTCCATTTTGAAGATTCCGAAAACACATACGTGGTATTTATAAAAAAATAAAGAGGATTCTTCACAATATCAATGACAGTTAGTTGAATATTCAATAGAAAATTCATATAACAATTAATAACGAAACTAACCTTGTGTAATATTACATGTAATTAGGATGAAAAGTCATCAAGTTGCCTCATGAAATGAAATATTTTCAAAATCAATTGAATAATTATGGATTTTATGAATTTAGAATAAGCGCAGTGTTATGTGGTTCTTTTTGTCTTAGTTCAGGTGCGGCCTATGTGAAACTTTTCGCACCCTGACCGATATATATATATATATATATATATATATATATATATATAAACAGTTTGTAGAATGGTTTCAAAGTGGCTTAAATCTTGCTCATGAACTGACATAACATCCGCTGAAGACTAGATCCCATGTAACAGGCTGTCCCTCATTATTTGAATAAGTTCAAGTGCGAATTCTCAATTTCATCTCCCATTTCTACTCAAGTAACGCAGCAAGTCGGATCAACGCAGCAAAGAATACAAGACAAGGAGTATAGAATATACTATGATCTTTGATATAAAGCAAATAAATCGGTCACCGTCCAAACTACAAACGTCCACGCGCAGAACTTTCCTTTGACGTTTCATCAGAAAACCGATAACAGCCGGAGCCCAGGGCGAGCAACGCTGGTCCGTGATGCGCATGCGCAGATCACGTGGCGCATGCGCACTGACTTATGTTCGGCTCGTTGCTCGGCAGTCTGGACGGAGCTTAAGTAAGTACGTACCATGGCGGCGACGAATGCGGCAGCGCAAAGACTGTCAGACACCAGGAGCCACTCCTTATGTACTGCTGCTGCATGAGGCAGGTCGTGCCCGACGTCACGCCTCGTGTCCTGCTCAAGACTGATAACAGAAGTTTGTCTGACAGGAGCAGCTTTGGGCATGGTGCGAGAGAGATAGCTTAACGAGCTCTATTTTTGGCTGTCCCGCTGATAACGACCTGGTTGCGTCCGTGACCAGAGACTATCGCGAGGAAGACTGACCAGCGCTCAAGCGAGACTTTCAAATTTGGATTTCTTAAGGTAAATTGCCTTGACGTTCTTGTTACAAGTGACGAAAGTGAAAATTTAGTTTGTCCTGGTCGTTCTTCTTGGGGTGTTACTGCTTGATGGTCTTGATTGAACTGTCTCATCCAGGTGAAGAAGATGAGCTAAGCAGTTCTCTGCAGGTCAGGCCCGCTAGAGGCTTGGATCGTCTCATCAGACGCCTCCACAGTCCAGATCTGCGGGGAAAATCAGTCTTCAAATTTCTCAGAGGTTGGTCGTTTCCGAAGTGACCGTGGTGAAGCGGTCAACGACGACTCCGCGGATGTGTCGCGGTCAGGACAGGTATACTGGAGGAGAACCCACGTATCATTGTCATCAAGACCCTCGAAGGAACCTCCGGGAGATGATGGTGAAGGGATTGGCTCAGTGAACAAGGCACATCACTGTTACGGTATATTTATTTTTAAGTTTATTCTTTCTGTTGAATTGGCTACAATGAATATCCACCCTCTACTTTAGGTCAAGATCTGAAGACCTTCAGGAACCCGTTCAGGTGCAGCCTGCGCCACCACACTTCAATGGCGGTCGACAAACGGCGTTGGTCGGGGCGAAACTTTCGCAGGTATCATTTTTCTCTGTAAAGTAAAAAAAAAAGATATTATCTCACTATTGCAATTATTATAAAAGAGAAAACTGTTCACGGGGTCAAGGACCGTAGAATCTAATGCGGTCCTCTGAAGCTCTTTGTTTCTTTGACTTGACTTGCACAGAGAAACACTCAAACTACTTCAACAGAACTCATTTGTCCTTTGTCAAAGAGTAAGACAATCTTACATATGCAAAGTTCCCCCAAATAAAGAGTTTAGGTACACAGATATATATATATATACAGGCAGCCAATCAGAAAACAAGGTGATAAACACAAAACATCAGAGTGTCCTCACTGATGATATCAACCTAGTTGTCAAATATTAACTAAGAATATCTTTAATATTGGTTTTGAAACTAAATAACAGACCCTTCCCTAGATACAGACCCTTACCTAGATACAGACCCATACCTAGATACAGACCCTTACCTAGATACAGAGATACAGACCCTTACCTCGATACAGACCCATGTCTAGATACAGACCCTTACCTAGATACAGACCCATACCTAGATACAGACCCTTACCTAGATACAGACCCTTACCTAGATACAGACCCATGCCTAGATACAGACCCTTACCTAGATACAGAGATACAGACCCTTACCTCGATACAGACCCATGCCTAGATACAGACCCTTACCTAGATACAGACCCATACCTAGATACAGACCCTTACCTAGATACAGACCCTTACCTAGATACAGACCCATGCCTAGATACAGACCCTTACCTAGATACAGACCCATACCTAGATACAGACCCTTACCTAGATACAGACCCTTACCTAGATACAGACCCATACCTAGATACAGACCCTTACCTAGATACAGAGATACAGACCCTTACCTAGATACAGACCCATACCTAGATACAGACCCTTACCTAGATACAGACCCTTACCTAGATACAGACCCATACCTAGATACAGACCCTTACCTAGATACAGAGATACAGACCCTTACCTAGATACAGACCCATACCTAGATACAGACCCTTACCTAGATACAGACCCTTACCTAGATACAGACCCATACCTAGATACAGACCCTTACCTAGATACAGACCCTTACCTAGATACAGACCCTTACCTAGATACAGACCCATACCTAGATACAGACCCTTACCTAGATACAGACCCTTACCTAGATACAGACCCTTACCTAGATACAGACCCTTACCTAGATACAGACCCATACCTAGATACAGACCCTTACCTAGATACAGAGATACAGACCCTTACCTAGAAACAGACCCTTACCTAGATACAGACCCTTACCTAGATACAGACATTATATTTGGACTTTACATTAGTTTTCCGCCTCATTAGCACTTTATTTTGCAATAAATTGTGCAACTGTTGGCAAGGAGAAGCATTTCAGGTGCAACTGTGTCGTTTACAAGTCAGCGACCTGCGCCCCTAGAACAGTACCTTGGGGGCACGTCTCACACATCAGTGAACCTTGGGACCGTCACGACCACGACCCTTACCTAGATACTTGAGGCACAACGTGCACTTCCCGCACTGCACGAGCTTCCTGCTGCAACACTCGTTGGCGGACGGAACGCGAGGACAAGCGGCGTTGTCGTTGGGGAGGCACGTGACGGTCGCATTGTTGCACGTCCTCGAGCGGGCCAGGTCCACGGCCGTCGTCAGCAGCACCAGCAGAGCCACGGAACACGCGAGCGCACGCATCTGAGACCAGAGAGAAGTGAAACACCAGCGTTGACGACTCACTAATGACCATGGGACTTTCCTTCCTCGTTATACATTATCTCTGACTATTAACAAGTATTTTGAGCATTCCATTAATCAAATGGCAGAATTTAAATTCGTATCTTCTGTTAACATACAGCAGTTGACCGAAAAATAATGTCATTTAATTATTAACAATTATATTAATCTTTTTTAAAAAGATTGTTTGAAAAAAAAATTTAAAACATTATAATTTAACAAGCACGACGTTTCGTGCCCCAATTGGAAACTTCTTCAGGTGTACAGCTCAACTAAATTCGTTATCTTAAACAAATTATAACGTTTTTAATTTTTATAATAAATATTCTGGCTGTTTCATTATGTTTATGTTGTTGTTAATATTATTAATTGTAAACAAACTGTTGTACTTTTAGTAAGGTTAAGTGAGTCAACGTTATTTAATGCTATCTTCGTTATATTTTACCAAAAATAAAGTTAAACTTAACTGTTTCCTCATACGGACGAGGAGGACTAATGGCATCCATCTACATCCTTACCACCAATGTTTTGTTGTTTTTTTTATCATCAGGTTGCCAACTTTGCAAAACATTCTAAGTCATTGATACTCTTTCGTCTCTAAATCGTCCTTCGTATTTATAATAATCAAATATTGTGTCCATCGAGACGAATGAAGAATATCCTGTGTAGACACTTGACTACGGTCAACAAGGACATTACTTTCGTATCGTATGTGGGAAACACACTCAAGTATTATTTTTAAATGAATAAAACTGCAAAGGGTTTTTGTTACGCGTCTAGAATAAGGTTGTGTCGATACGAGTGACGGTGTGTACCTCAATATCGATACATATCGAAATTTCGTAGCGTCATCGAGAGCATCATTTGTTTACGAGACACGAATATTATTTATAAACTTTGAACGTAGTTGTTACGCGACTAGAATAACATGTGTCGATACGAGTGACGATGTTTAACTCAATATCGATACATATCGAACTATCTTAGAGTCATCGAGAGCATCATTGGTTTACGAGACACGAATATTATTTATAAACTTTGAACGTAGTTGTTACGCGACTAGAATAACATGTGTCGATACGAGTGACGATGTTTAACTCAATATCGATACATATCGAATTATCTTAGCGTCATCGAGACACGAGACACGAATATTATTTATAAACTTTGAACGTAGTTGTTACGCGACTAGAATAACGTTGTGTCGATACGAGTGACGATGTTTATCTCAATATCGATACATATCGAATTATCTTAGCGTTATCGAGAGCATCATTTGTTTACGAGACACGAATATTATTTATAAACTTTGAACGTAGTTGTTACGCGACTAGAATAACATGTGTCGATACGAGTGACAATGTTTAACTCAATATCGATACATATCGAACTATCTTAGAGTCATCGAGAGCATCATTGGTTTACGAGACACGAATATTATTTATAAACTTTGAACGTAGTTGTTACGCGAGTAGAATAACATGTGTCGATACGAGTGACGATGATTAACTCAATATCGATACATATCGAATTATCTTAGCGTCATCGAGACACGAGACACGAATATTATTTATAACCTTTGAACATAGTTGTTAGGAGTCTAGAATAACGTTGTGGCGATACGAGTGACGGTGTTTATCTCAATATCGATACATATCGAACTATCTTAGCGTCATCGAGAGCATCATTGGTTTACGAGACACGAATATTATTTATAACCTTTGAACGTAGTTATTACGAGTCTAGAATAACGTTGTGTCGATACGAGTGACGTTGTGTGTCTCTATATCGATACATATCGAATTATCCAGAGCATCATTTGTTTACGACACACGATACGAATATTATTTATAAACGTTGAACACAGAAGAAACGGGCTGTTGTGAGTGAGCCAGAGATATGTTTAATGTGCGTGTGTCTGAACGTTCGGAGATATCTTTGAATCAGAATCGATTGTTTCGACACATTTGCATATGGCCGCTATGAGAATGAAATACATCAATGGGTAATTTAAAGGAGCAATGAAGCAGTGACGTGGTTGGTGAGTCAAGTCCATGCTAACAATGTGTCTCAGGAGCCGTGTTTGTCTCTGCTTCACGGCTCAGATCCATCGAGGGATTGAAGCTTTAATTTAATACTAAGCAAATTGATAATTTTCTTTTTACTGAAAAACAGTGCAGTTGTAGTTATCACCACATCAATTGTTTAGCTTGTTATTCAGTTGTCGTTCTCCTGAAGGTAAGATGGCGCGTGATTCCACCAGGAGCAACAACTGCACGCAGAGTCTCGCCCACAGCTGGCAGATAAAGCACGTAAAGGTAGCAAATATGGCGACTGACTGACCTTGAAGTGTTGAGTGTCCACCAGAGTCTCGTCTAGAGCTGATGCTGCGTCTCCTTATATATATACGCGTCCAGATCTCCTGTCCTGGGGGGGGGGGGGGGGGAACAACAACAGGGAACCTGTCTTGCAACACGCCTCATTTCCCGGAACGCCGTGCTTCAGAATAATTTTTTCCGACCTGTTTCTTCGTACGATAAGGGAAGGAAGCTTCTCTCCGTGCGCGCGTGTGTGAGTGTGTGTATCTGTGTGTGTGTGTATGTGTGTGTGTGAGTGTTTTCATGACCTCCAGACCTACGGCAGGTCCTCCTTTGCCGGACAGGCCATGAGTGAAAGTTTGGTCCTGGACCTCCAGGTCGCGGCTGGAACATCTGACCGACCCCCCCCCCCCCCGCCTTCATATCTCGAAAGCACTACGAGGGCCTCGGAAAAGACCACTGTATACGGTCCGGGTCTAAGGACGCAAGGGAGTGTCGTTGGGACCGGAGGAGAAGAGTCCTCTGGATAGAAGTCCCATGGCCCCGAGACTCGGGGTACGCCGTAAAAGAAGAAATTCTCCAGGCTGTTCTGGATATTTCTTTCCCCAAACGAATAAAATGCAGCAGCGTAGTTCGTCCGTATAAAAGGAGGAGACGAAGAATGCACAGCGATATCGTGACACCTTGAAGATCTCATAATGAGCCTTCACAAGCAAAGGATGGGGTTATGGGGGGGGGGGGGAAATGCTGACGAGAGAAGTGTGCTTGTTGCGCGCGTCCTTCACACAGCCAAGACGCTCCTGATTGGGCGCCTTCACCTCCCTGAAGACACGCCCAGGTCCACAAAGAGGTTGCCTGCCGGGAGACTTCTTCGAGGAGGGCATCAAGAAGCTCGGGCCACGGCCTCACTGCATTCACTGATGCAAGATGGCGATTGTGAGGCAACATAGTAAACAAGTGTATCAACAACATTCTGTAAATTTCTTTTCTTCGAATACACTTTTTTTAAAAAAGAAAAATCTACTTTACTTACTTCCTGGACGTGGCTCGGAACTGTTTCAGTAACCGTCGGTCGTTTCAAGGTGAATGTGATTTTTTTTTACCGATACAGATTCCAATATTCAATTTCAGACTTTGTGTTTGTTACAGTAAATGTGAACCTTTGTTGCTCGGGACAGAGGAAGGTTTGAAACAACTGGATGGATGCTGAGACCGCTGTGAAACACCTGCGTGCTCCACCGTGTTTATTTCCTTTATGATTACACTTGTTGTTATTTTGCAAGAGTTGTGAAGACCGTCGCTAGATACACCTGAAGCCATTGCAGGTGAATGGCGGCCTGCACTTGATGTTGGCCGGCACGTATCTGTTGCAGACGTAACTCCTCTCTGGAAAATATCAACAGTAAGAGAGAATCAACCGCAATATTTAACTAATGTTGTTTGATTAAATCCGTACTAACTCTGAGGGGGGGGGGACGTGAGTTTAGGAGGCCGACTGTTACAACGGGAGCAGCGGACAACTCTCACCGTACGCCCCAGGTACGTCAAAACAGGCCTGGGGTGAACCACAGTTTGAAAAAGCAGAGAGAGAGAGGAGGAGGCATCCCCCGTCTATCGTACCAATAATCACCAGACAGACGGTGCAATTGCCGCAGGTGACGAGCTTCTTGCTGCAGCAGTCCTCCACGTCTGGCACTGGAGGGCAGGACTGGTTGCTGTTGACGCAGGGGTACTCCTTCTTGATGCAGCAGGACGCTTCTTCGGGCAGGAAGCCCGCCAGCAGGAGGACGGCGAGTGACGGTAACAGCCTCATCTGCAGGGGGGAGAAACAACGCCTCTTACGTTACAGTGAATGAGGACGTGACGTCACTCGCAGCGCCCTGACGAGAGCGTAACCAGACAGCGCGCGTTCCTTCATCTGAGGTTCGTGATCATGTTTCTTTTATTCTTCTAGAAGGCAAGGCTGAGGAAGCAGGAAGCAGGAAGGATGCAGGTAAATGTCGCAACACCGACAGTGACAAACCAGAGACTTTACAACATGTTGTCGTCGAGAAACAAAACACCAAATAAATGTCTACGAGTTGAAGGAAGCCTGCGTGACCACTGCAGGTCCTGCGGCCATCACAAAAAGAGCCTCACTGTACCATGGTGAAGGTGCTACGGATCAGAAACACTGACATTAAGAGGAATACCCAGAAAGATTTGGAGAAGAGAACTGACGAAAAATAAAATGGACCGATAGAGGTTCTAAGGAGAGTAAGAGAAAGGAGTCTGCATCTAAGGAGGAATTGTTTTGCTGCTGAACCGCGGACGAAGAAGGAAGGACACGTGGAGGGAGTTGCAGGTGCAGAGAGGAAGTAGGAGAAGGGCGAAGAAGCTGACGAGGACAGAAAATCCTTAATAATAATACTAATATTTTTAATTATATATATATATGTATATATTGTGACTACTGAGAAAACTAATAAATAAACAAATAAACATTAGCGAATTTTTAAGTCAGTAAAAAAAACATTTCTAAAGTCAAATTAATCAACAACGTTTCGTCACTTATTTTGCGTCCTCTTCAGGTTCTACTATTTGAAGAAAAAAATTTGAAAGACAAATCATTCAGTATTTTCAATACAGTATTTATTTCTGGCTAGTAATTGGCTGATGGTTGTTTACTAATTTTATATATATGTATATACGCGCCAGCTGCGTTGCTCCCGGCGTAGTCACAATTGAACTCAGCGACATCCATAACCTTGGATTCGACTTCAATCTCGGTTGTTTTCGCGCTATTTGTACGTAACCCGCCTCCCTCCACCCCTCCTGCCTTAAGGGTGCGCCACCCCCGTGGCATGAAAGGCACAAAAACAATCAAAATAAAATCTCTTTGACACCCGGAAAAATATTTTATCCGACGCAAATATCGGCCGTTTTAGCCTGTTCCAAAAATGATCACCCCCGCCCCCCCCCACTCCTGTCCTGTGGGGGTGGTCGTGTTTTACCCCGTCAGTGTTTGTTTGCGGTTCGAAATTTGGTCGAATTTGATCCACGGGTGTCAATTTTATATATTAGAAGATAATTTTCCCACATTGATATATATACATATATATTGTAAAAATTGTCCTGTTATTCCTGAAGATGAGCCATGATGATGTCCTGAGTGGTCCAGGGTCCTCCTGATGCTGCTGATGGAAATCTAAATCTGAATTTCGTCGTTACTGAATAATGATTGTCGAATTTTGTCACGATTTAATCAAACGATTCGATTGATCGATTGCGTTTGTAGCCGCATTTATTGAATGTTATTGAATGCAAGAGTGAAAGTAAAGTGAGGTTATGAGAGACGTCGTTCTCCTCACCGCTGCTGACTGACTGTAAGTACGTACCATGCGGGGACGAATGCGGCAACCAAATACCGTCACCAGGAACCTGGAAGCCACTCCTTATGTACTGCTGCTGCATGAGGCAGGTCGTGCCCGACGTCACGCCTCGTGTCCTGCTCAAGAGTGATAACAAAAGTTTGTCTGACAGGAGCAGCTTTGGGCATGGTGAGAGAGAGAGAGCTTAACGAGCTCTATTTTTGGCTGTCCCGCTGATAACGACCTGGTTGCGTCCGTGACCAGGGACTATCGCGAGGAAGACTGACCAGCGCTCAAGCGAGTCTTTCAGATTTGGATTTCTTAAGGTAAATTGCCTTGACATTCTTGTTACAAGTGAGGAAAGTTAAAGTTTAGTTTGTCCTGGTCATTCTTCTTGGGGTGTTACTGCTTGATGGTCTTGATGGAACTGTCTCATCCAGGTGAACAAGATGAGCTGAGCAGTTCTCTCCAGGTCTGGTCTGCAAGAGGAATTGGATCGTCTCATCAGACGCCTCCACAGTCCAGATCTGCGGGGAAAATCAGTCTTGAAAATTCTCAGAGGGTCTTTATTGTTGGTCGTGTCCGAAGTGACCGTGTTGAAGGGGTCAACGACGACTCCGCGGATGTGTCGCGGTCAGGACAGGAAGACTGGAGGAGAACCCACGTGTCAGTGTCACCAAGACCCTCAAAGGAACCTCCGGGAGATGATGGTAAAGGGATTGGGTCAGTGAAGAAGGCACATCACTGTTACGTCTTGACAATTCTCAGAGGTTCTTTTATTGTTGGTCGTGTCCGAAGTGACCGTGGTGAGGCGGTCAACGACAGTGGGAGACCAACACGATATTGTGAGACCCCCAAAAAATACACAACCCAGAATGAGCCTTCACAACTAAAGGATGGAGAAGGCAATGCTGACGCGTCCTTCACACGGCCAAGACGCTCTTGGACATATGTGAACCCTGAATTGGCGCCTCCGCCTCCCTGAACCCACACGCAGGTGCACAAAGAGGTTGCCTGCCGGGAGACTTCTTCGAGGAGGGCATCAAGAAGCTCGGGCAATGGCTCACCACATGCATTGATGCAAGATGGCGGTTGTGTAGAAAAAAATAGTAAACAAGTGTAGCAACGACATCCTGTAAATTCGAATACACTTAACTTACTTCCTGAACGTGGCTCGGAACTGTTTTAGTAACCATCGATTCAGATTCCAATATTAAAATTTGAAACTTTCCATTTCTTACAATAAATGTCAACCTTTGTTGCTCGGGGCAGAGGAAGGTTTGAAACAACTGGATGGATGCTGAGGCCGTCCCCTCCACCCCCCAAAAAAATAATTCTGAAACATCTGCGTCCTCCACCGTGTTTATTTCCTTTATGATTACACTTTATTTTTGTTTGCAAGAGTTGTGAAGACTGTCTCTAGACACACCTGATGCCATCGCAGGTGGATGGCGGCCTGCACTTGATGTTGGCCGGCACAAATCTGTTGCAGGCGTAACCCTTCTCTGGAAAATATCAACAGAATGAAATAATCAACCGTAATACTTTACAGATGTTGTTTGATTAAATCAGTACAAACTCTGAGTGGGGGGGACGTGAGTCTAAAAGGCTGAGAGAGTTTAGGAGGCCGACTGTTACAACGGGAGCAGCGGACAACTCATAACCGTTCGCCCCAGGTCTGTCAAAACAGGCCTGGTTTGAACCTTAGTTTAAAAAAGCAGAGAGAGAGAGAGGAGGAGGCATCCCCCGTCTATCGTACCTATATACACCAGACAGACGGTGCAATTGCCGCAAGTGATGAGCTTCTTGCTGCAGCACTCCTCCACGTCTGGCACTGGAGGGCAGGACTGGTTGCTGTTGACGCAGGGGTATTCCTTCTTGATGCAGCAGGACGCTTCTTCGGGCAGGAAGCCCGCCAGCAGGAGGACGGCGAGTGACGGTAACAGCCTCATCTGCAGGGGGAGAAGCAACGCCTCTTACATTACAGTGAATGAGGACGTGACGTCACTCGCAGCGCCCTGACGAGAGCGTAACCAGACAGTGCGCGTTCCTTCATCTGAGGTTCGTGATAACGGGGTGAGACACGACCCTACCCCCCCCCCCCAGGACAGTGTTTGTTTGCGGTTCAAAACGGAGGGACACGTGTACGAAATTTGGTCAAAACAAACACCATCTGTTAGCTTTCTCCCGCTCCGAGAGCCACTTAATCAATTACAATAAGCATCTCCTTTTAATATAATTGCCTCGTCCATCTGTTATGCTGCCTTTCAGGGTTCCGTCGGTCACTCAATTTAGCCGTAAGAGCTGCCAAAATGCCCCATTTATTTGTCCTTCCCTTCTCCGTTATTTTATCATTATTTTTAATATGTACCAACCACTCAAGGATCCGCAGTCTCAGTTCGTAAACCAATCTGACAAAAATAAGAACCGACTTCATGTCCTCCTGAGGTGGTTATTACAATATATATATATATATATATATATATATATATATATTGCTATTTCTGGCCGGCTCCTCAATGTCTTAATGCAAACTGCTCCTTCAAGATCTCCTGCGAACTGAACTCCTCAAAATCTTAATGCAAACTGTCCTCTCGCTGCGCAATTCGAACGCGCTTCCGCCATCTTGATGGACCTTCCGACAAAGGAACAGAGCCGGGATTTCTGTTGTTGTTGTTGTTGTTCCAAAGCTCTTGCCGCTATAATGAGTTTCTCAAACAATTTATATTTTTATGTTGAAACAGTTAATGTCTTAATTAATTGGCATTACAATATATATATGTTGTATTAATTGTCCTGCTATTCGTGTGCGTGAATGATGTTGGTGCTGCTGATGGAAAACAAAAAAACTCGACTCTGGATCTCTAAATGTAAATTGTGTCGTTACTGAACAACGATCGTAGTGTGTGTCGAATTTTGTTTCGATTTAATCAAACAATTCGATCGATCGATCTATCTATTAGAATGCGTAGTCGCCATCTTAAAGCGTAATTCCTCCTTGGAGAAGGACCGCCACTACCCCCCCAGGGCAAGACTCACCTCGACCACTGATCGCTGGTCTACGACTTCTTACTGACTGATTTCGGGGGACTTGAGGAACCTCGTCGTCCACCAGGAACTTGGCGATAAGCGAAATTTCGTATTCCGTCACCTTTGTTACTGTCCCCGACGTCACCCGCGCGTGTGTGTGTATGTGTGTGTGTGTGTGTCAAGAGGCATCCTTCCGCCACGTGTCTTTGATACGCACGATTATGATGCAAGTCTTGGGGCGAGTGACACTGTCACAAGATGGCGGCCTGGCAGCTTCCCTCTAGCACTGTGTTCAAATAAACACCGCCATTATGGACATGAATTTATTTTGTTTTTGTTCTGTCTCGACTTTATGTTGGGATTAAATCGACAAACAAAAATTTAACCTTTATTACTTTATCCTTCTATATATTGTAATAAGTGATTTTTAACATTTATACTATTTGTCTTGTCGTGGGAATGTTGGAGGTAACATTTGCACACGGCCGGTTTTTGGGACCAAGTTACGTCAACAGGAAGTGGGTTTTGCGAGGGACGCCTGGTCAGGTCATTTTCTGACCGTAGTGGTGAATGTGCTCGGACAAAGGTGACCGTGGCTGGTCACAGCTGTGGAGGATAGAGAAAAGGGGAGTCGGGTCCTGGACGGCGAAGGAGAAGCTGTGGGCCAGGAGACGGGACAGTTGTTACCCAACATTCGGCTCGTCGGCAAGCAGAGCCGTGGTCTTTGACCGGAGTGGTGTGGTGGAGAGGAGTCGCGTCCTGGAAGGCAGGAGAGCGGACGTCGTCAGTTCAAGGGAGATTCTGGTGCGGAGGTTCTTGGAGGAGAGGAGCAAGCGTGGGACGTCACGCCTGTGTGGTTTTAGCCGCTTCTCTGCGTACGAGGATGGTCAGGCACCTGAACCTGACCCTGGTCATCATCAGAAGACGACGCGTCGCAGTAAAGTAAGCAAACTTCCCTCCCTTTCCCTGGATCGTGGGAAGTCACTGCGAATTGAGGGTTGTGGGTCCAATGACCGGCTGTGTACTTAAAGGACATATTTAATTTGGCCAAAAGAGTAAATTTACAGAGAATTGTTAGATGTAAGTTTATGACTAAGAGTGGCAACATTTAGCGATTGAGGAGTCGTGGCCGAGTGTTTGTAGTAACCCTAATTTGTTTATTAAACTGAATTTAATGTTCATAGTTTGTTTCATTCAGTGAATCCTTCCTTTACGGAATTGATCAAAGCCAGGACCCCCCTAGGTTACAGTTATTGAGAGTCTCAAGTACTCAGGAGTCCTGGCAAATCCCTGGTGTGGATCGCGCGGATCGCGAATGTTACTTAATGAGACGATTGTCGTTTACATAATTTAAAATAAAACTTTCTGCACATTCAGTGGCGCCCGGGTCGGCATTCGTCCATTATAAGGATCCGAGGGAGCGGGTAGGCGATTACAATATATATAGCAAAAAAAGGATGTATATTTGTATGTATGTATTTACGTTAATTTCTATACACATTTAAAACGAGTGGACTGACTGCAGGGAAAGTTGGTCCAGGTGTTCTCCGAAACTGGAGAAACGGTACTGCGTGGGAGGGTGACAACGCTTCCCCACCCCCCCTAGCATAACGTCATTATTAGGTGTTAAATTACTGCGCGCGCGCCAAAGGACCGTGACGTCACGCTACAGAACAAAGGAAACAGTTCCTTTCCCCCCCGTAATGAAGTAAAGCAGAAATACTGTCACGGAATAACAAGTATAATCATATCCAGCGACACTCCATGGAATGATGATAATAAAAAAACAGTACGAAATACTTTACGATCCTTGCGCGGGGTAAATGTAAGTATAATTTTCGCCGCCATGTTTACTGACTCCCAATATGGCGATTGTTTGTTTACATTGTTTTTTTTAGGGCAACAGGCTACATGAGGGTAATCCACATGGTGGCGACTCCCCTTTAACAGCATAGGAAGGGAGTTGAAAGGGGGATGTGGAAGGGTAGAGGAAGGTAGCCAAGGGTTAACTAGGGGCCCCCCGGACTATGGTTTAAGGATCCTACCCGGCATTCGCCTAAAAGAGATGCAGGGACAACCCTAGAAAACCTGCATCAGGTAGGTCGGGCATTGGGTACTTGCCCCACGCCCTTCCCTGGATGGCGGGAGAGGAGTTTTCTGTGGGGACGCAGCATTCCCTTCTCCGTACCTCGACCAGTTTAGGAGGCAGCTGGGCGTCTATTCCAATGGGAAGAGCGAACAACTCTTACCGTATGCCCCAAGGTCTGCGACCCCAGGAACATGCAACCTCTCAAACCAGGTCTCGGCTTGTGGGAACCTTAGTTCAAAAACGGAGAGGAGAAGGCAACCCCAAAGGTAGCCCCTTCGTGTCTCTCCTAAAAGGTTCTGCCTGCGAGAGAACATCCGCCGCAGGTTACCTGCGAGAGAATCCTCTCGCAGGCTTCTGCTCTTTTAAAATGATTTTTTTAGGGCAACAGGCTACATGAGGCTAATCCACATGGTAGCAACTCCCCTTTAATTGACATAGCATAGGAAGGGATTAGAAAGGGGAGATGTGGAAGGGTAGAGGAAGGTAGCCAAGGGTTAACTAGGGGCCCCCGGGCTATGGTTTAAGGATCCTACCCGGCATTCGCCTAAAGGAATGCAGGGAAAACCCTAGAAAAACCTGCATCGGGTAGGTCGGGCATTGGGTAATTGTCCCACGCCCTTCCCTGGATGGCGGGAGAGGAGTTTGCTGTGGGGAGGCAGCTGCCAAGTAAGAGTTTATATTCTAGGCAGGACTTGATAGTGACGCATGTCGCGGCCATTACGGGGAAACGACCGTGCGCTCGTAACAAGGTGGTAATCGTGAGAAAACTGACGAAGACAATGAAACAGATATTAGTTGTTGTTGTTGTTGTGAGCTGGGAAATAACATGAGTCATATCGCTGTAGGACACGTTCGTAATTACTTTGCCGTAAAGCTAAACTCCCCTGTCCAGATAAAGTTATCTCTGACTTGTCGCCATTTTGTTGTGAGTGCCTCGCTTCTTGCTGATTAATTTCCAAAGTGTCTGAAACAGGTAATGAGACACGTTGACCTCGCACAGAGACATAAAATGCAAAACTCCATCTACTCAGAGTGCAAGATATCGACTACGCGTTCTAATCGATCGATCGAATCCATTTGATTGAATCGAAACAAATGATTGATCAGTGACGCCGCCTCCACAAGGAGCCTCTCATTCACATTCAGCAACAACCTCAACTACATCAACATGTAAAACAAATAAATAACTTATATGAAACAAAGAGCGAAATATCTTCATTAAATGTCAAAGACACTATAACAAATAAGACTGTCTCAACTACGACACTAGGCGACTGGTGGAGGCTGTGAATAAAGAGACAGCTCCATGGTCTTCCATTAACCGACGGTCCAAGCATTCATTGGATAGTAAGAGCATTATCTGTGTCGTGGAAGTGAAACTTGGCCCCTGACGGAGTTACAACAGTAGAATAGGATTATCTGAGGAGAAGTCTTCAATAGAAACAACAAGACAGGATGAAATTAGTAGGAATGAGCTCCTTTGGTGAGAGAAATGAACGTGACCACGACTGTCCTTAAAAGGATTGAAAATCAAACCCTTACATGGTGCATGGTCACGTACAGAGAGGATGGAAGATGGCCAATGGTCACCTCCTGGGAAAAAATAAGCAGGGGCAGACACAGATTAAACCCATGTGGAGACCGTAATAGAGGATAGGAATTAGGAAGGTGGAGATTGGAACGACCAGACAGAAATGGAAATTCAAGACGGCAAAAGACCTATAAAAGAAGGAGGGGAAAGCCGAAGAAGACGGTAAGTGAAGTTCTGGCAGGTGCTGACGTGCTGCGGCGCACAGATGTACTTAGGAAGATTTAAGTTTAAGCACCTTCACAATACTTGCGTTTTAACAGCGCGAATGTCGCCTTTTAAACTGCGGCGCACTCGCTCTCCCGCTACTGCAGCCAGCAGGCCACGTGAGAGTCATTCACGGCTCTAGCACAAGATTTCTGACCAGGAATGAGACATGCGCATGCGCAGTATTCAGTTTCATCAACAAACTGCCTGTTCTTGGTGCTGCAAAGCGGACATCACGTGGAAACAGAGAGGCGGCCGCACCAGGGGCCTGCATAAGCAAATACACCCAAAATAAACCATTTTAAGTTGGCCTGGATAATATATTATCCAAACCCAAACAGTAGCCGTCCATCTTGTGTTGGTTGCAATGCATTATGGGACGTTTATGAACCTTCGTCACGTCACTACAGAAACAGTTTCGACGCTTCACATCCCACACTTGTTATCGTCTTAATCTTGGAATGTACAAGATCTAAATCCAAATCATAATTATTCAACTTGCTTGCAAATTAATTGATTAATTAAACATGAACCTCATTTTTTGCAAACTAAAGTTGGTTGGTAACAATGTGACTGACCACTAGTTGAGGAGGAGGAGCAGCAGAGGTACCAAAGTTTCGACAGTGTTTTCTTTCAACCAATTTAAATTCAGTGAATCCACGGCCTGTTTAATGTGCGTCTGAGCCTGGTACCAGCAGAGATATTGTAAGTACAAAGACGTTAAATACAGTTTGTAAACGTTCACTGAAGATACAATCACGGTATCACGTTTGTTTTATTGTTTTAATTTTAAGGTCTTCTTCCACGGCGACACAGTCCGCAGTGAACCTTGGCCTTTCCATCCTTCACGGTCTTCCAATGTCTACATCCCAGCTTCCGTAGATCCTCCTCTACTCCGTCGTCCATTTTGGTTTCCATCCGTCGTTGTCCAGCTGCTGTCTCCTTCTCTGATCATCCGCCCGGCTTCAACCCCTTTTGGATTTTCGTAACCTTGGTCTTTCCACGGGAGGAGGGTTGTTAACCTCAAGCCCCAACCTGACGTGTCCAGCAAGGGACGGTAGCTGTGAGGACCACGTCAAGGAAGGGTGGAGCGAGGCCCTGAGGTGTTAACATCTGTGGAAACTTCAACTGTGAGGAACCACGTCGAGAAACGTTGTTGTAATTTTTTTTACCTGGAATAAATTTAATTGTCTTGTAAAGTTTAAACGACTTTGGTAAATTATTTTGAAATCCTTCTCGTTTGGGTCTCTTAACCAGAGTGTTTAGTGACCACAACAAGGGGGCTTCTGGGACCAATGTGGAGTATTTTATTTTTATGTGGTTTCAAAGATCCAGACTCGTCTCTCCTGTTGCTAAATAATAATAATAATAAAGGTTTACGGGGGAAGGGAAGGGAAGGTGATGTGAGTGGCTCAGCATTAGGGAATCGAAAAGGCGTCATCATTTTGGACGAGTTTCATTGCTCAGAGGGAGACCAACCATGCACAACTATATCGTGAGACCCTCACAATGAGCCTTCACAACTAAACGATGGAGGGAGGGAAATGCTGACGAGAGGAGTGTGCTTGTTGCTCGCGTCCTTCACACGGCCAAGACGCTCCTGATTGGGCGCCTTCACCTCCCTGAAGACACGCCCAGGTGCACAAAGAGGTTGCCTGCCGGGAGACTTCTTCGAGGTGGGCATCAAGAAGCTTGGGCCACGGCCTCACCGCATTCACTGATGCAAGATGGCGGTTAACTTACTTCCTGAACGTGGCTCGGAACTGTTTCAGTAACCGTCGGTGGTTCCAAGGTGAATATGATTTTTTTTACCGATAGAGATTCCAATATTAAATTTTGAGACTTTGCGTTTGTTACAGTAAATGTGAACCTTTGTTGCACGGGACAGAGGAAGGTTTGAAACAACTGGACGGATGCAGAGACCTTTGTGAAACATGTGCGACCTCCACCGTGTTTATTTACTTTGTGATTACAGATTCTTTTCCTTGTTGCAAGACCGTTGTTGTGAAGACCGTCTCTAGACACAGGTGACGCCATTGCAGGTGGACGGCGGCCTGCACTCGATATTGAGCGCCACAGGATACGTACACAATCCACCCCTCTCTGAAAAACATCAACAGAAAGCGAGAATCAACCGCAATGTTGTTTGATTAAATTTGTACAAACTCTGAGGGGGTCAATAAGGTTCAGAGATGATGCAGTAAAAGTGGAATCTCTTTGTCCATGAGGATGAGAAACTAAAGTTGGAAGTTTTTGAGGGGTAGACGGACTGAATGAGGGTAATCCACATGGTGGCAACTCCCCTTTAACAGCATAGGAAGGGACTTGACAGGTAGAGGAAGGTAGCCGCCGACCGTACCTACATACACCAGACAGACGGTGCAATTGCCGCAGGTGATGAGCTTCTTGCTGCAGCACTCCTCCACGTCTGGAACTGGTGGACAGGTTTCTAATAAAACGGACAAGCAGGGATGTCGCTCATCGTTACAGCAGGACGCTTCCGGCAGGAAGCCCGCCGCGGCTGCCAGCATGAGGACGGTGAATATCGGCAACAGGCTCATCTGCGCGGCAGAAACAACGCTCCTTACATTGTACATGAGAGCAACCAACAGGTCAACGTGACGTCACTCAGCGCCCTGACGAGAGCGTAACCTTCCTTTAAGATTTCTGATAGTGTATTCAATTTTCCCATTCTATATATATATTTTTTATGAGAATATTCCTTAGTTCTGGGAGGCAAGGCTGAGGATGGAGGCAGCAGGAAGCAGGAAGGATGCAGGTAAATGTCACAACACCGACAGTGAGAAACCAGAGACTTTACAACATCTTGTCATCGAGAAACAAACTACTAAAAAATGTCTGTGAGTTGAAGGAACCCTGGAAGACTTGCGTGACCACTGCAGGTCGAGCGACCATCACAAAAAAGACCCTCACTGTACCTTGGTGAAGTGACATTAAGGAATACCTAGAAAGATTTGGATAAGAACTGACGAAAAATAAAATGGACTGGTAAAGGTTCTAAGGAGAGTAAGAGAAGGCAGTCTGCATCTAAGGAGGAATTGAAGAAGGAAGGACACGTGGAGAGAGTTGCAGGTGCAGAGGATGCGGACTTGCACCGCCCCTCTCTCTCTCCCCCCGCTGACACGTCCGTCTCCTCTCCAACACGAAATGATAATCAGCCTACTGTCCAACTGCCCTCTTATTTATATCCCGGCTCCAGAATCTTCCGTTGTTATCACAGTTTTTTTTCATTTCCACTTTCGCCGAACAAACACCATCTGTTGCCGTCCTCCTGCTCCGAGAGCCACTCAATCAATTAAATTAAATTATTTCCGTCGGTCACACAATTTGCCCTAAGAGCTGCCAAAATGCCCCAATTATTTGTCCTTCCCTTCTCTAAAAGTCCACTTATCCATCATTTTATCATTATTTTTTTTTATATGAACCAACCACTCAAGGATCCCCAGTCTGAGTTCGTAAACAAATCTCCCAAAAATAAGAACACACTTCATGTCTTTCTTAGGTGGTTATTACAATATATATATATATATATATATATATATATATATATATATTGCTATTTCTGGCCGGCTCCTCAATGTCTTAATGCAAACTGCTCCTTCAAGATCTCCTACGAACTGAACTCCTCAAAATCTTAATGCAAACTGTCCTCTCGCTTCGCAATTTGAACGCGCTTCCGCCATCTTGATGGACCTTCCGACAAAGGAACAGAGCCGGGTTTTCTGTTGTTGTTGTTCCAAAGCTCTTGCCGCTATAATGAGTTTCTCAAACAATTTATATTGAAACCATTAATGTCTTAATTACAATATATATATATTCTGACTACTAAGAAAATATAAATAAACATCTTCCAATTTTTAAGTCAGTAAAAAAAAATTTCTAAAGTAAAATTAATCAACGTTTCGTCACTTATTTTGCGACCTCCTCAGGTTCGACCTTTTTTAAAAAAAGAATTGAAAGACACGTCATTCAGTATGATCAATAAACTCTTTACTTCAGGCTTGTAATTGGCAGATGGTTATTTACTAATAATATATATATATATATATACGCGCCAGCTGCGTTGCTTCCGGCGTACTCAGCGACATCCATAGTCCAGGATTTCGACTTCAATCTCGGTTGTTTTCGCGTTATTTTTACGTAACACCTCCCTCCACTCACCATGCCGAAAGGGTGCGCCTCCCCCGTGGCCGAAAGGGGTTGAAATTATACACAAAGACAATCGAAATAAAATCTCTTTGACACCCCGAAAAATATTACTCCGGCGCAAATATCGGCCCTCTTATCCAGCTTGAAAATGTTCCAACCCCGCTACTAGGGGTTGTTTATTTCCTGTTCAATCGCAACACGAGTACGAAATTTGTGTCAAATTTTCTCCACGGGTGTCAATTTTATTTGTTAGAACGTAATTTTCTTACTCTCCCATATTTTTACTGAATTACTCATATATATAATTTTGTTTTTACATTTTTATGCTGTATATCTTATCCGGTTATTCCTGTACATGAATGATGATGTCCTGACTAGTGCAACGTCGTCACGAGCCTGCTATTGGAAGCAATCAACTCTAGATGTCTAAATGTAAAAGTATCGTTAAGCCCCGTCCAGATGCCGAGCACGAGGCGAGCAACGAGCAGAACCTGGTTCCGTTGCCACCCGAGCACGAGCACGAGAACGAGCACGAGTACGAGAACGAGCACGAGCAGAGCAAGGGACCAGCCGAGACACGCTCCACATACAGCGTCGTTAACCAAATTCTTAGAAATTAAATGCGATATTCAACAATTACGAGACTCATTGCTACAAATAAACTAAGCTGGATTTGGCTCATAAATACAGCAACATGATTGAATTACCAACATCCATGGGAGTAATTACTGGATATTTTCAACCTTTCAGCCTCTTTTATATATATATATATATATATATATATATATATATATATATATATATATATATATATAAAAGAGGCTGAAAGCTTGCTCATGAACTGACATAATATCCACTGAAGACTAGATCCCTCATTATTTGAATAAGTTCAAGTGTGAATTCTTGCGACCCCTCAATTTCATCTCCCATTACTACTCAAGTAACAAGGAGTATAGAATATACTATACTCTTTGATATAAGGCAAAGAAATCGGTCACCGTCCACACTACAACGTCCACGCGCCGAGCTTTCGTTCGATGTTTCGTCAGCAGAACCGACAACAGCCGGAGCCCCAGGGCGAGCAACCCTGGTCCGTGAGGCGCATGCGCAGATCGTCACGTGGCGCATGCGCACTGACTCATTGTTCGCTAGTCTGGACGGGGCTGTACAGAACAATGATCGTAGAATGTCCGTATTTGTTTCGAACGATCGATTATAACGCGTAGTCGATATCTTATACCGAGAGGAAATGTAAGGAAAGCGTAATTCCTCCTTGGAACCCCCGGGCAGGACTCACCTCGATCACTGACTGCTGGTCTACTTCTTACTGACGGATTTCGCGGGCCTTTAAATACATCCTGGACTTGGCGATAAGCGTTATTTTATATTACGCAACCTTTGATACTATTGAGGAATTTTTCCTTGTGCATGTGCAAGTGGGTGTTAATGTTTCTTAGATACGGACGATTATCAAGCAAGTCTTCAGGCGGGTAACAATGTCACCTGACTGCTTTCGTAATGGAAAAAAAAAATACTCGTCTTACCTTCAAATACTCGTCCTACAACACTTACTCACTGCGTAATGTTTCATGTGTAGGCAGAAATCTCATTCAAGTAGTATATTGAGGATTGTGAAGGTAGAGTCTTAAATTGGTTCTTTGTAAATTGCCTATGTTTAATTTTAATGAATATAAATTGTCCTTACAAAATTCCTTCCTTGGTTTTTATTTTACATTCCCCTTGTTTATCCTACAAAAAATATCTTCAAACCCGCTTCATATTCATGAGTTACTCCATGACATTCTAATAATAATAATAATACAGTCATTAAGGTAAAAGGTTTTTAAAATTATGCTAAGTGCTGCTCCGTAAGAAGACGGGGGGGGGCTTGATAAAGAATCACATGTCGCGACCATTACCGGGGAAAATGGCCTTGCGCTCGTCACAAGACGGAAATCGTGAGAATTTATAAATTACAGACGACAATGAAGAAAGAGAATGATACATAAATTACTTTACATGAGCTGCGGAATAATAAGAGTCATGTCGCATGTAGCAGAGGTTCGCAATTACTTTGGCGTAAAGCAAAACACCCCTGACCAGATAAAGTTATCTCTGACTTGTGGCTATTATCTTAGTTCCCTACGCGTTCGCTACTTAATGAGACACGTTGACCTCGCCCTGCGTGACGTCAGGAACTACGCAAACTCCAAGATATCGACTACGCGTTCTAATCGATCGATCGAAACCATTTGATTAAATCGAAACAGATGATTATTCAGCTCTACAAGGAGCCTCTCATTCGCATTCAGCAACAACCTCAACTACATCAATATGTAAAACAAATAAATAACTTATATGCAACAAGGAGCGAAATATCTTCATTGAATGTCAAAGACACTATAACAAATAAGACTGTCTCAACTACGACACTAGGCGACTGGTGGAGGCTGTGAATAAAGAGACAGCTCCATGGTCTTCCATTAACCGACGGTCCAAGCATTCTCTCTGTTGTGGGAGTGAAACTTGGCCCCTGACGGAATTACAACAGTAGAATTGGATTATGTCAGGAGAAGTCTTTAAAAAACCACAAGGCAGGATAAAAATAGTGAAATGAGCTCCTTTGGAGAGAAACGAACGTGACCACGTCTGTCGTTAAAAAGGCTTGAAAATCAAACCCTTACATGGTGCATGGTCAGGTACAGAGAGGATGGAAGATGGCCAATGGTCACCTCCTGGGAAAAAATAAACAGGGGCAGACCCAGATTAAACCCATGTGGAAACCGTAATAGAGGATAGGAATTAGGAACAGGGAGATTGGAACGACCAGACAGAAATGTAAAGTGAAGACGGCAAACCTATAAAAGGGAGGAAAAGCCGAAGAAGAAGCGCACACATGTGCTTAGGAAGATATAAGTTTAAGCACCTTCACAATAATTGCGTTTTAACAGCGCGAATTTCGCCTTTTAAATTGCGGCGCACTCGCTCGCCCGCTACTGCAGCCAGCAGACCACGTGAGAGTCATTCACGGCTCTAGCCCAAGATTTCTGACCAGGAATGAGAAATGCTCATGCGCAGTATTCCGTCTCAGCAAACTGCCTGTTCTTGGTGCTGCAAAGCGGACAGCACATAGAAACAGGGCCACACCGGGGCCTGCATAAGCAAGTAAATCCAAAACAAACCATTTAGTAATTATGAATATTATTTTAAAGGTGGCCTACATAATAAATTATCAAAACAAAAACAGTACCCGTACATCTTGGGTTGGTTTGAAGCCATTAAACGACGTTTCAAAACGTACAGTTCACATATATTCTTGGAATACAATATTTAAATTCAAATCATAATTTTTCAACTTTATTGCCAATTAATTAAAGATTAACCTTATTTTTTGCAAAATTAAAATTACAAATTTATACCATTCTCAATAAAATTATATTTTAATATCCCCCCTAACACGTCCCATGCGTTTCCTAGCGTCAATTGTTCTTCACTCTGCCGTGACGAAGGTGAAGCATGGGGGGGAAGAACTGCGAGGCGGTCTGCGTGACGGATGCTATCTCCTCCAGCGGCCTTCCCCCGGCCACAGATTCCTCTCTTGATACTCTGCTTTTTACTATACTGAGACAAAGGGAATTCCCCCGATCGACTTTGCCTCAAGCTGAAAGCTCACGGAAAGCTTCACCATAACAAACATCGGGTGACCACGACTTATAGCTTGATTTTCCTTCAAGTGCGACCTCTCCCTTTCAACAGCATAGCAAGGGATAGAAAACCGACGCAGTCAGACCACAGTTTAAGGATCCTAAATGTGATGGCAGGGAAAAATCCCAAGTGAAACGAACACCACATATCGTAAGTCGGTCTCTGTGGTACTTGTCCCACGTTCTTCTTTCTGAAGACTGTTACGAGGACACAGCATGCCCGACCCAGTGCTGGCTCCAATGGGAACAGCAGACCACTTTTGCCAGACCCAAATAACAATCTCAGAAGTGGCCTACAATTGTGGTAGTTTTAAGCGGAAAGATGTATCGGCCAAGGTACGAGGAGGAGAATAGTGTTCCCTGGACTCTCAGGGTCAACTATCCAGGGTATGAAACCCCCAAGTGCATCAACATTGCTCATGTTAACTGGAATGTCAACATCAATGTTGGTCGAGAGCTAAAATAGTTCCCTTGGGACCCCAACAGACGGCATCCAATCAGTGTCCATTCCCGAGGAGTCCATCAACATCAGCCTCAGCCAAACTACTATTTCATTGCATCTTTGATCATAATTTTTGGAGAACTTTTGTTAACTGTATTCTATCATTTGTATATAGTTTCTCAATTTTCAGAAGTGGATTTTCTGGATGTCTCTTGTTCATTCACAGGCCATGGCCATGTTGTACTTAAACACCAGTTTTTAATAAATTTATCGTTACAAATGATGCAAACATTTTGTGCCTAAGAAAATGCTTAGCGATACTAAAGTGTCACTAGCAACAAATGTAGAATTCGGGGACGAAGAAGAAAATTCTTGTAAACTCAAATCTGAGAGAAAGCCGAATACAAAACCTCACGAGAAAATAGAATCCAAACAAGAAGCACCATTTCAGTTCACGTGGAACTGTTGGGCGGCGCGAGGACGTAGAGTGACATAACGCCGGTTCCCACCATCGCCATCTCATGTGAAGATGCGTGACCACGCGTCTGGGATTCACAGCGCCCGTAGCCTCAGAGGCTATATAACAACGACGACCGACCACGTCCTGACAGAACAGAGACGCTCCTGAGGAACCGCTCACTCACGGTAAGAACGCAAAGTCTATATTTATATCCGCTCATAGTGCTTGACTTCAAACTAATTATATTATGAGGAACCAACAAGCGATAACCCCATAATACAATTTATTTTTCAATGCTCAATTCAAACCATCATCCCCCATCCATCACTGGTAGCTTGTCTTCACAGATCAAGTATAAATAGTTGTTCTCTTCCGTTTGTGGTTCCTTTGATTTGAGAGGTAACTAGGATAATCCATCAACTACACCGTTGTTTTCTCACTTGACGTATTGCAATTTTAATCGAATCTGCCGAGAACTAGAGACCAACGTTGCAATCTTCCTCCAGCTATTACCAGAATTTCCCCAAATTTTTCATTGTGCTTGGCTTCAAACTAACTAGGCACGGGAAGATTCTGAGGAACCAACACGAGATAACCCCCATAATACAATTTATTTTTCAATGCTCAATTCATTGGCGTGAAGGTGATAATGTCAACCCCATCCATCACTGGTAGCTTGTCTTCACAGATGAAGTGTAAATAGTTGTCCTCCCGAGTTTGTGGTTCCCTTGATTTGAGAGGTAACCTGGATAATCCAACAGCTACACCGTTGTTTTCTCACTTGACGTATTGCAATTTTAATCCAATCCGCTGAGAACTAGAGACCAACGTTGCAATCTTCCTCCAGCTATTGCCAGAATTTCCCCAAACAACGCATTCCATTCCACGGTTTGTGATCAGAACACAAAAAAGAAACTTATAAAAATTGTGAACGCCCCTGTAGATGGTCAACGCTTCTTTACGAGTTACAGCACAACTTCTAACTGATGTAACATCCTGGATGCAATTGTTTTATCAGTGCAATCAGGTAAAATGAGTTCCAAAGCTGCTCCAATGGCTTCATTCAATACCAATCTCAGTGGCAATTTTGGATTATAATGAATCTAATTTTTTTGCTTAATATGAATGGAAGCATCCAGTTGCCCGACACGATGATGTTTGTAGAGCGGTGACTAAATTTCTGACAACCTTGGGATGAATTTTCCATTACAGTTTACCTATGAGGGACTTTTATTGTTGTTGTGTTTTACGTGGAGCATCTAGTATAGTTCAATTTTCCAATCATCTTTGACCAGACCTTTTTTTATTAACTAGGTAAACCAGGAACGTGATTCCTTGGGCAAATATAGATTGATCCCCGAGTGTGAAAGTAGCCGGAATACTTTGGTGGTTAAATTCTCCAAACGTTCTTTCCTGCCCCATCTAGAGACAGTAACATCTTCAGTATAAGACAATATCTGTCTCATCCTCTGCCGAGGCTGGTTTTGGACCGAAGGGTAATCTGTTGACAGCGTCGATACCTCTGCGAGTGTTTCAAGCCAGTAACGTTTTTTTGCTTCATGCCACATCTAGTTGATTATATGCTGATTAAAAACCCCAACTTAACAGAATGTTCGTCTCCTTCCAGTTCAGCAAAATTTTATTCAATACGTGGTACAACTAATCTGTTGTCACCTTACAGTCTCCGCAAACCCTTACAACTCCACTTGGCTTGATGGTTGGAACAAGTGGTATTCCCCAATCACTAGTGTTGATCTTCATTATAACTCCATGCTCTTCAAGTCTGTCCAATTCTGCATTAACATTATCCTTAAAGGCAAGTGGAATCCTTCGGGGGGGGTTGAAATAAATTGGTTTGGTATTCTCTTTCCAACCGAGTTCTACTTTTCCAGCAGTATTTCATCCCAATTTCCTATCGAATAAACTGTAAACATTTTGTAACAGATTATTTAATTCCTCATCATTGGTTTGTAAATTATTAGTCCATTATTCAACCCACAACCTAACAATATCCTTGAGCCTTGTTCGACAACTACAAATGTGCCACTAACTGCAGTGTCCTCCTGTTGTATCCTTGCTTCCTCTGTTTTCCCCGAACAACGCATCCCATGGTTTGTGATCAAGACAGAAAAGAATCTTATTCCTCATCAAGTACTGCTAAAACTTGCAGGTGCCCCAGTAGATGGCCAATGCTTCATTAATAATTACAGCATTTTTTTTTCTGGTGTGTGTGATATCCTACATGCAAATGAAATTGCCATCAGGCAAAACTGCCCAACTGTTACAATGATGATATCATCACACCATTTCAATTTTACATTTCAACTTCTTATATGTACTTGTTAAATTTATTTATACACAAGCTTGGGCATTATTTTTCTACCGGCACCTGAATCAATCTCGACTTTGCACGGTACATCGTTTGCCAACAGCTCAATAATTCAGGGCCTCGATTTATATTGATATCACACATGTTGACATCTAAAGTCTGAATATAATGAACTTGTTTGGCGACATCCTTCATCATACTACAAGCTTTCGCCATATGTCCTTTAGTTTTACAAATTTTACTCCTTACATTTACACTTTGAAAAATCATATTAAATACTACCACAATGGTTGCACTGTTTCGGTTCCTTTGAAGATTCTTTCTATATTTTATTTCTCTTGCATCGGTCTTTGGCGTAGCTTGCATTTTAGTGAGTGACGTATCATTCTGTCTCTAAAACATAACAGCCACTTCTATCTTCTTGCCGTGTCCAAAGTACCTTCTAAAGTAGTTGCGTGTGTTCTTCCTCACAAACTCAATCCAACACTGGTCCTCGCTGTAACAAAAATTTGTCTTTAAGCACATTGTCAAGCAACGTACCAAATTTCAATTCACAGCTTCACTTTGAAATCTGGCAAACCACTGACTGACTGTCTCCCAAGATTTAAACTGTTAAACTCAAGTCTCTCTTTGTAGACAGAAACTTCAGGATCAAAAAAAAATCATTCATAAATCTAGACGTTTTATTTTGCAAATAAACACGATTCAGCAACTACCAGTTGCTACTTTCTTCTAGACAGGAATATGATTGGCAATGAAATATTGACTCAGGCGAGCTTCGTCCAACTCTTGATCTTCTCCAATCCGAAATTCTTCAGATTGTTGAACGTAGTACAACCTGCGTGGCCGGTGTCTTATTTCTTAATTTCTCAACCTCCTGTTGTAACTTGCCGAACTCTTCTTTCGACGCCATGTCTTCAACTTTTCAATTTAATGTCCGTCGATAACTCTGCAATCCACATCTGATGAATTTTCGTCTCCCACTGACTCACTTATTGTCCTCGTCGCCAACTGCAAGATCGTGGAATACTCAATAATGAACAATAATTAATTAACATAAGAAAGTTTTATCTTTACTCTCATAGGTAACCATCATAATTAAACAAACTTCTGCCAACCTAACAATCATACGTTGCCAACCTTACACGATTCCACCACCTTAAAGAAAATATTTATTAGCAATATACGGCGATTATTCTTCAAATTTCTCGATGTTTATAGATTTGTATTTTATTTCAAATACTGGTTGTTAACTAAATTAATCGTTTATCTTCATGCATCCCAACTCCAAGAATGTTAAAATTTTTAATAGTGTATTATCCCCAATGCTTTTCATCAGTGACCAATTGGAATAAGATAAACTAATTGATCGACACTGATAAAAAATTTCTATTCGCCAATTTGAAAAGAAAAAACTACTTAAACCATCACTGATGAAAATAATTGGAGATAATACAATTTATTTTTTTTAAAAAAAATAATATTATTTTTTTAACTGCATATACGAATGGATTATGCTTGTTCTGTAAAGAAATTTGGGGTTGTTTTAGTGATTTTTTTAAAATAAATATTAATAAAAACAAAATATAATCATAACATTTATTTTATAATTCAGTTACACAAAAACAAACAAGAAACTGACTTTGTTGGGCCACTGTGACTTTTCTATAGAAATTACTGGGACTGAGAATACATTCATTTAAGTTTTGTAATGTAACCCTCATCGAACTCACTTTTGATGGTGGCATATTCTGAACACTGCGCCTCTTTCATGCTCCGCCAAAGGGAGTGTCTGTTCTATTCTCCCTTTCAGGACATCATATATTCCTGTGTCCAATTTGTTGTCACTTCACAAGCCCCTTTCAGGACAAGTAAAAACATTACTTTTCTTAAGTTCTGATTGCTGTTCCCACATCCTTGAGCCAGGTGACTGTCCTCACTGTTTCGTTCCATGTCTTGCCGTATCCTCCATCTTACATGTGTTGGCTTTTCAGGACTGGCCACTGATCGACGGCCTGTAATACTTTGCAAAAATAGTATTAATGATTGAACAACATGCATAACAAAGGTTTTATTATGTGTATTATTATATATACATATACAAAAACATTGTTGATGTTTTAATATGAGACTTAGTGGCATATTTGAATAAGGTTTCAAAAACCATAATGTTTTGTTTTTCCAATTGCAGATGAACTTTGTCTTCATTACGTTATTGGTGCTGACGTTTGTGGCTTCCTGCACGTCGCAGTATAGGAATACCTACGACGACCCTTACATCCCCACGAGGAGCTGTGTGTGTAACACACGTGTAGCCCCCCGATGTCCCCCCGTGGGCTACTGTCCCTCCAGGATTGTCCGCAAGTGTGGGTGCTGCCCAACTTGCTACAGAATGCTAGGTGAGTTATACTACATTGTCACACAGCTACACCTAACTTTGAAGATAATACAAACCCTTCACATTCACAAACATTATTTATTTCATTTCCTTTCATCATTCAAGCTCCCGCTACATTCTAAAATAAAATTAAGATGATTATTTCTTGCCTAAAAATTAAAAATGACCCCAAAATGCTCTCACAAGATGTTGTGCTAAACTTCTATTTAGAAATTACAGATATTTTTCTAGGTCACATTTCAGCCTCGCTTTCAGACAGTTTCCAATCAATCTCTAAACATCCAATTTTGTTAATTTTAACAATTCTTTTTATTTGCACATTACGGTGTCCTCAATTAAAATATGGCGATTGTCTTCCAGGCGCTGGTGAACGGTGTGACAGGAGAGTGCCCGTCAACGAAATGTGCCAACAGCCGATGGTATGCTCATCGTCTGTCTGTCAGAGACCCAGGTACCAGAACAGGTACAAGTAGGTTGAAGAACACATAAGCAGTGCTGAACTGATGGAATTATTAGAATGGAAGCAAAAGTTTGAGGATTAACACTTTCAATATGTCAATCATACAGACACAAAGAACATATTGGGAAAAGTGGATGTAAATACTTATTTTGACATTTGGTGAAAATGTTGTTTTCATTTGAGAAAAAGTGTTAAATTGGCCATTTCAAATTATTGAGATGTTAGGAAAATATTCAAAGGATGAAGAATCGAGTAAGAAAAAGTTTTCAAATAGTGTATATTCCAAACAATGTATTTTTATCAAGCTGAAAAATGATTCAGGATTAAATAAAATTTATCTAGAAATCAGTCAGTCTCTATTTTAACACGTGACTCCTCTGTAACACTCGCAGAGTCTGTGTTGTTCCTGAAGGGAGGAGCCAACACCTCTGAAAATATTAACACTTTTGTCCTGTCCTGAATGCTGAAGACAAACATCAACCACTCAGTTTCTCTTTCCCATATTTAAGGCATAAGCATTAATAAAATATATAATACAATCAGTTTTGTTGTAGAAAGTAATACTTTATTTATAAATCAGAGTTTCAAAATAACAATTATATTTTTTTTAAAATGGTAATTGAACTGAGCATGGTATACAATACAAATTATAATAGTTATGGCAACAGTTTTGCCAATAACGTTTATCTAAAAAAATGGTATTTTATATTTTTATTTATGTTAATTATATACATTATGTCCAACTAATCCTTTGTAATGCTATGTAAAAAGGATTAAATCTTCACCTACAAATGTCATGATTAGCAAATTATAATGGTTTAATGACACTGACAAATGAATAATGTAGTATCATTTAAAATACCTTTTAACACTACCCTTACTTTTGTATTGACATCAAGTATTTTATGATGAAAATTAACAATAGATGTTTTGATGTAATGAAATGAGAATCGTAAGTGAACGCCTTAAGTATATGATGAAATCTCCTCACAGTTACTCAGAGGGTGAAAAGCGTGACCATGACTGCAAAAAATTCTACTACAGCATTCAAAATAATTTCAAAGCTGTGAAATTTGTTTTCAGAATTTTTTTGTGGCAATCTGGCTTATACAATGCAATCTCGTGAATTAATTTATTCCACTCATTAACAGTAATATTAGGCCAATTCTATACTTGAGAATAAAATTACTAGCTTCATAAGTCAATTACCAAGTCAGTGGCATAACTTTCTCTTAATAACTGAAATCAATTCACCATTTCCTGCCTTCAACAGTGGCCATACATAATACCAGACATCAAAGAATCAATTGAAAACAAGGCTTGAAATATTTTTAAAAATCAGCAAGGAAAGAAAGTGTCACAGAATCACTAATAAATAGGTAGAACTTATTGAAGATGAGAATTTATATTATGCTTAAAGGCACTTGCTTTTAAAAGAAATTCTACAGAGATTGCATTGTACTACAGACAAATCTTTCTATTAGCAAAGAAACATTACAGGAGTGTTATATCAGAACAGAAAAAAAAGCATAAACAAGAATTTGAATATTACATTGACATACATTCTTCATACAATATTCATGAAAGTGTAAAATAATACAATTTAACTTCTATGATAATGGCAAAGAAAAGAGAAATGATAGTTTATTTATATGTGAAGTTCTTCTACAGACACCTGTCTTTAAAGCAAATGCTGGCTTTGCTTAAAACTACCAATTGAACAATTATTCATTAAAATTTCCTAACCAACAACAAATTTCGATGTTAACATACATAAAGACTACAACCAAGGGAATAGACTATTTTTCATCATTGTCTGCAATCAAAGTAGATTCTCCATTAGTCAAGCCAGTCTCATCGTCATCTTCATTATAGTGGAGAGAAATTTCAGAGTCCCTTCTGACCTTCTTAATGAGAGGTACATTGTCACTATCGTTACTGCTGTCATCACTGGGACACGTCCTTTTCCTAACAGAAAATTTGTCAACATTTTCTGCAGAGTCACCGCATTCGGCAGCCTTCCCCTTACCGACACCAGCGCTGGAGCCTCTGTGATCATTGTTACCTTGACCTTTGTTATCTAAACTTACAATATTTGAGTCTCGAGATTCAAGTTCTTCATCGCCCATGTCCTCCGATTCAAGCTTGATTATTAACTCACCAGAATCACTAGAAGAATCATCACGATCGCATTTTGGTGCATCCCAAGTCCTGTTCTTAGATGCTTCGGCTGGGCTCTGTGTGCGAGCTACATATGGTTCACTGTACTGCCTCTGAGAGGAATCTGGAGGTGAGGTGACCCGGTTTCTATTAGGGGATATGTCATCACAGGACACACTGTCTTCCTCAGTGACTGGTTTACGTGTCTTTTTTTGCTCTTGCCCTCCTTTCCCGCCCACATTAGATTCAATGGCTCTCGGGGAGCGAATTGGAGAAGCTGAGTGCTCTCTAGTAAGTCCCCTGTCAGATCCTTGAGTCCGTTCCTCCCACCCTCTCGAATCTTCCTCTCCCTTGTCCTGAATCCCATTACGGCTAAGAGGTGTCCGTGGTCTAGACTCCCTACCCACCTCACTGTCGCCTAACCCTTCTTGGTGCTCCGATGATGCTACACTCCCAGTTTTCAGCAGATTATTTTCTTGTTGCAAAGCTGTAAGTGCTTCCTTGGCCTTGCGTAGTTCCTGTTGCAAATAATAAATTGTGCTCTGCATGCCTTCCACATCTTCATCCAAGTCCTGTAAAAATTCATCTAGTTCTGGAAGAAGAGAGAAAAAAACTACAGTTGACATTTCTGTTCAGTAACGCATTAATTATAATAATACAAAATAAATAAATTAAAAATTACATTTATACATTTGTTAAAAATACAGAATTATTTACAATTAACACAAAAAATTGTTTAAGCAAGCTATGCATAATGCACATCACATATTAATTTGAATTTAATTACAATAAGAAACTAAATACTTGTAGGGCATACAGAAGTAAAAATGGCAGTTTTGTGAAACTACTTCATTCAAAATTGAATTTCAAACTTTCCTTTTGCCAGAATGCAGGATGGCTCATTTAACAGTGTAAAAAGAAATTAACTTGATTCCAAGCTCCCATAATTATTTATTAGCAGCGAAATGACTCAACAACTGTAATAATAATCAAACAATTGTCAATTCACAAGAAAACAGAAAAAAAAACATACCTGACTGTGATTTCTTAACTTCCTCACTAAAACTCTTTTGAAGAGCCAAGTCACCTTCTAATTTGGCCAAACGTCCACTGGAAATCATACGACCCAGTTCTTCATTTTCTTGATACAAAAGTCTACATTTAGCCATTAATCTCTTCCCGGTGTTGCTGAAAAGAATTTACAATTCTCTTAAATCATAAATTCACTTTCGTAAATATTTGCAGTTAAATTCCAGATGGGGGTTCACACATCAGAAATATTTTGTCATATAACACAACATGTTTGTCCAGTAGAATTTTTGCCCATATTTGTGTGATATTTATTTTATCACTTAATTTTGGCAACTCCTTTACATAATTTGTTTAGTAAATATTTAATTCTAATCACCTTTCAGTGCTTTCAAGAAAACCAAGAATACCACAATATTAATCATTGAACTAATATTCCTACAAAAAAAATAATGTTAGAGATTAGCTTAAGTTACTAACCAAAATTATGGTGTGCGGAGTTCAAAAAACTAAAAAGCTAATCAATGACAAGTAAATTATACATTTGTTTATTAGGACTTTTTTATACCTAATATAAGAAAATACATGGAAAGATGGAAGTAGATTTATAACAACAATAAAAAAAATATGTCTAAAATAAATAAATAGTTCAAACTCAAGAACTCTTTATTTATTCATCATCTCCGCCGGGAAAGGCCTCATTCTCTATGTCTAAAATAATTGTTGAAGTTAGTCACAGTTCAAGGAACAAGAACCTACAAGTGTCTGTTTTAGTTTAACTATGTTACCTATCAGGTGTAAATTTCCATGCACTAAGTTCATTTTGAGTCTCTTCCAAACGAGCTCTTGTGGAGAGTAATTCTTGTCTCAGCCTCTGGAGCAGCAGATTCACAGCTGGGTCCAACAGTGCTGATCGGAGTGCAGCTGCACCAGGAGCTTGTGCTGCCTTCAACTCTGCAATCTGGTTCTGAACAAATGGATCTACATTAATTACTGTGTTTTAAATCTATACTGTACCATAAATATTTATCTTTGGCTTGAGAATAATTACTAAAATGAAATTTTTTGCCTAATTTGTCAAATAACAAAATTGATGGACAAGTCTATGAAATATTATAATACTAGAGTGATTTAACACTATATCTTTGAAAAATATACTGAACTAATAAATACATTAAAAGTAAAGATTAGTACAATCAAATTTAAATCATAACAGACTATAAAATATTAGCGTAGTGCCATTTTGTGAGCAGAACATCAACTAAATACATTGTTTTTCATATACAAGTTGAGATTTTCATCATAAAATGTTGATTATTATATTTAATGACTGATTGGAAATAGCAAAGTAGCTTAGAAATAATACAAATTTACATAGCAGAGTGAATGAATGAATAAAATAAGTTGAGTATGATAAGCAATACTCGGGAATTCATTAACAAATTAAACACAAAAATATTTCACTCTCAAGTTAAATCATAAATAACTAAATAAATACCCACATATGCAAATAATGTTTAAATTCTTTAATGACAACACAAAGTACCAAAGACTTGTGTGTACATAGGAAAAATTATTGTGTGTCTGGTGACTTACAGCATACTCCTGCATCTCCTGTTCCTTCGTAGCAAGTCTCCTCACCAATACTTTTTCCCTGTGTGAAGACTCTGAATGTTGCTGTCTTAGACGATCTTCAGACTCCCTCAAGCTTGTTAATTCAGCTAAAACACAGTAACCAATTTTCCAGACATCAAGACCAAATTTCAAATGTATTATTCATTAAGCACCAGTTAGAATTTAGTGGAAAACAATCAAATGAATGCATGGTAGCAGAATGCAAAATTGAGTGTTATGAAATTAGATAAACAATTAATAAGTTACCATATACATAATAAAATAACAGTGCCATTAAAACTGTGAATCAAATTATTCACTACTTTTAACACTTGTAACAAGATAACTATAAACTATAATGCCTCGACTCCCAACATTATGGAAGATGAACAAAACACACTATCAATTAATTTGTCCCTCACATTCAAACAAATGGAAATAATACAAAATCCTGCTCATGTAACTTTGTCGTCATAAAAACCCTTATGAATTTGTATGGAAAGTTAAAAGAGAAAGGTGGTGGCTTATCTGAAATTGAAGTTTAGCATCGCCACTCATAGGACACCTTTGTTATCCGGAGAGAGAGAAAAAAAAGACACAATAAAATTTTCAGGAGTCATCCCATATGTGCAGACAGCTAGCACACAAGATGACACTCTCCTGGAGAAGAAAATTTTAAAAACTTCCTACTGTCCCACACTGAGATGCCAAATATCAATTTCAGGTAAGCTGCCTACTTGTTTGCCATTCCTATATATATCGACCATATCACTTAATTTGACAATGTCACATCATCCTTGGTTGCCTTATATAAGTCTTGCAACCTCATGTGAACATAGGTGTATAGAATTAGTAGATAACTACACATAATACACAATGACCTCTGTTACAAAATGATTAACACACACCTTCCTGATTTGCCGTTTGAGATTCAAGCACTTCCACATAAGAATCCAATTCTCGCCAATTTCTAACAAGATCTTCACGACTAATAGTTTCCAGTTGTTGCTCACTGAGTTTCACCCTTCGATTATGTCGGTTGAGCACACTCTGGGCAGGCGAAGTTAACATAATGTTTTGGTCATCAGACATGGTGCTAACTCAAATGTTTCCTGAGAATAAATGCAGTGTTAAATAGCAGAACACACCAATAACAATTAGTTAAATTATATAAACTAATACACCAAATTACGAGAAAAAAATTCTTCAATTTTTAATTTAAAAAATAGTTGTTCATTTACTTTTTGATGTACAGAAAATGTTACAGATAGAATTAAGCGAATTTCAATAATATTAAAATCAAGTAATACAAATATTGATTTAGATTTTTTTTACACCATTTATGGCTATGGACATGAAATGGAAGCTTACAAGCAATTCACTAACTTAAACACATTCACAGCCAAACAAAAACATTTTTCAGTGACTAAACAACGTGAAGTTCATGGAACGAAACAAAATGTGCATAACTGAATTACTTTTCAATGGAAACCATGAGTGAAACAGCATATATGAAAAGTGTTACGTGAAAAGAAAAAGTGTGTTTCTAATTCACCTAAAACTGTATTAATACTAAAATACATTTCATCTAGAATTCCGAGTGCTCAAATTAATATCAAATCGAAAAAAAAAATCTTCCCAATAGCTCACACACAGATTTTGGAATATTTTACCACTTGGAAATTTGAAAAGACTTTTATTAAGTAATTATCTAGCAGTTATTTCTACTATTCGTCACAACAAAAACACTTCTCTTAATAGTATACTGTAATCATTCATTAAAGTAGTTTCAAATCAATAAATACAATGCTTCAATGCTACACACAGTCTGAAATTGTTGGAATACTGCCGCCGTAAGACTTACAGGAATACTTTGAGATTTATCAATTAACAAACAACCAATAGCGTCTAATATGCATCAACATTAAAACACTTTTGATAATAACATTTCGTATACTTCATTAATCCTTAAGGAGAATGCATATTTCCTAAGATATTTTTAATCTAACAAAACTATCACGATGATCGACGTTTGTATTTAATCATCGACTTACGTTATATCGACAAGTAAATTTGTGCTCGATAGCGATAGCTCGAAGCTGTACCTACTAGAGACGTCTTACATAATTAAAGTTAAAAGTTAAAATCATTTTCTGACAAACAGAAGAAAGAAAGGCTTACAATCGTAACAGTTCCATTTATCCTCGTTGTCAAATACGATTTGATCCTACACACAGACTTGTCATTTCGTAATATCAACGAATCGAGTTGTGTACGATGTACTCGTGCCGCCGAAATTTAGTTTCTGCTGTGAGGTATATTTTTCTAACAAATAATAAGTAATTTATAAAGGGAATAAATATTTATCGGCAAAATATTTAGTTTATAGAAGTTCCAAAACATTTAACTTTATTAATGTTACAACTAACCTCTTTTAAAACGCATATATTTGAATTTCATTAACAATTGATTTGATCGTAAAAAGCGGTTAAATGATTATTTTAATCAAGAATGAAAAGTATTTTTCTAAAAGTTACTTTCACCCCGTTTTTGGATATATAACTCAATCTGTTTAATATTTGGGTTTAAGATAAGAAATTGTAACTTAAAATGGTGTTTTATAACCTGAGAATGGAACGAACGATTTTTTAAATTTATTTAAAACAATCAGTTCTGTATTTTAATTTTTCTGAATTCTCAAGCACATGTTAGTGTAAGCAGGTTACACCTTCAATTTCTGGAAACTTAATGTTAAAATTACAATTAATATGCTACCCCTTTTACAGACTTAATTATTGGGAACGTGATTGATTTACATGAGGTAATAATGGTTACATAACCGGTAATTTCATTTCTGTTAAGGAATGGATGCAACAGTCTGTTGTCTGGGAGCAGGCAGAAGCACACATTGCCAGACTTGCCTTACGAATACAAGGCACTTGAACCTGTAATATCCTGTGATATCATGCACTTGCATCACTCAAAGCATCATGCTGCTTATGTAGCAAATCTGAACATTGCTGAAGAGAAATTGAAAGAGGCGGAAGCAAAAAGTATACCAACAATTTATCATAAATTTGTATATTACAGATCATAAACTGTTTGACGAATGTTTTTAGCATTTTACCTATCTTCCTCTCTAAGAAGGATTTCATTATTTTATGTTGGTCCTTCCTAATTGTATCGTCATTTGTTCTAGATGACATTGGCACAATCATTAGTCTGGCTCCAGCTCTGCGATTTAATGGAGGTGGTCACATTAACCACTCCATTTTCTGGCAAAATTTGTCTCCAAGTGGAGGTTCCCCCGATGGTATGGAAGCCTTCAATTATCAGTTACTTTAATTTTTGAATCGGAAAACTTTCTCTTTAAGTTCTAACATGAATGCTTAATAACAAATATATGATGAAGTCGCTAATAGTCAGACAAAATTAAATGATAAAATAAATGCCACAGTGGACTACAGAAACCAGGTGACATACTCGAAAGTTAAACTTTTTTTAGTTCGTCATTTAGTTTGTGTGGCGGGTCATTCGTAAATCTCTTACGATTGCAGAAAAGTGTGGTATTTATTTTATCACTCAATTTTGTCTGTTTATTGACTACTTCGTTATAAGTTAGTTAATTTTCATCTAATACAGATGTTTTTATATTTTTATAAATGCTCGTTGATAGCACAGAACTTTCAATTGATTTATATTTGACACCATAGCTGTGATAAGTGTGCACATTATTTAATCCCTTTTGTTGACTTGCCAAATATTTTGAAATTATTTGATATATTATTTGAAGGTGATCTTCTAACTGCTATAAACAATGATTTCGGATCACTGGAGAACTTTAAAACTAAGTTAAGTGCTGCAGCTGTAGGCGTCCAAGGCTCTGGATGGGCATGGCTTGGCTTCAACAAAGAAACAAAGAGGTTGCAGCTTGCTACCTGCGGCAATCAAGATCCTTTACAGGCTACTACAGGTACATAGGAACAGAGGAGGAACACACAAGTATGTGCTTCTCATGTCTTCAAAACTTACATTTTCTAGTTTTTGTCAATATGCTAATCTTAGCATCTATAATGTCAGCCAATGCAGCGATAAGTTGTATTAATCTAAATTAATCATTGTGTTGCTACCCTTTTGATAACCGCAAAACATTCTAATTATTTGATTTAGTAAGACCCAATAAAAAATTTCACATAAGATACTTGTGCTTAATAAAAGTAATGCAGTGTTATCAATCTTAAAAATGTACTTTGTTTCTCATAAACTACCGTAGATTAAATTAGAACAATTTCCTTCCTTAAATGACTATTTTCCTTTGTGATACTTTGCTATGTATTTAATCTGGATGTACGACGATTTTAATTAACCATTATTTATGTTGCACAAGTAGCCAATTTTCTGAGCTGTTGCTAATTCTGATTTCAGGGTTGGTTCCGCTACTTGGGATTGATGTTTGGGAACACGCTTACTACCTTCAGTACAAAAATGTGCGGGCAGATTACGTGAAAGCTATTTTTGATGTCATCAATTGGAAAGATGTAAAGAATAGGTACTCGCAGGCTAAATGTTAAGAGCCAGAGTCAAGTCTCTATATAAGTGAGACTTGAAAATGTTTAAAGCTTTACTAAAATATGAAATTGGACTTTTGTTACTTTCCGTTCTCATTTAGGCTTAAATAAATATGTTGTAGTTTATTCTAGTTTTTACCAATAAGTAAATGGTCTAAGCTAGATTTTACCAGTAACAGAAAACTGTTATTGCATTCTCCTGTGTGATATGATCTGAATACATATTGTTTTGAAGTACTTTAGTAACTTTACCTTATAGTGTGATTGTTTCAAAAATGTGTATTTGGTTTATTACTGAAAATATAATTATTAAAAAAGTATATTGATATATGATAGTATTCTTAAAAGAATTGTGTAAGGAGTCACCACAAACACACTCAAATTATTGGAGCAGTGTAAATGAAAGTATTCTGTGCAGTTTGTTGTTATAGACTACATCACCTTTAATAAAGAGTTTTGCCACCAACATTTAAAGAGTTATTTAAATCCATGTTATGCCTACATTATATTTCAGTACAACATCACCGCGATGAACCATCAGTTACCAGACCTAGCCTTGATGGGCTCTAGTGGTTTTAATCACCTGACAAAAGGAACAAAATGTCCAGAAACAGTGTGGTATTTATGCTGTCACATAATTTTGTCTGTCATTTGGCTACTTTATGTAATTATTATATTTTAAAACAACATATTTTCAGTTTAATTTGTTTTTAAAGCAAGTATAGGTAATTTGATATTGTCAAAATAATTCAATTGGATACCTTAAATCGAAAGTGTGTGTGTGTGTGTGTATATATATATATATATATATATATATATATATTATATTAGTAAGGATGTGACATTGTCAAAAATAAATGCAATATTGGTATGGATAGGACAGAGAGATAGCTTGTGGCTTACCTGAAAGTGAAGTGTGGTGTCGCCATAAGGAACCAAAGGTATTTCTTCAGGAAAGAGGCTAAGAGCCTCTGAAAATTTGAAGAAATACATTCGGTTCCTTATGGCGACGCCACACTTCACTTTCAGGTAAGCCACAAGCTATCTCTCTGTCCTATCCATACCAATATTGCATATATATATATATATATATATATATATATATATATATATATATATATATATATATATATACAGACACTTATTGAGACATCTAGAAAAGCAAGTTCCTACAGACAACGGTAAAATTGTATAATTGAGGTTGCATAGTAATTTTCTTCCAGACAAAGTGAAGATGATGACAGAGCTGTTGGTTGACAAAATGTCATGTGCTAATCTCTCTTGTACCTGCATAGAAACCACAGAACTCTTTCTAAAGTAAAGTGGATGAAGTCATACTTCAGTACAGTTGTTTTTGGACGATTTGCAAAACAGATTGAGAATTTAGGTGCAGTAATGATAGTGAGTGCTATATCCCCAAGCTTCATGTCTTACAGGATAGAAGGTGTATATTCAATACTCTTGCAGATATAGACCTACTTAGTTCAGCCCAAAACAAAAGAAACTGCTAACTAAGCTTAAAATATTTTCAGAAACTATATAATTCTATGTCAATGAATAAAGATTTTTCTTGTATATATTTTATTACAGTTAGTGAATGATACAACAATTTAGAGAACAATATTTAACTAAGAAAAGCACCAAATGTTTACATAACTACTGTAGATTTAAGAACTCGTTGACAGAACAGAAGCAGTGATCCTGCAAATACGTCTTTCTTGTAGTAATATGTAAAAAAGAATTTCCCAATGTGAAAACACCTTTTATTGTAGTTTTGAAATTTTTATATTACTAATAAAAAGATAATCTGAATTTCGTATGTCGTAACCATGAATAGCGGCACAATTTTTAAAGTCTTACGTAAATAATTTTGTGTCAAAAAAAAAATCATTTATTAAACTAACAATGTTTAATCACTTAATTTGTAACGCCTCATCAGGTTCAATTTTAAATTATTTTTTGATGGGCAGGTCTTTTCGATGCTGACTGCCGTTGCCAAAATTAACAATTTAAAATTAAATTAAGCGATGTGAAGTTGTTAAGTTAAATAATAAATTATTTTTTCTGTCTTAAAATAGGCTGATGTTTGGGGTAATCCACATGGTGGCAACTCCCCTCTTATAGCATAGGAAAGGGATGTGGAAGGGTAGAGGAAGGTAGCCAAGGGTTAACTAGGGACCCCCGGGTTATGGTTTAAGGATCCTACATGGCAATTTGCCTAAAAGTGATGCAGGGAAAACCCTAGAAAAACCTGCATCAGGTAGGTCGGGCTCTTGGTACTTATCCAACACCCTTCCCTGGATGGCGGGAGAGGGGTTTTCTGTGGGGTCGCAGCTTTCTCCTCGCCGTGTCTTGACCAATTTAGGAGGCAGCTGGCCGATTATTCCAATAGGAATAGCAGACAACTCTTACCGTACGCCCAAGGTCTGCGACCCCGGAACATGCACCTCTCAAAACTTCTCAATAGTCAGAAAATATATATATATATATATATCATTGTTAATTATTTTTATTAAGAAGACTAGTTCATAAATATATTTGCAAGAGAGTGGTGGAATATTAAGTAATTTTTTTAAATCCATTTAGTAAACTTTTACCACATATGTGGCTGTGACGCCAACGACGGTGTTTACAGACAGGTGCCGTTACACCGAGTACGTCTAAGCGTACTCGAGAACCTATGCAATTCTGAACTGATGCAGTATTTTTTTCCCTGTCCGAAACGTCTATATCCTGTATAGAACTTTCCTCCTTTGCTAGTTATTCTTTTCTTAAAACCAGACAAGGGAACTAACCAAGTGTTATATATCTCGGTATAGATTCCTTCAAGGTTGTTAATATTTTAGCGACGACGGCGTTGACCAAGTTACCGTTCTTGTTGTATAATTCCGGCGTGTTACGTCAAGAACCGCTCCAAGGCCAGAGTAATTGCAAGAGATATTTATGTCCATCGTCCGTCAGACAACGAAACAATTATCTGTGTGTGTGTGTGTGTGCAAATCTGTCTCTCGCTGCTAAACACTTGCATCATAGTCGCTGGTTCGTGCTGGAAAAACCAAAACGCTCTGACCGTGCGGAAACTCACTTGATTTCATCCAAAACAAATTATCATGGAGAATACGAGCTTCAGGTATATATATTAAAAAAAGAATACTGAGCGAAAACAAACAAATATTCCACAAAAAGTTTCTGCTACTTAGTTCGTTGGTTCCAGGGAAATTTAAAAAAATATATATATTGCAAAGTTCGAGTATTGACACTTATTCAGCGTTACCCAGGTGAATGTGAGCTATTCAGATGATTGCCTCTGCCCCTCAATGGCATAGGAAGAGGGATGCGTTAGGGAGACTAAGGCAGCCAAAGGGTATCTGTAGTTTAAGGATCCTGCCCGGAATTCACCTAAATGTGATGCAGGGAAATCTCGAAACAACGGGCTCCTGGTACTTGTCTCACGCCCCTCCGATAACGGGCGATCGTTGTGTGGTCGCAGCTTACCCGACTCCACCATGCCTAGGCAATGTCTGCATTACACCCCTCAAAGTCAACCACGGCCTTTGGGGAGCCAAGGACAAGAAAATCCATAAGGGACTAGTGATGGGCATAATCGAATGATTCTAATAATCGAATAATCGCTCATTCATCCACAAGTACCGGAGACGATCCATGACAACCAATAAAAAACGTATTATTTCCTCAGCAATTTAACTTCACGTTTCAGTCAAATCAGATTGTGCTGGTGAAAAAAAGTTAATTTAATACATATCGAATTTTACTTACAAAATTAAGATTTATTATGTAATTAAATTTGATTCGGCGAGCACTTAAAATGGCCACAAGTTGATTGGACAGGGATCGTTGCAGTGAATAGTAAATCCATTGTCACGGGAGATAGGGATTTTTACAAACACCGCAGACGACCAACAGATTAATTCCTTAGGAGATATTTTCCTGTTAAAGAAGTTATTTATAACTACTCAGGTAACCGACGGGATTACTGACCTCCATGCGGTGAACCTGAAGGCTATTTTGGTAAAGTCACAAAGAAATACAGACAAAACTGAAAAAAAAAAATTCAGTGTCTAACTATTAACATTAAGACGGAATAATCGAACAATTCATTCATCAGTCGCTCGTCACTCGGTGGTGATCGTATAATCGATATTTCGAACGATCCGCAATAATCGAATGATCGATTATGGTCATTCGATTATACCCATCACTAATGAGAACGAAGTTTGGTTTATCAGCGCAGGTCTAATAAAAACGCTCAGCAAACGTCCAAAATGAGAAAGTTCTCGGACACCTTATTTTTTATTTACACTAAAAACTGAGCTGGAAAAAAAAAGATAATTTCACAACGCCGACAAGGAATGGAGTTTCCAGACTGAAGCAGCCCCACAAATATCCAAGATCCATGAAGAATGTTTCTCGAAAGACAACTTTGTAAATAAAAGTAGGTAAAACAATCAGGAGGTTTGGTGTGTTGACGATATAGGGGGAATCTTCTCCTAAACCCTAGAGAACTTCCACTTGTACCTCTTAAGAAAACTGAGAAACTCTGAACGGTGACATTTTTGCTTCCCTTTGGCCACGTTTGGTAGAAAAACAAAAGACGTGCGTTAAAGACTGAAGATGATCTCGTTGCTGATAGATTGCGACTTTATCCTCGCTTTACGTCATCTCTTGAAAGAGCAGTGTCGGTGTTGGAGGATAAGCTGGGGGAGGGGGGGGGGGAAGCACCCGTGGTCCTCGATGTCTTCGAGGTTCTAGTCTGGTCTTTCCGAGGATTATCAAGGTTCCGTTAACACTTGCTTGTAAACGAAACTAATCACGGCGGTCAACAATGTGAATGAGAATGCGTCCTGTGACGTAGTTGCACTTCCACGTCACTGTGTGGCGTACATTATTACATTATTACACTCGCAGTTTAGTTGAAGAAAATCTGTAACGTTTACTTACTTTTGATTTTTATTCCACACCTCGATCACAACCGTATTATACATTTATTCCAGAAGACTTAACTCGCGACATTCAAAACAACCACCGATGATGAAACAAAGATGATAATAATAATTTCCCATGATTCCAATGTCAGAGATGTCACCTCAGAGATAATAGTGTTTGAAATGCAAACAAGGTGACTTTATACACACTTCGCAGTTAGAACATTCACTTTTCAATCAAACGCTTCTTTCATACCATAATTAGGTGTAGATGTAATGGGAATTTGTCGAACCCACCTGAGCTGAGCAGTGTTGCCACATTCGTGTAATGTGAATCATCACAGCTGTGACAGGCTCCGTTTCTCGTAGTTTTTTTGTATAAATAATGATTATTAATAAAAAAAAGGCATGTTAAGTCTTATTTTTTTTTTACTAATACTGTAATAATAATAATAATAATTTAATTATCTTTTGCGGGGATGTACCGAGGCTTTTTCTCTTCAACGTACCTTATTGAAACCGTACCCGGAAGTAAATATGGACTCAACAAGTGACAAATTCTTTATTATTTAGATTATTCGGGTATTCAATTGTTTTGGAGCAAGAAAAACTGAAGATTTTTTTTTAGGGTAACAGGAGGCTACATGAGGCTAATCAACATGGTGGCAACTCCCCTTTAATAGCATAGGAAGGGATTTGAAAGGGGGGATGCGGAAGGGTAGAGGAAGGTAGCCAAGGGTTAACTAGGGACCCCCGGGTTATATTTTAAGGATCCTACCCGGCATTGGCCTAAAAGTAATGCAGGGAAAACTCTAGAAAAACCTGCATCAGGTAGGTCGGGCATTGGCTACTTGTCCCACGCCCTTCCCTGGATGGCGGGAGAGGAGTTAGCTGTGGGGACGCAGCATTCCCTTCTCCGTGCCTCGACCAGTTTAGGAGGCAGCTGGCCGACTCTTCCAATAGGAATAGCGGACAACTCTTACCGTATGCCCAAGGTCTGTGACCCCGGAACATTCACCTCTCAGAACAGGCCGAGGTGCCTCGGCTTGTGGAAACCTTAGTTCAAAACGGAGAGGAAAAGACACCCCGAAAGGTAGCCCCTTCGTATCTCTCCTACAAGGTTACCTGCGAGAGGATTCCTCAAAAAGTGAAGAAAGGCAAAGACAAGTAAAAAAGAAAAAGAAAACAAAACAACATAAAGAAAGAAACAGGTTAAAGAGATGACGTCTGGAAGATCTGAAAAAAAAAGACGTTAGAGATTTACTCCAAGCGAAGAAACAAGGAAAACTAGAAAAAATAGAAAGAGAGACGCAGTCTCTGAGAAACAAGTTAGGATAAAGATATGACGTGAAGTTTAGAGAAAGATGTAGAAACTCCAACGTTTCGAACAGCGCAGAAAAAATAACACTGTTTCTTATCTAGGGAGAACAACATTCATTAGGGAAGGGGGGGGGGGGCAGACCTACTAAATTCGGCCTGGTCCTAGAGTGACAGATGGCCCCAGATTCAGATTCTGACTCTGTATGTCCAATGTGAGGAAGCATTTACTTTTGAATCCGCGCCACGTACAATTCGGACTTGATCAAACGTCGCGCTGGTAACAGGGTATGACGTCATCAGTTCGACCAGTGTGACGTATCAGTGGCGGGGGAAGTGGTGTGACGTATACTTGGTGTTATTAAAATTTTTTTTTTACTGTAACAGGCTGCATGAGGCTGATCCACGTGGTGGCAACTTCCCCTTTAATAGCATAGGAAGGGATTTGAAAGGGGGCATGCGGAAGGGTAGAGGAAGGTAGCCAAGGGTTAACTAGGGGGCCGCCGGGCTATGGTTTAAGGATCCTACCCGACATTCGCCTAAAAGTAATGCAGGGAACCTGCACCAGGTAGGTCGGGATCTTGGGTACTTGTCCCACTCCCTTCCGATGTCGGGAGTTTGCTGTGGGGACGCAGCATTCCCTTCTCCGTGCCTCGACCAGTTCCAATGGGAACTCTTACCTCGTGCCAAAGGTCTGTGACTCCGGAACATAGACCCTCTCAAAAAAACAGACCAAGGCGCCTCGCCTCTCCTGAAAGGTTCTGCCTGCGAGAGCTAACAACAGCAACTCTCACTACGGGCTCCCGCCGATCGCACTCTAGTATCACTAAACGCGTCATGTTCCCTTAGGTAAAGTCAGAAACGACACCACGCGCTCTGAGGGAGCTGCTAATTGCTGATTACCGCCGCACGCGCTCAGTCAGGTCCAGGAGCTTGAGAAATAACAGGAAACGACGACCAATTACGTCAGACACACACACACACACTGTGAAATGTTGAAGTCAATAAGCGGACCAGTTCTCCGAATATTGACCGATGTGGATTTATAATCAAATTTTAGATGTCTGCGAGGGATGTTCTCTCGCAGGCAGAAACTTGTAGGAGAGATACGAAGGGGCCACCTTTGGGGATGCCTTTTCCTCTCCGGTTTTGAACTAAGGTTCCCACAAGCCGAGGCATCTCGGCCTGTTTTGAGAGGAGCACGTTGCGGGGTCACAGACCTTGGGCATACGGTAAGAGTTGTCCGCTATTCCCATTGGAACAGTCGGCCAGCTGCCTCCTAAACCGGCCAAGGCACGGCTAAGGGGAAAGCTGCGACCCCACAGCAAACCGCTCTCGCGTCATCCAGGGAAGGGCGTGGGACAAGTACCAAATGCCCGACCTACCTGATGCACGGTTTTCTAGGGTTTGTCCTGCATTACATTTAGGCGATTTGGCCCGGGTAGGATCCTTAAACCATAGCCCGGGGGCCCCTAGTTAACCCTTCGCTACTTTCCTCTACCCTTCCGCATCCCCCCTTTCACATCCCTTCCTATGCTATTAAAGGGGAGTTGCCACCATCTGGATTAGCCTCATGTAGCCTGTTGCCCTAAAAAAAAAGTTTTAATCAAATTTTAATATCGGGAAAATTGACTTGAAGAAATCGACATGGAAGGAACCACCCCACGGGTAATGGAAACATTGACCCGCCAGGTGTGTGTGTGTGTGTGTGTGTGTGCGCCCGCACGACGGGGGAGCGGGGAGGAGCGTTCGGTGGTGGTGTTGTGGTCACGTGGCTGGAGCCTTGGTGGTGGTGGGGCGAGCAGAGCTGAGCTGGTGTTCCCATTGCACTGGAACGTCAATGGTTGGAACAACATTCACCAGAGTCGCATCCACAGCTGAGCTCCGAAGTTCTCTGGCCTCGTCGTCGTCGTCCTCGTCAGTACACACATTTGTTTTTTTAACGGAAAAGAAAGGTTCGTCAATGTGTTATTTTACTGTTACAGATATTTTAATATAGTTTTAAATAATATCAAAAGTTTTCCCCCAACCTTTTTCAGGAATCTAACAGACGAGTGGACGTAGTATGGAAGAGTTGAGATCTCAAATAAGACGTCCGAGTCCTAGAGCTTCAGCCAACTGTCTGTCAGCGCTCACATTCTGGTGAGTTACATCTAAACTAACCAGTAAAATCTGATTTTAATGACTGTAAATCGCATTCCCCCCGTGGCCGTTTAATGTCGGCACTCCATTTTACGAGGAATTTTTCCAGCAGTATAGCCTCTTTTTCCTCCAAAAAAAAAATGGCTGCCGCGATGCAAAACACGTGTCTACGTCTCGCAGTAAACTTTTTCTGTAGTAAATTCGTCTACGTAATGAGGACCAACTCCTTGGAAGTGTTTTTCCAAAAAAAAAAAAACTCTCTCGCGCCTGCTTCCACTTTCGTATGGGGGCCCCGTCCATAACCTCAAATTGACGAGATCTGGCGATCAAAGCCGCTGGAGAACTCTCAAATTAGGTAGTTTAAAAGCACTGTGGCACTCGCAAGATTCGGTACTCTACATATTTATTACATTTAAGACACGAGGGGATGTCTTCAGAGATACCAAAAGTCACCAATTCACGTGGAACGGTCGAGTGTCCGCATTTTAACTGTGAAGTGGTGTTATGTTTGTTTGTTTCTTTCTTGATGATGAGCGGCTTTTCTACGTTCGTGGTATTGTCCAATGTTCACGAATCCCACACCTGGGAGGTTTCGCCGTTGTCGAGGGACGGTGTTTACTTCTGGATAAATTGTTAAACGTGATTATTCCCTGGTCGCCGTGCGGTCCATTCAAGAGGGGGTTTAGTGGAAGACGTAATAAACTGTCCCGTGATTGACTGGGGTAAATCAGAAAAGTTTTGGAGACATTTGCGCAGCTCTTTGTGAGGAGCTTGTAAACAATTATAATGGAGTGATGTTGTATAACGAGCTACCAGCTGACGTAAAGCTAAATTTACAAAACCATGTCAAGGAATTATTGGAAATTAAGACACTTTCTACTGCATGCAGCAGTATCGGATTGCCAAACCTCCATTAACTTAAATTATTACAATATTCATCTTTTATATTTACCTCCTCATATTACGTCCCAATTAAGTTGATCACTTGACTTGTCCTGTTCTTGTACGTCTAGATCACTCCAAGCAAACAACAATTATTTTTCTTCGAGGATAACTGTAACTGAAACAGACGATAGTGTTGCCAACACAGAGACAAATGTACCTACACAATTCGGGTTAATAATTATTGCAATGATTTCCAATTTGTTTTTTTACAGTTGGCACACATTAGAAACGCGAAACTTATTTTTCCTTCGTACATATTATAAATAAATTTAAATTTTCTGAATAATCCATACACGTTTGCAGTATTGTGCATGTCGTAAACTGCAGAGAGCTGATAAGTGCAGGGGGCCTGCAGAAATGAACACTGCGCATGCGCCATTCCAGAGACGCTGGCTGCATCAGCGGCGCGCAGTTTAAAGCCTCTGAAGTCAAAGAAGCAATTTTTCAAATTTAAAATATTTCATCTCGTAATATCAAAGACCTAACATAAGAAATTAAAAATTCTCCGGCGATTTGTGCTGTAACACACAATCGCATATTCTACAGTTTCCGCCGACGTTCGGAGGAGGTATATTTAATTTTTCCTTTTTAATTAACCTTTATTAGAAAAGTGATTTCATGACAATATTTATAATTTTTCCCATTGTTCTACTGTGAGTTAGTTAAATTTTAATGAATAAGAAAGATAGCCAATTCAAAGAAAAAAGTGATAATATAAATACCACACACCGTTTCTGGGATCCTTGTCCCTTTCGTAAGGTGCGAAGAAGAGCCTAGAGCGATACAACTACACTTGTGAGTTAACACTCTTTTAAATGGTTCTGATTCAATAACTGGATAATTTACGGTAATGAAACCATTACTAAGATTGAAGTCTTTCCCGGTGTAGTTGTTCAATAAATAGTTCTCAGTATTCACATGGGTTTTGCATATTTATATTTAAACGTGCTTAAATATAAATATGCAAAACCAGTGTGAATACCGAGAACTATATATTGAAACCATTACTCCTAATATCCAGTTGCTTTTAAAGGATACTTCTGTGGACATCTGCCAACCTTGTCAACTTCACTTAAAGCTGCAAGTGTGACATGTTGTAATGCACGTTTTTTTTATTATAAAGTCTTTAGAAAGCTACACCTATGTATGAAATTATCAGCAAGCATGGCACAGACTAAGAGTATGCCACTCGCCCCGTCTCTATCTCATTTTTCCTATTTATAAAATTACTTACCATTACATTATACTAGAAAATATTTTTTTATGTAAATTAATAATTTAATGTTTTTCAGGTGGACTTTGGATTTTTTTAAAATAGGTTTTCAAAGGGATATAGAAGCTGAAGATCTGTATGCACCGTTGCAAGATCACAAGTCAGATACCTTAGGCGATTCTTTTGAAAAGTAAGGAAGACCTGACCTGATTTACCTCTAGCATTATCATAGTGTTCATGTAGCTTGTTTTGAGCATTTGTATAATTATATACTTTCCTGCTTCATAAAATTTTAAAATATTTGTAAGGAAAGTTTCATTATATTTAGCTACTGATCAGATGTGCTTCTATAAATTGTAATTATTCATTTCAAATATAATTTTTTTTGTTCTGCCATGTAGAAGGCACTTGGTGCATAAGCACAACCATTGAGTGGTCATTCTATTAGTTTGTCTACTCAACTACATATTCTACCTTGCTAAAAATTTCTTTTTCAACTTGTGTAATTTTAAAACATCCTCAAATTAAACCAATCAAAGCAATGGGAAACCCAACAATAATATGGACTAGCAAATTTCAAAGATTTTTCACTGAAAATTGATTCTAAAGAAAGAATTTATTTTACACAATTTTTACATTGTCCTAATGCAAATTTGTAGAAGACAATTTTTTGTGTGGTCTAAACTGTCTATTAAACCTAATCACACAGCTATACAATGTTAATTATTAATGTGTTATCATTTCAGGCATTGGAAGAAAGAAGTAAAAAGCGCTTATATTAACAATCGTAATCCTAGTTTGTTGAAAGTAATCTTGAAATTCTTTGGTCTAAGAATTGCAGCTTGTGGACTGATTCAGTTGCTTGCTGAAATTTTTGTTCGGTAAGTCTTTATCTGTAAGGACACTGTCGAGTGAATATTTAATCAATTCTGTGAATCTTTGCATTTTACTACATGTGTCAAATTTTGAATTTTACTTAGTTTTACTAGTTTACAAAAAAAAACACTGCTACTAAAGAATCCTATGCGCACGAGAAATTTGGCAACTGGTGATGTATTTACAATTTGTTCTCATATGAGTAAAGTATAAATATTACAATTAGAAATATAAATGTAAGATTGAATGAAATGTTTAAAAAAATTGTTGAATAGACTAATTTGTTGATGAACTTTATACTAGAAGATTTTTAATATAAAAATATCACCACTCCTCTTTGCAAGTGAATTTTTCCTTAAAATTCATGTATATTGAAGGCATGTTTTAGAAATTAAAATATTTTAACTTATATCAAGGTAAATTGGAAATACAGAACAAATTTTCATCACTAGTTGTCAAATTTCATATGCCTATAGGTTTCTTTAGTAGCAGCATTTTTGTAAACCAGTTCAAAATTGGATTTATGTAGAAACAAATATAAGAAAGTGTGTTGGCGTCTTTATCAATTTTTTACTATCGTTTCGTCATCTGGTTACATTCAGGTTCGTAATTAATTTGTGAAGCTCTTGTGTATCATAAATGCACTTTTCTAAAGGTCTCTATCATTAATTATACTCAATTTTCCAGTATATCTCAACCCATCTTCCTTGGAAGGCTCATACACTACTTCAGGCATGAAGGCGATATTACAAGGCAAGAAGCGTACATCTACGCAACAGCTATGGTGTTGTGTTCTGTAATTGTGTCCATGACACTCTACCCTTTAACTCATGAAATGTACCATTTGGGGCTGAAAATGAGGGTAGCTTGTGGATCCCTACTTTATCGGAAAGTAAGTGCATGAGGTATTATTCTTAAAATTATGAACGGTTGGCATTTAATTGATTAGCACTTGTAAAAAGAAACTAATTAAATTATTAAGTACATTGCTTAATTAAGGTGTACACTTATTATAATGTAATCAATTTATTTACCAGGCTTTGCGTTTGAGTCACGCAGCACTTTGCGACAGCAGTGCTGGGCAAGTTGTCAACCTGTTATCAAATGACCTGAACAGATTTGATGCTGTTGTTCTGTTCCTACATTACCTCTGGATTGGGCCTTTAGAATTGGTAGTTATTGCATACTTCATGTGGACCCAATTGGATGTAGCAGCATTGGCAGGAGTAGCATGCTTGCTTGTGTTTATCCCTGTACAAGGTAAAGTTAACAAGGTCAAACAATAGGTTAATAGTTTTATTTTTGAAACAATTTTGAATGCTTTAAAAATTGGACTTATTTTACTATATTATTTCTTTTGATTTTAAAATTACTTTAATGATTTATGCTGATAGACTGAGATTGAACTGATAAATTTCATACATTTGTTTAGTTTTGCTATGGAATTTCTCCTCCATTTTTTAACTAAATTATTGTTTAATTTCAAATTTTCTCAGGCTATTTAGGAAGGGCAACTTCCAAATTAAGGCTGAAAACTGCTATGAGGACAGATAGGAGAGTAAGACTGATAAACGAGTTCATTTCTGGAATTCAAGTCATAAAGCTGTATGCGTGGGAACCTTACTTCACCAAACTTGTGCACCTAGCTCGAAGGTTGAAATTATTTTCGATATTTACATAGATTTGTTTGTTTTTATATTGATTTTAAACAAATTATTCTTTACAGGATAGAAATCAAATCTATCAAGGCGACGGCATACATTCGGTGTATCATAGTTTCATTTGGAGTCTTCGTTACACGTTTCTCCATATTTGTCAGTATTCTCACTTACATTCTTCTTGGAGAGCACATAACTGCAGAAAAGGTATAGATTTAATATTTTAATTACTTTCTTCTACTTCATTAAACAAAATACAAAAGTTTACTTCATTTTGTTATATCTTGGAGTTTTTAAATGATTCAGAATTTCTATCAAATTTAGGTTTTTGTTGTCACTGCTTATTACAACCTTCTCTCGGACACTATGGGGGACTACTTCCCTAAAGGAATAGTGTTGTGTGCAGAAGGATTAGTGTCAATAAAACGAATTCAGGCAAGTCTTGTAATTGCAATTTTAATCACTACTTTGTTGGCTACAATCTTGTAAATATATTTAAACCTGAAAAAAAAGTGGTTTTCTAATTACCCAGAGAAAGTCCTGTTACATAGCCCTGTTTTGATCTTCCATGAAAATTTTTCATCTGATTCACCATAAAATTCAATTATCTAGGATTTCTTTAATTTTGCCAGGATTGTTATTTTTATGTAGTAGCCTTCTTTACATATATAATCTTTAAAAATATTAATGAAATATGTACCTCTATATATTATAATATAGCTTCTTCCTTGTTCAGAAATTTCTCATGTTTGAAGAAATAGAATCCTGCAAGATTATCCACGAATCTGATGGGCCGCCAAAGAAGAATTCCATTAGCAATTATGTTCCAGAAGAGGATAGTGGCATTGACATCTTGAAAGCAAGTGCAAAGTGGTTTGGAGGTTCAGAAAACACGCTTACTGATATAAATATTACTGTTCCTTCAAAGAAACTGGTGGCGGTCATTGGTCCTGTTGGTTCCGGAAAGGTAAATTTTGCTTCACTTTAATATATTATTTATGGTCAATATATTGCTTTATAGGTGCTGTTGTGATAAAGAACTGACTTTAACATACTGATAAAATACTTGAATTAGAACATTTAGTGAAATTTAATTAAATATTCACTCAATTTTGGCATAACCAACCTTGTAATTCTATTTTGTTTGTGATAAAAATTTGATAATTTGAGGTCTGACATGAATACAATATTCAAACACCTAAAGAAAAATTATAAGAACTGAAGAGAGAATAAGTTAGTCAGTTTGCCAAACTTGTAGTATTTAAATTCAGGCTTTCATTTTTTTCCCAATTATGTTCCTGAACACTAGCCTTAATCATTAAGTAAATTTCTGAAATTTTGTTGTAGTCGTCACTCCTTCAAGCTATTCTGCGAGAACTTCCACTGTGTTCGGGGTCATTGTGTATCAGAGGAAGACTTTCCTATGCTTCACAGGAGCCATGGTTGTTTGCGTCTACATTAAGGCAAAACATCATATTCGGGGAGCCGTTTGACAGGAGGCACTACCGCAGAGTGATTAAAGCATGTGCTTTAGAACAAGATTTCTCAATGTTTCCTCTGGGAGATAAAACTTTAGTTGGGGAGAGAGGAGTTACATTAAGTGGAGGTCAGAAAGCTCGTATAAACCTTGCAAGGTTAGTGTAGATTTCATTTGCAAAGGATTTGTACCAATTGTAAATTTATGTACGACCTACTTCAATTCACCAACCACTTGCAGCCAATTGCAAATTGCATTAACTGTTACTCACAACAACAAAAAACACCTTTACCGGCGTTAAATTGTGCACCTTGGAACTAGAGTAACGGAATTATCATTTTAACATGGTAAATAATAGAATACTGGTTACTTTATATTTCAGGGCAGTTTACAGGAAAGCAGATATTTACTTGCTCGATGATCCCTTGTCAGCTGTAGATCCTCATGTTGGGAGGCATCTGTTTGATGCTTGTATTACAGGCCTTTTACGGAACAAGACCTGTGTGCTTGTAACGCATCAGCTACAGTTCGTCAAAAGGGCAGACAGCATAGTCATCTTGAATAATGTAAGTCCAAAAGCTCTAGTTTTTTTTTATGCTTTGTTGATGTCCTGTTTGTAGTTAGGATCACACATCCATGCAGTTTAATAAAGCTTGTTCGACTTTCTTTTTTTTTTAAAAAAAAACTAGAATTGTGATCAAATATGAACTCTGAAATGTTACATACTTTTATGTATTTATTATTCATTATTTTTTTAACCATTCTGGACTTAATTAACCATTTGACTATATTTAGTATTGTGAACGAAGGCTAATTCAGCTTTAATTTCATAGATTTTAAAAGATAGGTATTTAAGAAACTCTTATAGATCTTGAAAAATTAAAACTAATCAAATTACAATTTGATAACTTTATGTGAAAGGTAAGTACAATTTTAAAGTTTACTAGTTAAAATGTTATATGTAAACCTTTCAGGAAGAGGTTCGTTCCTGATAGTTCCCATTTTAATTTGCAGGGAATAGTAGAAGCAAAAGGTACATACACAGATCTTCAGATAACAGGATTGGATTTTGCAAAACTTCTAGCCAGAGAATCTGCAACAGCAGACTTCAGCAGAACTAGAGGTTTGACGGAATTACTTGAGGAATCTTTCCAAAACCGATCACACGAGGTAAGTGCTCAAACTGTTAAATGGTTGTTTGTAATTGTGGGGATTCATACTGCATTATATTAACGAGTTTCCTTAACTTCCTTGTGCATAAGGACATACTAAAATTTCAACTGTTAAGTTCCATTGTAATGAGCTGGAAAAAAATAGTTCTACTTTTAGTTTTTAAATTATGTATAGACACAATAAGATGTGGTACAGACACGTCGAAATTAATTCCCTTAAATTTTTAATAATCTGATGGCAAACATTTACAGAGTATGAAATCACTGGACATGGAAGTGGCTTCAGCGCCAGTATCAGAAATGAGAACATCTGGCAATGTTGGGAACAGTGTTTACCAGGAATACTTCAAGTCTGGTGGCAACTGGTGTATGCGATTGCTTGTGGCTCTGATGTTTGTCCTGACACCTATCGCGACCAGTGGAACAGATTACTGGGTTGCTCACTGGTACGTAATGATATTTTTAGATAAGAGTGTCTGTGCTTCAGTTGTTATAAACAAACCCTCGTTTGCAGGACGAATGTTGAGGAACAGAGGCACAGTAATTTCACAAGTGTTATGGATTCTTGGCTTCCAAGAACATACACTTGCGTGTATGTCTACAGTGGACTGGTGACCGCCATGATACTTATCACATTTGCGAGATCATTCCTGTTCTTCATTTTCTCCATAAAGGCTTCGTCAAGACTTCACAACAAGATGTTCGACAGCGTGTCGTCTGCTACTATGAGGTTCTTCAATACCAATCCATCTGGTAAATGTACAACTTCAAATACTTTTGAAATTTCAAAAAAAATTTCAGAATAAAATAAAACCGTTTAACATGTAAATTATTTAGCAGCTTAATGTATTTTAAAATTAACCGAACTAGTTAAATTATTAAAGCTCACTTTATGGTAGTAAACAGGGTTTCTTTCAATGTGAAATGAGAAAAACCACCAGACTATGTTGTCAAATGGGGCGACGCAGCCCACGTCTTCATCAAAAGTACAATCTTACAAAAGATAATTAAAATAAGTCGCCCTCTGAAATGGATTTGGTTTGAAATTTGAATTTCAACAGTGAAAATTATAATTTATACAGCAGAGTAATTTCTTTTAAGTTTGATCCTCTTCCATTTAATAATCCACTTTGCAATTTTGGCAGGTCGTATTATAAACAGGTTATCGAAAGATATGGGGAGCATTGATGAGAAATTGCCCATTGCAGTAATTGAGTGCTTTCAGGTAAGTTCACATGAAACAATTTATTTTATTGCTGATATTAATGTTGATAATTAAGATTTTTAGTCGTTCATTTCATTTTTCTTTCCAGATAATCTTGATAATGCTAGGCGTAGTTATTAATGTGGCAGTAGTAAACTTCTGGCTGCTGATGCCAACTTTGGCTCTTGCATTCTTTGGCTTCCTGATGAGGATAGCATTTTTGAAAACTTCTAGCAGTGTGAAGAGACTTGAAGCTATAAGTACGATTCCAATCAAGTAACATTTTCAATAGTTCATTTTCTTAATTATGTTAGTGACAATTATGATTATTTTTTTTTACAGCCAGGAGTCCAGTATACAACCACTTGAATGCATCTATGCAAGGTCTTTCAACAATTAGAGCATTTGGTGCTCAGAACATACTTGGAAAGGAATTTGACAAAAATCAGGTTTGAGAGACAATTGATTTTATAAAGCTCTACATTCCTCCCCCCCCCCCCCAATTCAAAATTTGTCAGTGTCAGATGGTTTTTAATACTGCCGCCAATCTCGAATTGAGCTAACCAGAATATTGTTTGACTACTGATTTACTCCAAAGAATTAAAGTTCAAGAACTTGATAATCTGAAAATAACTGAAAATGGCAAATTACAAAATTATGGGAAATGGAAGTAAATTTTAAGAGAATACCTCATTTTGTAATGGTTGATTTACATTCAGATCAGTTTCGCTAATTTTTCCCTGGATATTCTTCACGGAATAATACAACCTTTCTCTTGCAGGACATAAACACTGTGGCATTTTACATGTTCATGTCCATCAGCAGAGCTTTTGCCTTCTGGTTGGACATTGGGTGCTTGTTCTACATTGGTCTAGTCACATACAGTTTCCTAGTTTTTGGAGAAGGTAATTATTTTTCAATAACAATTAAGTTTTAATTTGCAGAAGATTTTTATAGATGACTAGTGGTAAATGTCTAATACAGTATTTAAAATTACAATCTAAGCATTAATTTGAGCTACATTTAATGTAAAATAAGCATAAATGCAGTTTAAAAATATTTCCTACATGTTGTGACAATCTCTTTATTTTAGGTTTGTTTTGTAAATGCTTGAAATGGTTGGTGTGTTAAAATAGTTATTTTTTAACTTATTTCTAGTATTTAAAGCTAGTGATAACATTTTTATATCAGTTATTTTACTTATTCTGAATTACTAACAAATTCTGTGTAGATTCTTTCAATACTGTTAATGAATCCTGAACAATAACTAAATTCAGAATATCTATAATATTTTAATAGACTGAAACTACATGGCTTAAGTTTTCTCGTGGCTGACTGTTACACTGTTTTTAGACATGTTTGGAGGCAGTGTGGGATTGGCGATTACTCAAGCCATCAGCTTGACCGGAACATTCCAATGGGGCCTGCGTCAGTCTGCAGAACTTGTCAACCAAATGACTTCAGTTGAAAGGGTGCTGGAGTTTACTGAAGTGGAAAAAGAACCAATTTTAGAGGAGATAGAATGTACATAAACAAAGTTTAAATTTCTATGTATTTTCACATGTCCAGATAATTTATTTGTATTCCTTCTTCAGATATTAAACCACCATATCTGTGGCCAACAGAAGGAGAGATTATATTCAACAGAGTTTGTCTTAGATACGCAAAGTTAGATCCCCCAGTTCTGAAAAACCTGAGTTTTTCAGTGAAGCCAAAGGAGAAGGTGGGAAATATTCTTTCTTATAAGCCAGATTTATCTGCTTTCAGATTTAATGGATTTTATTTTCAGATCGGCATAGTCGGACGTACTGGAGCTGGAAAGTCTTCCATTATTACAGCATTGTTTCGTTTAGCTGACACACACGGATCTATAATTATTGACGGAATAGACACGAAATTTATAAACATAGCAGACTTCAGGAAAAAAATATCCATCATCCCTCAAGAGCCTGTCCTCTTTTCTGGCACAATGCGGTCAAACCTCGACCCCTTTGAAGAATATTCTGATGCTGAATTATGGGAGGCGATTGAAGAGGTTGGTTAAGCTCGGGAATCTTTTAGATAACTTTTGCATTGGCAGTTCCAGTTGATAAATTTATGTGAAACTTTGAACACTTTCTCAACAATTTTGATTTAGTTTTTCACATATTTATATCATTTCAATAGTTTTTTTTTGTACTGCTTTCAATACATTATTTTTTTATGAGTGTTTTAAAATGAACCTAGTTTTATAAAGTCCAAAGTGAACCAATTTAAAATTTGATCTTAATTTGGTTAATGTTGCCGTGTTTCAGGTAGAGTTAAAAGAAGTTATAAATGACATGCCAGCTCAACTGAGTTCTCAAGTATCAGCTGGCGGGGCTAATTTCAGTGTCGGCCAAAGGCAGTTGGTGTGTCTGGCGAGAGCGATCGTGAGGAAAAATAAGATACTGGTGTTGGATGAAGCCACAGCAAATGTCGATCCTGGGTAGGTTTCTGGAAAACCCGTAACTGTCTTTTATACAGCCTGTAATCTCACACTTGAAATTATTACAGCACAGATGCCCTGATACAGAAGACCATAAGGAGGAAGTTCAGCGAGTGTACCGTTCTCACAATCGCTCACAGATTACACACGGTCATGGACAGTGACAAAGTATTGGTTGTTGATGCTGGTTGTGTTATTGTGAGTATTCAAACAAGGTTACAAGAATAGTGGGAATCGTTTTAATGAAATATTAAACAGAAGTGGTGCATGAATCACTCACTGTGGTGTTCCCAGCATCCTGCCATCTCCTCCACTTCAGTAGTTTTAGCAAAGCCTGATTACATACATCATAGCCGCTATTCTACACTTGTAAAATTATGAAATTAATTTACATTTAATGATTTTCTTGTTCTTTATATTAGAATACTAAAAAGTTCCAACAAACTATCAACTTCAAGTACAAAAAGTTTCAAATTTTGTTCTGAAATGGGAAATTTCCCATACTATAGTTGTTTATTTAGTTTCTAAAGTTAAGTATTTTAGTATCTATCTTATAATAAATAATTGTAACTAAACTTTATTTTGTAATTATTTTTGTCTGATCTACTTTGTTATTCACATATTAAAATGTGGCAATTGCAGGAATTTGATCATCCGCACATACTCCTTCAAAACGAGAGTGGTTTGTTTCACAGTATGGTTCAGCAGACTGGAAGATCAATGGCGGAACACTTGCAAGTAATAGCTGAAGAGGTGAGCCACGAATCTTCTCCTCCCACCCTTTCCCAAAGTTTTCTTCGAGAACTGTACCAAGTTTGTTTCATTTTCATTTCAGAACTATAAAGATTCCATCCAGAGCTCTTCATCGTCTTCCTGAGAAGACTGATTTTGGATGTTCCAGTGTGAGTAAGATGTATGTGGTGCGATGGTTTGAGTGAATAAATGAACTTGGAATTCCAAACGGTGCTTGCCTTGAATGAACAGCTTTACTGGATGAAGGGGAGAATTGTTACTTTGCTGTGTGAAGTAATGAACCTTGTATTGTATTCTGACCTTTTGCCTAAGGTTGTGATTTTTTAAAAATATATATATATTGTTATCAGAGCGCTAATGCTGACTAAGTGATTTTATTAGAAAAACTTTGAAGTAATCTATACATTTAGTAGTTGCCAAGGTATTGGCTTTGTTTTGTGATAGCTCCAATTGGAGTCAAGCTTTTTATTGCTCAAATTGGAAATTTATTTATTTACCTAAAAACAATTTTAATATTTCTGTAGACAAGTTTACTGAAATCTTTCACACATAACGTGATTATTTTAACTGTACTCGGTGTCTGGTGGTTTCATTAGTTCCAATTGTGAATTTTAAAATAAATTCTGTACTCTGTAAAGTGAAAAAGCCATTTGAACTCTGTTGTTTTAGTAAACTTTTTGAAATCTGTTGTGGACATACTCGTCAGCTTTGGGCTTTGTGAAGAAAAGTGAACTTATTTCCTGCATTCAATCACTTGTTTTGACTGATGAAGTGTGCCAACTAGAATTATTTATAACATAAATTGTGTATTTCATAACCATGTAATTGTGAAGTTTAAAAAGAAAACCCTGGTATTATATTGTCATGTGAAATGTAATAAATTGGTCTTAATCCAAAATTTTTATATCGTAAATATTTGTTAATAACCATTGATATTAAATAAAAGCCACTCATTCAATACATTTCTAGTGTGATGCCTTTTTCCATTTGACTGTGCCAGATTTCTTTCTGGAATATGTGCTTCATGATTAAGTTGGTTCACAAAGGACCCAACTTTTAAATTTGTTTTTCTTATATGTGAAAAATAAAAGGTCTCTATATTTGATAGGAGAGTGTCGGGTCTTGAAGTAACAAAAGCAGAGACGTTGACTCAAATTAATATCACAATTATAAAATGTCAATTTCAGTTTTTCTTAATGTAACAATTTATTCTACAATTACAATGATTACTTCTAAAAGTTTTAAGTTTCTCAAAAGTATGTAGCACAAACATTGGATGTTAACTTTCATATTATATATTTAGCTCAGTTACAAACTTAGTCTTTAAAGAAATATGAAAGTTTTAATATATATATATATATTAATTGTAATAGTGAGAATGTGACATTGTCAAAAATATTGGTATGGAAAGGATAGAGAGATAGGTTGTGGCTTACCTCAAAGTGAAGTGCGGTGTCGCCATGAGGAACTGAAGGTTGTTCTTCAAATTTTCGGAGGCTCTCAGCCTCCTTCAGGAAGGAGTGTTACACCATTCCGTGCACCGGCCGGCTGCGGACTGCACGGAATGGTGTAACACTCCTTCCTGAAGAAGGAGGCTGAGAGCCTCCGAAAATTTGAAGAACAACCTTCAGTTCCTCATGGCGACACCGCACTTCACTTTGAGGTAAGCCACAACCTATCTCTCTATCCTTTCCATACCAATATATATATATATATATATATATATATATATATATATATATATATATATATATATATATATATATATATATTCAAACTATGATAGTGAGGAAGGATAGAAATTAATAGGAGAAATAGGATTGTGCTTTGAATACGTGGGTTCAAGTCCCGCCTGGGTCAAATATTTTCAGTCTTTCCTTCTTCCATCCTTCTCTCTGCTTTGAACATATGATTTTCTATGTGCTGCATAATTCTTCACCCAAGCATATAAATTCACATAGTGCAATCATCCTATTTATTTCTATCCTTCCTCACTATCCAAGTTTGAATGTGACTTTGTCACAAAATTAGTTCCAATTCCTTAATGGATTCTCCTAATATTGTATGTATATATGTATGTATATATATATATATATATATATATATATATATATATATATATATACATATACATATATGGATAGAAATGGAGTCACATCCAAATACAAAGTGCAGCGGTCCACTTACCTGGAAAAAGTAGTAATAATTACTGGTTTCAGAATATCAGCCAGAAAAGTTGTTCTCCTAAAGTTCTGAGGAATGTGATTTAGCAGCATTTCTTAACAATCCATTACAATTTCATTGAGAGTGAAAAGGAAACACATTTATTAGTTATTTTTGCCAACAAAAAACATTAACATAAATTTGAGATAAATTACCCAGCAACATTGTAGCGACTTGTATTTTTTAAACATTATTTACAAGGTTGTAGAACGAAGGCTATCCCGGCACAGTCTGGGGGTTCCAGACGGGTGAACTGGTCGACGCCACACTATGTTTCGACGACTGTCCACGTCGTCATCTTCACACGATGAAGTAGTCGTCTAAACGTCGTGTTCTATGAACCACTTTACCTGTCTGGAATCCCGAGAAGCCTTTATACATTTACATGGTTGTTTGAGAAATAAATTTGATGCCAAAAGTTGATCATGTAACATTTTACTTTATTTGCAGACACAATGACCCAACTCTACTAATAAATATATTTATATATGTATATATAAAACATAATATTTACAAATATAATCAGCTCAAGTATTATATAAAAAAAATTAAACATGGGGGGGGGAAAGATCACATGTTAAATAAGCTAATATCCACACTCCTTTCCATCTCACGAGTTATACACTCAAACATTTACATTTTCAGCACCCATTAATAAGTATTACATACAAAAATCATATTTTGCAGAATAAAGGGATATATTTTTCAATATGACATTTGTGGACCATTCACAGCTTATCAATCACCAAGGCAGTCAAAGAAAATTCAATTAAGAGGATGACTGTACATTTTTAAAGCATTGGCTTCTTTTCAAAATAAATTTCTGGCAGTTTTGGGAATGAGCTTCGAGACCTGGTATAAATGTTTTTCATCATGGAAGAAAGTTTAAATAGAAATGGAATGTTTTCTGTATCACATCACTTTTCTACACTGAACCATTGCAATTCATCTGCTTCAAAATGAGGAAAACAAAAGTCTAAAACATTACTACATATCTGGAACTATGTTTTCCCTAAATATTAAAATTATTAAGTTTAAAATTCATTTCATATTTTGGTGTTTGTTCTGATGTGTAAATAAAAATTTAACATTTTTTTTTTAAAAAAAAACAACAACAAAAAACAAGTGCATCTAGCTAGTTCTTGAAAACTGCATTTAGCCAAATATTTTCAGTAACAATGACATTTTTACACTCTCTTAAAAGCCACTAATTGGAAAAAGGTAAATAAAAACCACTCAGTCTATATTGGAAATTGCTTGCTACTTTATCAAGTTCTCTTCTTTTTATCACAGATCAAAGATTGGAATAAATTAGCTCAATTACAATAATCTTGGTTATCTACATGTTAAGTAATGAATGTATCAGCAACTACTGTAAATTTAATAAGTTGACATAGTTTCCCTATAGATGTGCTTGAACCAGTAAATATGAATATTTGGAAAATAAAGAATACTCCTGTTACTATTCAAATTCAACTACCAAATAAAGTATATTTTTCTTCCTCACAATCAACATACATTACATAATTTTAGGACAGCAACATTTTGAAATATATGTTTCTTTAGCTTTGCTCATCAGAAAGTATATTTTAGGAACACTGACAATTGTTAGTGTGTAATGAAGTCCTTCTCATATTACTTTCACACTGGCAGTATGAATAAATCTCTCAAGTGCAACAGTCCCTTCCACATCTTCCCTTTTAAATTGGTGTGTGATTGAAAAGCAGCAAATATTTCTGTCAGGAAGTTAATTATTCTCTACAACCTGCACCTTTCAGGAACACTCACCTGTAAAAATTCTCTCACTGAAAAGCTACTTCCAGAAAGGTGTTTAAATGAAAATATGGATGAGAAACACTGTTCTTTTACAGAGTATAAAAAATTACTGTGCAAAAAACACAATACATATTGATTTACTTTGGGAAAGAAATATGTCTAGGATGAACTATTTTTCTGGCACATACGTCAATCATACACAGTTTATTATAGTCACAATTTAAAGTCACTTTAGTGTATGGAAAAGTAAAGCATAGTGCTCAAATTTCTTTTTGATAACAGTCGGTCCTCCTAGCTCTGTTTCTACATACTACCTACACTTTGTCCACGTGCTAATCTCCTCTTGAATTTATTAGTAATGTATACAATACCGTGTTATGCAGATGACCATATAAAGTGGTATCGAGTCTGCACTACGAGAAGAGAAAGGCTTCGATCATCAGACACTGTCCTGCGATACCCTGAAGTTGACTTCCTAAAGCACTAGGCAAATATCTCCAGCTTAGGGACGTGAGGCAGGTAACTACACAATAAAGGGAAGATTGAATAGGGCATTTTATAATATATAACATTCTTTCTGCAAGTGGTCCCATCTTCCAATATTTTGTGCAACTAAATAATTTTGTCAAACACTTATTTTCTATGGGCATGGTTAAGGATGGTACGAGTTAAGATACAGAAATGGTACCCCCTCCCCCTCCTCCCCCCTAGCAATAAAAACACGTGTTCAATAGAGAGGATTCTCTTATACAATTTGTACATCTTAAAATAAAGAGGCACAAAATTAAAGCTTCCATATTTAAAGTAGCAAGCAATCACTTTAAATTCATTTTTGTGGCAATTAAGAGAAGAGAATTAAGTAAAAGACCAACACTTTATAACATTAAGTTTTTAATAATTTTTTACTTCAGGTTTTGTAATTCTGAATCAGTTTTGAGATTAATCCTTTATGGCATTTTTATGGTACAAAATAATCATACACAGGTTAAAGAGGTCTAGCCTCAATCCAACTTATTAGTAAAAAATGTACACATTCTTTTATTTTATGTTACACATGTAATAAAAAATTAAGCATATAACATTAATTCAGTATAATTTGAGTAATTATCTTCATTTAGAAATATTTATCGGTGAGTAAAGTCTATATACGAACTTCAACGTATGCCAGATATAGTTGAAATGACGGTTAACTTTAATATCCTATTACACAATTTCTGCAGAAAGGCCAACATTGAAATTAATTTAAGTTTCATATAAAATTAGGATCTATATAAATAAAAAGGGGGCACTATTTCCTTATTAAACACACTGGTTTTAGTAAAAAAAAATTCAACAAACGTTAAGAGATTTAGTGCACCTGAAGTGTAATATAACATGTGAATGCTGTACAAATAAGAAGCCCTGTAGCCACATTTGTCAACTAAAGCACCATGCGACATGTAAAAAACTCACAATTTTTTAAAGTTACATTTCATTGTGGCGACACTCTCTGTTTTGAAACGTAATTCATCACAGTACAACACTGCTGTTACTGCTATCGCTGAACAGTATCAACAATTCCATGAGGCAATACTATTTACATGAAATAAGTAAACACAGTTTCCATACAACGTCCCGTCCATACTGCTCTCCACGCTAAACTAAAATAATAGAAGCTTCAGCTTTTATACTCTTTTAGTCGGAAACGGAATTTAATTTGGTGACTATATGACAAGGGCCATGTCCTTTTTGTTTGGTAATGCAACTTTCTTGCCTTGCCACAAACTATTATGAATGGTGAAGGCATCAATGGTGACTGTAAGATGTTTTGTGTGGACTTGAGAGAAACATTTACCACCAGAATTATACCTGAAACAAAACAAGAAGCACGTGAACATAACTTGTTATTGTGGTACATGTATAACTTGAAGTATGTACATTTTAATTCAATTAAGAAGTGATGATACAATAATCTCCTACTAGCACTAGAGAGAGAAGGAGATTATCACAATGAGTGAAAAATAAATGGGCTATTTCAAGATCTTGAGTGTCAGAGCACATCACTCTTCAAAAGATGATTCCAAAATAAGGTTTTACAGTCCCATGTATCAAGAGAAATGTGTGGACATAAGTTATATACAGTTGAAAAGGTATTTCAGGGTACACACATTATTTGAGATGTGGTACTACCGAATAATGTTAAAAATTAAATGGACAATAAAAAATACATTAGAATCTTTCAATTTGAATAGTCAAGGAAAGCAGTAGAGACAAAAGTTAGTGAACCATGCATAATTGTTTATTCCTGGAATGGTTAGCAGAAATTGAAGACAAATGTATGTAAATGTTGAAGAGGAAGACTTACACATCAGGCAAAATAATACTGTAAAAGTACTTCACGATAAAGATAAAATTTTAATTACTTGAAAAATTTGTCAAACATTCTGTCATTGACTTGTTTCGGTCCGGTGCCATACAGTTTCGCTACTTCCTCTCGGTCTGGACAGTAGGAATACAACGCCCTGAACTGACAGCCGGCATCCCGGAATAGTATTAAAAAGTGCTTGCTTTCTGATCTAGCGATTTCTTCTAGCACTCTTCTTTTTGCCTCTTTATTTACAACACCAGGAAAAACACAATATTCTACAGCATTTAGCATGATGCCACGATTTGATTTTGTCGCAGGCTGCTTATAAAGCCGTGGACCTGAAACAGAAATCTAGTGTTATTCGAAAAAATTATAACACATTATAACTGGTGCTTAACAAAATATGCTACTGGTATTATGTAATAATTTATCATTATGGAAGATAATGTGATGCTTCTTCCAACATATATGAGAAAATATTTAGTTATATAAATGCTGATATACAAAATAATATCTCTGTTCAAAAATGTGAAAATTTTTATATATAAAAACCATATGTGATAAATGTTGATTTGAATTATATTCATTAAATAGGATTGGTAATCACGAGATCACACTAATTTTACCTGTGTATTCCATCATTGAACTAGGAGTAGAGCTTATATCACTAGAACCATCGTCAAATATTCGTCGTTTCGACATCAGGCCCGGTGGCAGTGAGCCAGGTCCTATAAATACAATATATGAAAATATGATTACAGTAAAAGTCATAAATAAAATCAAACAACAGATTTTCTTCTCAATGTATCCAATTTTCACAGTGAGCTATTTTAATGGTCTATCTTAATTAAGCCATATGTAAATAATATTAAGAAGAGTATTTCAATACCTATATTATGGCGAACATTTTCCTAATCAGCACATTAGAATGATATACAACTTGCCTGATGGAGACGGAAGATGGCGCATGCCACTCATGCCAGGCGACGGTGCCCGCCTTGGAGGTGTAGCTCGACCCAACCCAGAATCAGTGTCTGTGTACCGGTAAACTATGCTGTCTTGGTCAGTGCTTGAACCTAAATCAACAAGATGAAAATATAACAAATGTTATGAAATATAATCACTAATAATTATATGAGTGAATCCATACCATAATTGGTATGGAAAGGAAAAAAGTCTTAACTGAAATCAAGGACCTGTGTCACCATGTTAGACAGGAGAAAGTTATTCAAATTTTGAGAGGCAATAACATACTTCTCTGCATGCACACTGTGCAATCACTCAGTTAACGTTCTGAAAATCTATAGACAGTGGCTGTTATACCTTAAATTGCGAGGGTGTCGCCACACCACACAGTAAGGGAGTGACCAAATTTTTCAAGGACCTTTCTAAACACAGAACAGGACTGCACATTGTGAAGATCTGTGAAGCAGTCACATGGAGTGGCATGAGGAAGGGGATACAGTCCTTGAAAATTTGGCATTCTCCCTCCTATGTGGAGTAACAACACCCATTCACAATTTACAGTAAGTCAGCTGCTCTCTTTCCTGCCCATTTTAATTAATTTAACAATCATCCTTACTTGCTTACATATATATTAACTGAATCTAGAATATGTATGAAATGTTAGTGAGAGAGGTGTGTATTGAATTTAATAGATAGTGTACCTATTGATAACACTTTTGTGACTACATATTAATATTCTTTTTAAAGAAATGTCACTGGTACTGTAACCCAATAACATAGCAAGTACATCTTTCACCTGGGATGGAAAACAAGATTCACTCAGAGTGGATGTGATCAAAAGTAAAATTAAGAAACTATTTAAACAATATAGAAATTTGTAATTATAAAAAGGTGAGCATTCCTGATATCCATAACCATTGTAATATTACTAATAAACAAGTTCATATTTATAACAATCTTAAATAAAAAGAAACATCAAATTAAACATCAAAGGCAATAAATAATATTAATAACAAAAATTATTAATACATTTGTTATTATATGAATAGCTTTTTAAATAAAATGTCATAACTGATTGAACACAATTACAGACAACTTCCACCCTACATTTATCACCCACAATTTTGTGCACATCTCTTGACATTAGAGCAATTACAACTCCACAAGTTTTCATAAATTTGACACACATTTTAAATGGAATAAAATCTTTTTTGCATACAATTCAATTACCTTTCCAATTTATTAAAAGTATAGAGACAACTCAATACATATGTAACATTGGTAACAAATGCTGTGTTTAATAACTACTGGTGATCTAGGATTATCCAAATGAACAATTACAAATTCTCCATATCTTTTTAATACAAGGTGCAATGTGAAAAGTCAACTAGAGCCATCTATCTGATCACTAAGACAGGCCCCATCATAAAGAACTTTTCATTCTCAAATGGGTCCTGTGAACCAACATATTTCAACACACAGCCAACAGCACGTTCACAATCACAATTCCATGGTCCAAATTTATAATGAAATTTGAAAAATGTTGCAGAAGAAAAATTTACAATTCCAGTAATAAAGTATCTCATTCTATGTATTGACATGGAACTAATTATAGCATATCGAGCAAAAAAAAATTCATTATTCTTTGCCTAAGCTTACCAAGACTATGAAACAAAATTTCTTCTATTAAATAAATTATGAATATGAGAATCCAAAAATTCAATTTGAAAACTACTAAGAAATTTCCCTAATAACAACGATATTGCGTCATGCATTAATATTGTTTCCGATATTATAGTTATATGCTCTTTGAAATGATTTGTTACTAAGTGCAAGTATCATATATGTTTTCATTTGCTTTAGGTAACAAGACATTCATGAAAAGATCAAATTAAGAAAAATTTATTCCACTTACAATTAAACAGTATCATCTACTGAATTCCCTGCTTCACCTATTTTATTTTTAAGCTATTCACAAAGCATCCATGCGGGACATCAATATTCTATTGGGAGTTTCATGTGTAGAAAACAACACAGACTGTACAATTTATAAAGTATCTAGCTAACCTTGATTTATAAAACTGATCCTAGGTGGACAAAAGAATTGGGATATTCAATAACTTATGTAAATTATAAAAAAAAACATGATCTTATATACAGTTGCAAGAGAACAACAGACTTCAACAAATCATTCTCCACAGAAGCATTTGGTGCCTGAAAACACTTATATAAATATATATTTAAAAAAAATGTATAATGAGGGAGAAGTCAAAGAAGATAAATGGTGATGAAACTGTAATAAAGGTAATACAAGAAAAAAAGATTCCAAGACAGAAAGCTGTGACACAACAGTCTTTTTTCATATTTTCTTAATGTTTCCCAACACCTTTCTGGTAGTTAGGTTAAAAGCTTTAAAAAGTAATGCATGAATCAAATAAAATTTCCATCCACCACGAATTAGAGACATGCTCGCCCAAATACAAATGACCTGCGATCTTCTTACCACTCAGATTCATAAGAGAATTTGATTTTCTTCCCCTAAAGTTTCCCTGATAAGAAGGGTATTTCTGTCGGCCTCTTACTTGCCCCGGTTCCGACATATCTGTAATAACAGGTTCAGTACAATCAATTTATGTACTGCAATCAAACATACTTCAATCTGTATAAAACAATTTATAAGTATTCAGATTGATGATAAAAATAATCTTCAATAAAGCCACACAATATTTGGTCTGTTTTTTTTTCTCAATGGACTACACACTAAGTAAAATGAAAATTCCAGTCTAATTTGTATAAAATACAAACCTCGTGATGTCTTATAAGATCCCCTTCGACCCAACTGGTTAACACTTCTACATGGCGATGCTCCTCTTCCATCATCTGGGGAGTCTAAAATAGTAAGTAAATAAATAATATTTACACTAAACACAACTTATTAAATTTAATAAAACTGTGTTGTATAAGGTTGAAAAATAACCAAAGTGATTTCAATTAAATTAAAATTATTACCTTCCACCTTGTCAACAGTTGCAATGCTGGAAAGTTGAACACAGAAAATTTTGACCAAGTAAAATACTAAAGGACCTAATGATAAGATATTCAAATACGTTTTTAACATACTTTATAAGACTGCTGGTACATGACAAAGTTACATTACTTTCACATAATTAATTCTACTTCATACAAAAATTTAACTATCATTGTTTAATAGGAATTTGGTTTGATATAAAATAAATAGAGAACAACCACAATTACTACAAAATGTATATCCAGACAAATTTAAAGTCCAACTGATCTGTTTTGTGCTTCTAAGTTAGTGCCACAATGTAATCACAAAAATTAAAACATACTACTTTCTGTCCAATATAGATAGATAAACTACATAACAAATAATATAACATACAGAAAACAGTTCCTTTACTTTGTGACAAACTGAAGACGTCCTGAAATTTGAAATGAAATAAATATTTCTATGGAAGCAATTAATGTGTGTTCTTTGTTACACTCTGTACATTCATATATTAAATAGAATTTGTTTGCAGTACAGAACAAAATAGTTCAATTAATGAGGTCAGTTTTAACATTTATCAAATGTTAATAGCAATCTTTTATATATTGTGTTTATTCACATCACTCAAAACTTTGCCACATTCAGTTTCATGTGGTACTGCCAAATAAACACTGAAAAAGTGATGGTTGAAATTCACTCTATGCAATTAAAACAGTGATTCCCAATATTTTTTGTTTTGAATAAAATCTTCTCGGGCTTTTAACAGAGTGAAAAGCTTCTTTTGTTAGAAGACGATGACAGTGAACGTCATCAAAACGTGGCGCATATATCTTTACACTTGGTTAGAAGCCTAAGAAGATTTTATTAATTCTTTACGCCAAGAAAGACTGCCATAATTTTTTGATTTGTTTTAAAATTTTCTTTTCTTTTAGGGAATGTAATTATTAGAGAATAACCATTTTAATATGATGAAAATAATTATTGCATCTGTTTCAGGAAGAATTTGGAGCAATTATCATCAGAATTTACACAAGGGCATGATGCTTATTACAATGTTCAATACCAAGAAGAATATCACAAATACTCCTAGGGAAATTTTTGGTGAGCTCCTAAAAACATTGTGTAGCTCACACAACAATACAACACACACTACATTTAATAATAAGATAAAATAGCCAAATACAGATATTACTAAGATAAAATACCATATGTGTAGTATTTGTATCACTTCTTTTGTCTGTATTTGGCTATTTTATCTCATTATTAATTTTCAAAACAGACGTATATTTTTCATTTTTGCACACTGCATTTATCATTTGTCTTCATTCAATTGAATGAGCTATTTTAAAAACCTTACCTGCTCTCAAAAAATATGAATAACTGTGTGATTTACACTGAATTCAAATCTCACCTCTGAACAAAGAGGCTGGACCACCTCTCCTCTCCTCGTACCTCTCAGCTAAACTATCTTGTGAACCACGGTAATAATCTCGTCTCATGTTTGGACTGTAAACTGTTTCTGGTAGAAAATAAAACACATGCAGGTCACTTGAATTTAAAAAAGTGCATATAACATGCAGTAATTTTTTATAAAAAAAACTTCTTACGGTGCTGGGAAATGAAACAGAATTCATATAACTTATACAAAGCTTACAAATCCATACATCAAAATATACAGGTAAAACACAAAATGTAGACAATAGAAAATACAAGGTATGCAGCTCATCACAAAAATAACACAGTCATTACAAAGAACAAATGGAATACAGTACATTTACTTCGTGCTATCCAATTTTTAAACAAATTACAAATAACCCAGCTGTCACCTTGTAAGGAAATACAAATGTTCAAGGTAACAAAATAAAAATTAAAAGATACTATCCAAGTGTGGAGGAAAGTCTTGAGTATGTTTCCTAAATATTCATTACGGGAAAAAAATCAGACATATAGTTGGACAAAACTGATTTAGTCCACGTGACATTGAAGATGAAATTAGTGTACAGAATATGGATAGTATGTAATAAAAATTGCCAAACAGGAAAAATAATGTTTTATGGTCAATGACCGACATCAATTAATCATTAGAAAAAAATGTGATCATTTATAGGTGCATGTGGCAGCAAGACATCTTACATCTTTCAGTCACTTTATAATTATGTAAAAAGGATGTGACACACTAATATTTTCTTATTGACTTAACATAAATTAAAAGTTAAAGAAGAAAACAAAATTTGAGATATGTAAAGGATCAAAATATCAATAAATGAAAAGGCATTACAAAAATCTTTTAGATATATATATGTAGGAGATTTAATTAAATTAAGGAAGGGAAAAGTATGATTAAGTCTAAGTGGTAATGAAAACTTTTCAAATATGACATCAGCAGGGCACGTGAATGAGATGAAAGATTTAGAAGACATTTTATTCACAAGTACCTTATTTACTATCAACAGTGCAACAGTCACTAATTCACTTCCAAGTACACCAACAAACAGATCGCCAACTTTAATGATAGTCTTAAATAAACCATCAAGTAAAGCATTTTCTTACCTGTGAGGTTCGAAGTGGAGCCCTTTTTGCTCCGGCTTGGACTGAGTACACCTTCCTGTAGGTCTACAGCACTACTATCGACGTGAATAGTCTTTGGTCTAGGGCGGGTTGTAGAAGATTTGTTGCGCATTTTAGGCACTGGTTTTGTACTTGGCATGTCGCTCTTGTCAGGTAGTAATTTTCCCTGGTGGGTAGTAGCAAGCAATAGGCAATGTTAAGTAAACAATTTAAGAATAACAATGCACCAATCACATATTTTAAATACTGAAAGGTCACATTCATATACATATTTGTTACTTAATTTTTAAATATAGATGAATAGAGAATTTATAGGGAAACTGTTCAAAACGGATAGAAAGACAAACTTTTCAAACCTCTCTCTCTGCTTCCTCTATTGCTTTTTTAAGTTTATATTGTTCCAAAATTGCAGCCCTTCTTAGTCTTTCTTCCTCTTTCTTTCGTTCTCTTTCCTCTTGTTTTAATTTTTCCAGTTCCCTACGTCGCTGAGCTTCTTGTTCTTTATATTGCTTCATTTCTTCCTGCTGCTGACGACGTTGAAGCGAAAGCAGCATAATTCGTTCCTTCTTCCTCTCCATTTCATCTAAAGCAACCTGTTGAAAATGAAATTATATAATCATAATAAAGGATGTGAGGTTGGTTATTTATAACACATACTCGATGGAAAGTAATTGAATTGATTTACGCTAGTTTTAAAATTACTTTAAAATTGACAGAATGAATATCTCGCCTTCAGTTGTTTTTTTTAGATTTTAATCGTATCATACAGAAATGTATTCTGTACAAGAGAAAAGAATGCCATGTTAAATGTAAAATTATATAAAGTGAGCATTAAGAAAATAATTCAATTGTTCAAGTTGAACATGTGTGGGCAACAACTTATTGTTAAATGTATACAGAAAGCATAAAATTGTGTAGCACTTTACATCAGAAAACGAGAACCAAAGGATTCAGGAAGAAAGGGTTAGACTTAAAGAAAATGGCACAGGACTGAAAAATTACAAGAACACCTTGAATTCTATTACTTTTTTAGCTACAAGTTTCTATTTTAATTCTAAGTCAATTAAAAATACTTACTGGATCAGGACTGAAAAGTTCATTCCCAATAATTAAACCCACACCAGAAGCTGCTTCAGCAGTTCCAAGCCTGTCTGATTCTTTATTTCGATCAAAATTGTTACGATCTTTTGTTGGTTGAGATTCATGCACGAGTGCTGGAGACCGGATTTCTTCTTTTTCATTATATGCAGTTTCATACTGTGATACAGCCCTCTCCTATAAAATGAAATTATGCATAATTCAATTAAAAATTTGAAGAAATGCAAATTAAAATATATTCCACACAACATTTCTGGGATCCTTGTTCCTTTCTTCAGGTGCTAAGAAGATCCTAGAGTGACACAACTGCCCTAGTCAGTTGACAAGGATGCCAGAAACATTTTGTGGTATTTATATTATCACTTATTTTGTCGTATTTGGCTATCTTTCTTATTATTAATTTTAAATCAGACATAATTTTTTCATTTTAAAATATATTCCAACAATTGGACTAAATTCATACTATAATTAAAATACTTTTTTTTTGAGAAAACATTTCCAAATATTATTACTGCAATATTAATACACCATTTAACAAACATTTGCATAAAAATGAAATGTTAATGCTTTACAAAATATTCAAAATAGGAATTGAGATAAATATTTTTGGAAATACATGGATGAAATAATTTAACATTAACGAAAATATACAAACTATTTTATTAACATATAAAGTACAGAGACTGCCTGTACCTTTTTAGGAGATGATCTTTTCACCCTTAGTGGAGGTTTAGGCCTCTTTGGCTGTGAATCTCCGTCAAAGGAGATGTAAAAGCCCTTTTCTGCAGCAGGATCTCTGTACTGTTCAGCATCGTTGCCATCTTCCACATGTTTATATACTGAAGATTCTTCAATTTCTTGCTTCTGGAATGCATTTCTCGCGATTGTTGGACGTGTAGGTGAGGGAATCCGATATGTTCGGCTGCCTGATGTGATATGCAGGCCCTTTATGTTCTGAGCCAATCCATCTTCTGAACTGGCATTGGGTGCACCTAATAAAAAAAAGGCATTAAACCAAGATTTACATAACAGGCATAAACTGTTTAAACATTTAATACTGGAAACAATATAAGGGGTTGAAATAAAGCTACCAAATAAGCCATTATAATTTAATTAAGTTACTGACAAAATATTAAGAGGAAAAAAACAGGGATACCATATATGGAAAATAGATTACAATAGAAAACTCTTAAAACTGAAACAAGTGTATATATAAAATTAGGCAACAAACAAGACAGCCTGAGGCTGTAATAATGGAAACAAGTAAGACAGGAAAAAAAATAAAACCTAGATGGCAGATCAACAATGAGATCCACATTTATGAAAGAAAGAGACTGCTCACCTATGAAAGATATACTCTGAGGCTCCATGTCATCTACTGGTGGAGTAGGGATGGGTGCGTGCATTATTCCCGTACCCCTGTTCTTATCCACAGTTGGTCCATCATTGGATACTTGTCTAGGTTCGGACATCAGCTGATTTATACGATGTTGAGGAGAAGAGACCTGGGGGGGTGGGGACGCAAACATTCCTGGTTCCGTTTGGTGCAGCTGAAATGGGGCATTGTTGCTGTAATTCCCCACCCCCCCATGGTGTAAATACGAATGGTCACCATTGTGGTACCGCGAGTCCCCAACATTGCCCAAAAACCCTGATTTTCCATCATGAAGTACAAAGCTAGAGGTTGGTTGGTGACTTCCGTAAGCCATATTCTGAGGCATTTTCTGCTGCCTGAAAATTGACATCATCATTTTCAGTAATTACATTTTTAAGCAAAAATTAAATATTGAAATTGTAATTATGTGTCTACCAAGAAATGACATCTCACTGAAAAAACTTAGCTAATTGACATGTAGAAGACACATTTATAAGAAATAGTTATATCAACACTTATTTCTTTTAAATTTACCATATATAGATAGATATATTTACCATATATAGATATTTTTAATGCATGACAAAAAAACAGCAATAAAGTTGGACCAATGACTTTTTAAATTTATGAGATGAATAAATATTAAGTTTCTTGCAATTCTATTGGGACATACAAGAAAAAATAATAATTCCTGACAACTGGAGTTATACAAAAATAATTAATGATAATGTATCATTAAAAGAAAACTAATAAAAATTCTGACTAACAGCTAAAAACTAAATACAACTTTATCTAATGCTTTCCAGTAAAAGTAATACAGAAATTATTTATAGATGTAAATTTTATTTTATTCCCTTTAGATTTATTCCACATAAAAAATTGCATTCAGAACTTCATAAAGTGACCTACCATATAAACTCACTAACCTGTGGGAATCAGTCCAAATGCTCCGGGGTTCCTGGTACAGCGTCGGTGGAATGTCATGCTGAGGTGGAGGTTGTTGGGCCCAAGTTCTTCGGCCACCTGATCCCACCTGGTCGTGGAGGTAGAACTGACCAGTAACAGGGTGGTGATTTGGCAAACTGTGCATCTGCATCTGCTGATTACTGACGCTGTGCATCTGCTGATTACTGACGTTGTGCATCTGCTGATTACTGACGCTGTGCATCTGCTGATTACTGACGCTGTGCATCTGCTGATTATTGACGCTGTGCATCTGCTGATTGCCAACACTTTGCATTGGTACTTGTTGATTGCTGATGCTGTGCATAATGTGTTGCTGGTCAGTCAAATCCTGTATACGATTTTGCTGAGATTCCAGTCTTTGAATGTCTGCTTGAATCTCATGCAAACTTGAATTCATTCTAAAATAAAAATATACAGTGATAAATAAATAAATATAATTTTAGTTCCACCTAGAATGTATTACATGCAAATATCATTATTCTCTCTGTATTTACTTGGTGTATACTTAGTGAATCAGCAAATACTTTTTGAAAAGAAATGTTAACAACAAAATGATTGCTCAAATTTAACCACATAATAAATATATATGAAATTTTCTGGAACTATAAAATTCATACAAATTTACATGTGAACCGTAACATTGGAGGTTTCTTTCCTCACAGTGTCCAAGAATCTAACCAAATAATCCTGGAGATTAAAGTTTGTCAAAATATGGTTGCAAAGATTGTGAGAATAACCCACAACCAAATTGTTTTCCCCCAGAAAGATTAGTTACAGAAACCAAACTTGAGATTTTGTAAAAAAAATTTAAGGCAAAATAAAATTATTAAATAAACAAAAATCATACTATTGAATATAATAGCAGAAACTGATAAATAATGAACAAGTTAGATCAACCAATTATGTCTTATACAAAATGAGCATGCATTTATCTTATTTTGTTTTGCTTTGACAGAAAGCTTAAAAGAAATTTTCTGACTTGTAAATTCTACAGGTAGACTTACTGTGCAATTGACTGTTGATATTGCTCCATATCCATGTTCTCAATATCTGGCGTTTTCCTGTCCTCTATGTAAGGTGCAGTGTTGTCTAACCATTTATGTTCAACAGAAGAAACGTCTTCACTAATTTCCTATGGAAAGAACTGTATTACTAAAACAGTCTTCTCTAAAGCTAATAATTAACGGAATTATTTGAAAATTTAAGACATTATACTAATGTTTAGATTCTATACATATAATTTATTTCATCCACCATCCATCACCACACCTAAATTTAGAATGTTGTAAGAAAATAAAGACATTAAGTCATTAAAGAGGGGATTGCAATGATGTGCTACCAACACCAAGTCCCCTGCAAAGTAATCCAATGAATGAATAATTCAGTAAGTAATCAAGCCAAAACATAAATTTTGAATGCATGTGTTATAGATGAAACAAATACCAGCATTATCAGTGTTAGTTTTTATTATATATTGTTACTTTTACCACAATTTTTTTATTATCTTTGTCATCATGGTAAAAATATCACAACTCTTTAAAATGGGAAAGGAATGGGTCAGAGAAAGGCAGGTAGGAAGGGAGGTTATATCATGGGATCTGCTTTGTCCCGCATGTCCTTATATGCAAAATTAAGTACTTTTTTCTTCTGAAAAAACATACAAAATATTTATACACACAGTTAGTTGTGGCAGCTGAACTGGTTAGTGAACAGAGAAGTAATGAAGATGTTCTCCCATACCTGCAGCGAGAAGGGCCTCTGAGGTTTAGCCACTTTGTCTACCGTGTCCCCGTTCTGTTCCATTCCCGAATCTGAATCTGGAGTTTTAAGAAATGAGTTCTTGCCCTGAAATGCAGGTTATGGATTATCATGTGATAATCCCCACCAAATTCATGCTTTGTGAAGAATTAAGAATTATTAAGACACCCTCTACCTAAGAATACAATAGCAAGGAGTGTGACTCACGGTGCTTCACCATTTTTCTAAAAAATTTATGTTTGTTAACAGATACAGTAATTTGTTATTAGTAAAAAGTATAACAGAGTTATGAACTAAATGTACCATCATATGGAACAAGTGTGTTAGGATGTAGAAGACCAATTCCAAGAAAATATCTAATGCAAAGAGCTTTGTAAAGTATTTAATTAGAAGAATCTACAAATTAACCACTTAGGATATATAAATAAATGTGTTTAATTTTATAATGGCTGGAAATATTTTACAATGACAATTCATTTACAACACAGATGTATGGGAGGAACCAATTAAAATACTGTATTGAAGTAATAATAATTTCTTAAAAAAGTGTGTAACGACTGCCCGAAGACAACAAAATTGATCATCAAAGTATAGAATAAAATTTTCTCATCCATAATTATTTCAATTTCTCCTTTTCTTTTAAACATATCAACTAATTACTCTTAATTATGAAATACTTATATTAACATAAAATGAACTTAATATAGAAAATTAATAAAAACTTAAAAGTATAATTGAATTATTGAAAGTTTTTCTTACAAAACACACTAATAACCATCCTAAATTAACTGAAACCAGTTGTGGCAGGTCTAAGCTTGGCCATAGAAAGAGAATAGAATTGTGAAAATTGATTCTTTGGCATTGTTTTCCTAATTAGGTAATATAGTGGAAATTGTACAATCAGATGGTCTATTGCTGAACAGGTAATTCTACTCACACTCAAAGGTTTCAGCTGAACTTAACATTACATGTCAATGGAAATTTTTATTTCAAAACTTTTGAGGTAATGAAACATTACTGAATATGAGTACATCCGCATTATGTCTCCAAGCTACAATTTCATATTTAAATGCACATGTGGTACAATTTTTCAGTTTTCTTGAACAACAGCTTTTGACAAAGAGTAAAAATCCTTTCCATTTTAAAATGATTTTGCAAATTTAATAAAAATAAAAGTACTCCTACACTAAAAAGCTTAATACATATTTGGAGTGAAAGTATCAATAATCTTCTGTTAGTACTTTTGCAATAAATACAGCATTGGCACTTGAGCCAATTTACTTGAAGAACAATTTGCTGCAGCTGGAAACAAATAGCTGTCACAAGGTCTAAATAAAACTTTATACCTTTCGACAATATTAAGTGCCTGAAAAGAACAATTTTTAATGGCATGTTTAAGACATATTCAAAAATTTTCATCTAACAAGTATTCAACTATTGATTAATTAAAATTAACACAGATGTCACTTTTAAAGGTATTCTTTTAACATGGAGATATTTAGCCTAACACAATAATTCCTTACCTTGCTAACAGCCTGAAGAAATGCTGCTTTTCCTACTTTCTGTCTTTGTTTGTGCATCACAACTTCCATCCTCCGCTTCTCACTTTCAATTCTACGGCGTTTTTCTTCCAATTTCATGCGGACATTATGAAGCTGGGAAGCCATAATATGGTTATTTGGAGATTGATCCTCTGTAACAAATAAATATTTCAAATAATTTTTGTAGTAGATGTTGGTTATGGAAACATAAGTCAATATTATTTCACATTTTATAGTATGTATCATTGTTGAATATGCTATGCCAAAGCATTGACAAGTAAAATCCAGTTATAATCTATAGGAAGTGAAAGAGCATGGCAGTAGATTATGTAATAGACTGAATTCTAACTCTTTGATCTACTGTCACTTAATTTAATAAAATTTATGAGGAGAAATAGCATAATAAATGTACACATTATAATCTGTCCTTGTTTTAAGTAGAAGACATACCTGCATTGGACTGCATTTCTAACTGATAAAGTTGATTAGATGTGCTTTGCTGTTGCCATGTAGTAGTGTTGTTTGGAAGTGCAGCAAATGTAGTTTTCTTTTCCACAGTGCCCCCATTTGTGTCAATAGAGGGCTTTTTGACCAAATTTGACTGGTTTGAATCATTTTCTTTTTCTTGCTGCATATAAACCATTTGTATTCCTTTGGAGCTCTGTCTCGACATTTCAGCAAAGCTAGTTGGAGTATTTGTGTCTACAGGTTCAGGCACTTCTTTCGGCTGAGTAACTTGTCTGAGTGACACACCCGCCGGCTTTTCTTCATCCCTTTTCTCCTTCACGTAATCAGTGTCACTGAGAATAAACTCTACACCACTACTCCGAGCATCCTGGGCACTGGATCGGACAGCCACAGCAGGTGAGCTGACTTCTGTTGACTGTTTACGCCCTACGTGTACAGCGGGTTCTTTGTCTGGATTGCGACCAATAAATTGTAAATTTTCTTGAGATCCTCCAAAATTCTCAAGAGTCAACTGAAAACAGGTAACAGTGTATTAAACCTTCTACAGAACCTTAATACAATATATAGCTATTGAATATACATTCTTAATTGCACTTGACAGAAAAATCACTACTATACAACATATTAAAAAATAATTACATATGTATCACACATATTATAAGAGGAAATTCAATTAATAAAGAGAAATCACTTGTAGTGAACTCATTATAATTAAAATGTATCAATCAATTCACTCAAGTCTTTATGTTACACTGCTAAATAAAAATAGAAGAATAAATGTATTAAATCACCTATTATAAAAGAAAAAAGAATAACTATAATTCAAACTGACATCAGTTGTGTCTTCAAATGACAAATAAATAAAAAATTTAATTTAATATTTTAATCAAACCTGTGAGTCGTCAGACACTGAATTTCTTCTGGAACGTCTGCCTGCATATGAACTCCTCCTAGAATCTTCCCAATTGCTAGGTCTTCCAGCTGCTACTGGTTCCCCTCGCTCCTCTGCTTTTGTATCTTGATTTTGCTTCTCTTTTGCAGGTCTCAGGCGAGCAGGAACAAGGGGTTCTTCAGCCTGAACTACACTGCTAAGAGTAGGGACAGCACGACCTCTGTGGACCACAAACTGCTCCTCACTAGAATGCCTAAAAAATAATAAATTTTATATTTAAAAAAATTCATTCGAATAAATCACGTAGTAGTGGAGACAATAATAAATAAGTAACATGAAGAAATATTTAAAAAATAAAAACCTTGTTTAGTTAGCTTACTAAACAAACTATTGGTCATTTCTTGCATGAATTTTATACAATGTGTTAACACATTACACTACATTAGTCACAAAATTTTGAGAAACAAATCACTTGCCTAAGCAAATGAATGAGACAGGACCTTACAAAACAATTATATATTACCTCTCTTCATGAGTTGACCTATCCACCTGGTCAAAGCTCATAAGCTTGTTTTGAATGTCTGCTTGCTGGAGGGAATGTGATTTCTTAATTGGATAAGATGTCTGAATAGCAGGTGTTGACTTTGACACTACAACAAAAATACATTATTTAATTTTACAGCAGAAGTATTGGGTACCTCTAGGATTTTATTGTAATTTAAATACATATTTATATATATATATATATATATATATATATATATATATATATATATATATATATGTATGTATTGTACTGTTGTATAAATACAGTAAGTACCATGCAAAGCAGTACTACACATAATGCATGCTCAATGGAACATTATTTAAAATTTCAGATACACGAAGAAGAAACATGAAATAAAAAAGAACAAGCCAGTTGGGAATGTAGGTTTTCCCGGTTTAATTGGACAAAGATTTCTTGGGCTTTCAACTGGGTATCGCTGTTAGCCACGACATTTTGATTGGCTGGCACTGCCATTGAAACGTGACGAACTAATGTTGATATCCGGTTGGAAGTTAGAGAACTCTGTCCAACAAGCCAATAATTTGGTGGTGTTTTAAACAAAAACATAACATACCATTAATACCATCCACTATACCAAAGCAAAACACAACAATGATCCTGTGGAGAATCACATGTACTATATCAAATGAAGGTCGTGAAGGTTATTGAAAGTGAGAATGATTGACTGAAACATTACTAAATCATTAAATTCTTCTATGATAACAATCAAACTACTGTAAAAATTGAAACTTGACTAATTAATTTTTTTGTTAGCTTCAATTTCTTCTACCTCAAGACGTAAAATGTTTCATCACGTAGGAAAGAGGGAGACTGTCATACATTCATATGTGTAAATAACATAAAATAATAACTATTCACATTTTAGCACATTTCGATAAAGAATACTGACAAGCTACCTATAAATTATTTATCACTTTTCAGTCATTATATGACATCAATGAACCTTAAATATTATCACATTTATTTTTAAAAAGTGAGTTAAATGTTATTTATAAAGTATGATAGTAGAAAATAAAAGTACATATACTATGTGAGATAATAAATCTAGTACGGGGAGTCAGAAAGTCATAAAAAAGGACTCAAAGAAGAAAGCCTATTAAAATTTATGCTTGCATTGCTTGTATATGAACTTTATATTAAAGGGTCACAGGAGAAACTCATTAAGATGATGAAAAACAGAACTAAGAGGTCCAACATGTAGGCATTACAGGATTTTTTTAAAAATAGAATGCACTCACTAACACTACAACAGTCTTCCCCACATAATAATTTACCGTTATTTACAAAGGAATTGATAGCAAAAACAGAAGAGAAAGTAAATACAGCAATAGCCAGGTAAAACATAAAGAAATAAATTTAATCTCAGGATTTAAAAAAAGAATTTGGAGATTAATTTATAATACCTATAAAGGAGATATGGCAACTTTAAGCCCAAACAGCCTATAGCTACATACTGATATGTCATCAGTCATTTTTCAGCAGCTATTTACAAACACTGGCCAAATCTAGATTTTCATGGATGTGTATTTTAGTGATGTTACAATTTCATAAACCAGACAAAGAAACTTTTATTTCATGTAACAATAGTTGAGAACAAAATTGGTTACCTACTGTAAGTAAAAATAACATAGAAGAAAATAACTGTACTGGCAAAGAATGATACAGAATTATATATTTTGTTCTTGGAGTTCAACTTGGTTTTGCATAATTGTAGAACGCAACATTTCGACGACTAAAAGCTCTGTCGTCATCTTCTAGGCGAACATTGTTAAGACGAGGGGTCCGGAGCTCTATTGTGACTGGGGTTGCTGAGGGTAATGTACCTCGGTGAGTGGCCGGCCTTTTGACTGATGCTGACATGGCGGAGGCGGACTGTTGACTGAGCGCTGATTGGCTCTCACAGCGTGATGATTCAGTGGAGGATATATATAATATGCAATAGAATGGTTCCGACACTTCACCTAGAAGATGACGACAGAGCTTTTAGTCGTCGAAACGTTGCGTTCTACAATTATGCAAAACCCGGTTGAACTCCGAGAACAATATATTGAACAACTGCACCGGGAAAGGCTTCAATCTTTGATAATGATACAGAATGCTTGCTGTTGATAAAGTTAAATGACACCTGCCCTTTACTGTGACATAATTCTCAATAACTTAAAAGAAAGAAAAAAACTACCACAATCAGTGCAAAGATACAACGAAAAAAATTAAATATACATCAGTGAAATTATTTAATTGAAGAAATTTTGTCTAATGCACATTAAGTAATTGACTCACAAGATGCTAAGAACACTGTCACCACCAAATGTAAATGTAGATCTAAGATAAAAATAAGTAAACAGAACATATAAGTGGCAAGAGTGCAAATTACGTCATGCAATGGAAGAGCCCCAGGAGTGGCCCCTAACAAGGATTTTCGGAGGTTCAGGGAAGAGCAATTTTTTAATACAACTGTAGAGTACTCCCAGTAACACAAGTGTCATAAACTTCAACCCCCTTTAAAACTAAAAACTGAAATATGTTAGAGAAGTTCACATGACACAAAAGTGCAAGACCTGGGTATGTTAGTAATGAGGAAGCACATAAATAATGATTCCTAGAATAATTCTTAGCATAAATTTTAGTGAGGTTAGGTCAATAGAAACGGATTTTTAATTCTCCTTAATTTTGTTGTATTTCCTACACTAATCTTACATGATGACACACAAATAACGATCCTTGTATCCTAACAGCAAATTTAGGGTCATAATCCTTTAGACAAGATGCAAATTAATATCAGATATAAAAAAAAATCTGACATCTTCTGTAAATGTAAATACAAAAAAATTCAGAAAGTATACGACACTAATTATTTTATTTTGTCACGATTCCGAATAGGTTAATGTCATAAGTATAATTAGTCTCATTAAAGTAGTTCATTAGTTTCAATTTTTTGTTTAAAATGTATTTAAACATTCCATTTAACATTGTTTGTGGAGTGTTAATACCAGACATGTACATCCGAATTAATGGTTTTAAAAGCTACCAAACTTAATTTTAAATTTCCTGCAAATAAGAAATCTATTTTCTGTCGTTTCTTAGCTTCAAATTCTACAGCAATTCACTAACATGGTCCAAGAAATCTGTTTGGCAAAATTACTAAACTTACGAACATTGAAACAATTTCTATGACTAAAGTATCTATTGGTTTTCCAAATGTAGTGCTTTTAACATTCCAGAAAAGGCACTGTGCATTATTATTATCCGTGCATTACTCATACAAAATTATTGTTATAAACTGAATTTATTAACCTATACAGTTAAAATAACATTGCTGTACTAAATCCTCACCTGTAATTGAAATTGTTAACCATGATGACAGACAAAATAAGTTCCCTGTCAAATAGACATACACATTTTTCACACAACAGTGCCATTGGGAAAACATACAGCCAAGAGAACTTTATCATGTGATTCATGGTAAGTGCATTTCCAATTATTCATAAGCAAGATTAATTTTAGCACATGAACGAGGCAAAATAATTCCCATTTAGAATAAGGAGAAAGAAGTTCACACAAAAACAATGTTATAGAATTCGCAGGCATCCTCAAATATGGGACTAATGCTACGGCAAACCACTCACTACCGCTGTAGGTCATGTCGTACCTGTGAAGCTGCTTGAGTGAGCTCCTAGGTTAAGGTTACTGCGTAGATCTGGGATAGCAGAAATAGACTGCGGGAAGCTACGCTTGTGTGCTACCCCTTGGCTATTCCTTGGGTAGACTGAGGAGTTAAAGAGAATTGTGAACAGTGATTAATATTCAAGAAGCAATACATCTTAGTGATGGCGAACTACTGCAGTGTCCATACAATTATTAAGCAAGTGCTCATTCTTGCACACCATTCTAGCAATACAATTTGAGCAGTTAACAGACTACAATTTTAATAGTTGAATTAATTCATTTTAAATCACCAAACAAGTAATGTGGTTGAAAGTTCACAGCATTTCTGAATTCTGATGTACTTGAACCTTTTAAAATGGAATAGAAGAAATCTGTCACTTTTTGGAAAAGCTACACAGGACATTAAGAAATGCACATGATAGGTAAGACATTATGCTGGCCAATCCATTTTTCGAATTATTTTTAATACAGGGACAAAAATAATAAAACCAAATGTGACTTTAGGGCTTGTTCAATGTTGTTGTATTCTTCAAAACAATACTTTTAAGATTTTCCAACTCATCATAAATACATATATAAAAGCAAATAAGAATGATGTGACATTTTCAAATCAATTTAGTAATTAAAATAGATGAAAATAAGTATGCCCTATCTACTGTCCAATGACCCAAACCCTCCCTTGACCAATATGAAAAATGTAGTCTAGCATTCAGCACAATCTACTTCCCTACACTGGACTGAAAACCTGTTCACAATATACCCCAACTGCCCAAGGGTTACAATCTGACACCCTCCCAACCTCCACAAATCCTTGTCCACCCTTACAGGCCTCTCACACTTACTTTTACCTTCCACCTATATATGCATAATTTTGTGTGTGTTACTGTGCCACTTAAGGTGTTAGCCGCTCTGTGTCTCTCTTTTCTGGCCATATTTATTCATTATTTTGCCAATGTCACTCCATCTTTAGTTGCTTATATATATAAACTGCTGTATTACATGGAGCTAAATCAACGCTAAATTAACTTTATTTAGAACAAATAAATTAGGCAATAAAGTCAGAAATATAGAATATTTAACTTTATTTAGAACAAATAAATAAGGTAATAAAGTCAGAAATATAGAATATTTAATATACTGTTAAATTCGAGAATTACATCTCGAATAAAATTGTGAGTTAAGAAAAAATATAAAAGTTTCATCCCATCTTTGGGACATGATCAGGTAATACATTAAGACCTAAATTAATGTTAATATAATTCTATGGAATATAAAAATTCTTCATGATGTTGAAGTTAAATTTAGATTCAAGGAAGTGTAAAAATTCAACTCACAAATTTCATAACAAACATTGGTAACATAAAGAAATTTTAAAGTGCATGAACAGACTCTCGACGAAGTTAAATCCAAAATGTTACATAATTGGCAGACAAGAGACTTGTGGGCAAAGTATTAGTTCTTTCATAAAACACAATTCATTTATGTAACAAAACAAATACTTGAAATTTGTGGTTGATCGAAACAAAATATATACGTACAGAAATTATCTACAATTTATTACAAACTAAAATTTATCGTTTAATGACGTATCATAAAATTTGAATTATGGAATAAATTTACTAATAATTTTAAATAGATTACAAAATTATATTAGCACTACAAACCTTGTACTATACTCATCAATTGTATAAATTAAAGAGAAATAAAAATATATTCTCTTTAAAGTTGATATTTGAATAAAATGAAACCATTTCCTAATATAAGTTATTAACAAAAGAGTTGGGAAATAAGTTGCTTAATAAAATCAAAGTGAAATTGAAACTTTCCAGTGATTGATATAAAATGCAAACAAGAAATAAATGTTTGTATATTAATAGCACAACTCTACTTTCACTTATAATTAATATATAATAGTCATAAACCCCATTTAACTATACATATAAAGATGCTGATGATCCATTATGTATTCTTCTTCACAATGCAGAATTTATTGGGTAACAGTGTCACAAAAATTATATATAAGTAGTGTCGTGACGTGGTAAGTATATGAATGGAGGCCATATTTCATCTCTATGGTATTATTCAAAGAAAAATTTATCACCAACATAATTATTATTGAAGCAAAGTCTTGTGTCAAAATTACAATCTTCACATTAATTAAGCAAGTTTTGGGTCATAATATCACAAATGATGGAAGAAAAGTCAAATACAATAATGTTCAAATCAAAAATTATGTCAACCACATTATTGAGAGAGAACCGAGAAAAGAGAAAGAGTGTGAAGAAGTATAAACACTGCCAAAGTTAAGCAATAACAAATAGATTTTTATATTGTGCCCTTTTCTCTGAGAAAATGAAGAAATAGACAGATATGAATGAGAATAATGTATGAAATTTTCAGCCTAAAAACAATATAAACAGTACAAATTCTATAATATTGATCATTTAAAATAACTTAAATTTCCATAAGAATTTTTAATATACAAATGTCTACATATACTTCCCTAATTTGTTGCAAATATTTTCATTAAGATTCTTTCAAGAGATCTGTGGACACACTTTTAAATTGTAATGTAAAAATGTTCAGATTCTCCTATTTTATTTCATGCCTAGCAAAGCCTAGCAGAGCATTAAGTTGAAGAATATATAGTAATACAAGTGAGGGACAGTTTAACATGAGACTCATTGACAAACATATATCAAAGAATTGATTCCATGTGTACTTGCAACTTTTATTTCTCAGGTAGACTTACTTCCCATCATTTTAAATGTTTTCTTATATATACATAGATAATGAATATTTGAAAAATTATTTCCTAAATTTCAAATGATAAATCCTAATATGAATTTTAAATTTGCCCTCATTATCTGCATAAGATTATCAGTAATAAAATTGATGCTACACTTTCTAAAATTAAATTGTTGAATAAGAATTTCAAATTATTTAGTAATGATCAGCCTAATCAAAAGTAATGAAGGTTATTTTTGGATTGAAGGTTAAATACAATAATAAAAATAAGGTAGGTTAACTATTCTTACTTAAAAATTCAACAAAAAAATTACTTCTTTTGAAATTTTCAAGATTTGAATATAAAACAGGGAGCAGAAAAAAAACCATTCAAAATAAACTTAGCCCCAATGATACTATATGCATGAATAACCAGCACAGGTTTAAATTGTTTCTATCATAATGCATTTTCTAAAATACTTTACAAGTTATTCAATTAGGCTTCATTTATTTGTTATTTTAATAAATATATTAATTTGCAGTTGCCATCACTAACATGGTATTTTAAAAACTAACAAGAAACCAATATTACACCAATAACCTATATATACATATATATATATATAAACTTTTTATTCTGTAAATTGTTTTAAGACCTACCACCTTGTAAGCAATTGTTATGCTGTTAAAAAGGGCATGTCACATGCATTAAATCATATTTACAATTGTCAATATTGTATAAATTCATATATATATATATATATATATATATATATATATATATATATATATGTATATATAATTTGTATGGAAAGTAAAGAGAGAAAGTGAATGGTTTATCTGAAATTGAGGTTCGACATAGCTATACTCGACAGGAGAAAGTTCTTCAAATTTTCAGAAGCCAATCACTGTGTTCTTTATTTATTTATTCCTGTACAGCATGGTGACACCAGACCTCAATTTTAGTAGGCCAGTAATATATATATATATATATATAACACTAAGGAAAATTTGAATAGGTCAAATTAAATAACACATGTAGATAGGGGAAAGGGGGGGGGGGGGAAGAGAGAAGTCGACTTACCTGAAATCAACTGTTGGCCCTGTCACGTTGGGGAGTGAAAATATTTCAAATTTTGCAGGAAGGAAGGTCTGAACTGCGAGTGGACGAATTGAATTCTCCTCAATAATATTAAATATTTTTACTGCTCAGCCTGACTGGATCAACAGTTGATTTCAGGTAAGTCAACTTCTCTCTCTCTCTCTTTCTTTATTTCCGATCTAAATGTTATCTATTCAGTACTGTAAAGGACTTCTTACAACCTCTCACAGCAAATAACACAGAAAGGGCCAATTCACATAATTACAAGTTTTGTTATCCAAGGTTTTGAAGTTTGTTCAGTAATCAAAATGTATCTTAAATACATAGAAAATGATCAGAGATTAATAATACTTAATTCACTGAACACACAAAATAAGTAATATAATCTTTGCAGAACCTTACATTTTGTACTATACCTATGGCAAACATTGTCAAATATTCAGTGCTATTTACATTATCCCTAACATAAAGCTCGTCTTTCTGAATAAAACACAAAAAGCACATTTGTAACAATAATATTAATAACTTATAAAGTCAACTAAAGACAATTAGTTAAAGAGATTAGAACTCATTATAATAATTGAAATGAAGTTTGGATCAACATTATGTTACATACTTTCACAAATGTTTATTATATTTGACCATGGTGAAAACAAGTTTGAATCTAAAGGGGAAACATAATAAATTAATTCTGCACTTATTAAAAGTAAAACAAGTGTACAAAAATTTTTTAGTATTCTCCCTTATTAAAATATATTTACTGGAAAATCTTTACAAGAATTAACATTTAATGTTGTACAAATATAATCAATCGTAATCATACATAAAGGACTGCCAAGTTTCACTGAACAAAATATATTAATATACATAAAATTGTGTTCAAGAAAATTAATCCTGAATCTGGTTCAATTTGAAACTTATTAGTGGACAAAGAATGATTTATGGAAGCAAGTGTAATAAATCTTCAATAGGAATCGCAACATTAAACACCTCAATTTCCACGAGAGCCAAGTTCATCCAAACTTTCTGTATACACTTAAAAACTTTAACTCATAATTTAGTTAAAATCAGTAAAATAGCAGCACTAACTTGTGAAATTTAATTTCACGACATTACTTAAACAAGTTTTAAGTATAGTAGCAATTTAAACAAAAAGAATCATATTAATAAAGTATGTAATGAATTTATCAAATTAAACTACACATAAATTAAAATGCAAATGTACAGAAAACAAAAAATTACACTAATGCAATACGATGGACCAAGTATACAAAAATTCCTGAGCATTATTGTCGATTGTCTGCTCTTGGTAAACAGAAAGATTGCAGAGTTTAAATGTGACATGGAACAGTGACACACAAAATCTGTACTAAACGTGACTTTTTCAAACAATTGCAAAAAAGAAACTTGGCCAAAACTTCATACTGCAAAAAATTGTAATGATGTGAATCATGAATAAAACACTTACCTTCCTTTAAGTACGATCTATCAGTGCCAGGGAATCTTACACATTTTACAGGATGTATTTCTAGAACGTTAAAAAGATCAGCTAGGAAGACAATTAGGTTGTGTTTCATTGATCTGGAAAACAAAAGTAAAACTTGAAATTTAAGTCTGATGTGGTTAGCCATATTTACCGTTTGTTAGGGTTTCTATTGTTTAGAAGGAAGTTTTTGAACAGTAAAAAACTCTTGTCTTCAGGCAAAAACGATTAGGAATCAGAGCTGGGTGCACAAGTACGTCACTCCTTAAGCCTACTGAACTCATTCTACTCCAGAGAGGTAACTATTGAGGCCTTCACATAAGATCCTCAATCATTTCTCTGATGACACACACATTTCTTAACTGCCCCGCATCTTTCTTCCTTCTAGACAATGGAAAGCCTGACTAACAAAACTGTAAATATTAACACACCATAGTCAAAATTCAAATCTAAGATTAGTTAGCAAAGATACAAACAAAATACTGTGGAATGCAGAAGAGAAATGTGGTTAATGAAAAACAGCTTTTCAAATTATTTTTGCTTTACATTTTTACTGTAAAATTAAAAAATAGATTAAACCTATTAAAGTCATAGTTAACAATAAAAATTGTAATTATAATTTTATAGTACTTTTATCTTCTCTCTATATCTTTGCTTTAATATTTTAGATTGATTATTCTTTATCAACTATGTTATACTAAAATGTAATGACTGCTATACAATTGAAATCATCAGCTTCCACTTAACGATTCAATTAAAAATATACACAAAACTGACAGGTACTTACGCTTGCATATATGTAACATCTTCTGGCATCATATGGAACACAGAACTGGGTAAACATCTGTTGCAGAAAGTGTACACTAAAAGAAGGTTTTGTACAGAGTTTGATATTGTAGGCAAATAGTTCACAACAACTTCTGTCCACGGTACTTCCTCTGGACAGTAAAACGATACCAGAGCCGCCAAACTAACTCCATCACACAAGTCTTTGAAGTCACGTACGAGTGGAAAATCGGGCACATGTTGCTTTTCACTCTGTGCAAAAGAAATTAAATTCATTGTGTTAAGAGAGATTTGTTTAAACCCATAGGCAACCAGTATTGAGAATATAATATTATAAACAAATGGAAAAAAATATTCAAGCCATAGACTTTATTTTGACTGTAGGAAAGGAAATTCAGCCAAGATATATACCATCCAATATAAACTGTGCAGAAAAACAATGTAACATGTTAGTTGTGAAAATTTGCAAAATTCTGAACAAGTATGTACATGCGATAACAATCAATTTTGTTTATAAATTATATGAGAATAATTTCAAGTTTAATTGGTAACCTGAAGCTAAATCCAGTTGCAAAAGGAAATTTACATCTCTTTCCATTTATATTTAACTCTTCAAAACCTTAAACATTAATATGCAAGACATGCATGGAACCAAAATGGACAAGTTACATTCCAAAAAGAAAATCCACATACTTCAATAGAAAATTCTAAATTGAGAGTCATATGGCCTCAAAAGTAAAAATACCTGCATAACCAGTGATAATAACATTAAAACTAAATACCAAATAAGCCAGAAAACCATTACATATAGACAAATCAGCATACAAAGTTAATGGTGAGACTTGAGAATGCAATTTTGAAGATTCATTTCTGAAATAATAGAACACCTCATTAGGAATAAAGCAAAAATACCAAATTTCATGTTGTCATATGATTAATGAGGTAATAAGCTAATCCATGCAATATAAAAAAAAATGTCACTTTGAAAAAAGGGAAAAATAGAAATTTGCTGAAACCTTTTAAATTACCCCATAAAAGTATTAAACATAATACCTATGAAAATATTTTACTAGTCTCACAAGCACTGATAATAAAGTAATTCTATAAAAATGATAGCCAATAAAAACACATCCAACATAAAACGTCACCTTTATTCCTTCACTGTTATATATGCAGATACTAAGGATGATGCAATGTCGCTAAATTAATTATTTAATATGGACAGGAAAGAGTGTGGCTGACTTATGTTGACAATTTGTCGGCTTAGAACTATCCAGCATGGCAACACCAATTCTCAACTTAAGTCATCGGCCACTCTCTCTTTCCTGTCCATATTATTTATATAAAATTGGTATGGAAAGGAAAGAGAGGAAGTGTGTGGCTTACCTTCATCATGTCCTGAATGGTGATGCCAAACTTTAATTTCCCTTCCATACTAATTATTTTAATTGTTTGTCAATGTGACATCCTTACTCACTTTTATATATATCAGGCATATAATATTCTGAACTAAGAGCAAATATATTTTAATTAACTAATTGGTCATTGATATATATTAGTAAAAAAAGTGTTACTCAAATTATGAAATGAAAATAAATCTCAACACAGAATGGATTTGACAACAAATACTGCATGGTGATCAGAGACGTTACATGCTACTGAGCTCAGCTCCATGACTTTTAATTTTCTTTTTCTCAGGATTAAGTTGAAGTGTTAGAAGAGACCTATGATTGTGTAATCAGTCTCTATATTAACCCACAGGTATTTTGATTGCAATTAAATTATCTCAATCTGGATGTACGTTCAAAGTTTTTAGGTGACTATTATACTACAAATATGATACTGGAACAGAATTGTCATTTTTCATATACGCTTCAAATTAAAATGTCAAAGTTGTTGTACATGATTTTTGCTGTGTAATTTATTACAATACATGTTCCCATCAATTCTTAATAGAAGAGATAAAGTGTTAAACCTTAATTTGGGGTTCAAAGTAAAGAAACCAATTATTTCCCTGAAATTTATAATAAAGTAGTTCAATTAGTTGAAGTTATATTGATATCAAATAAAAAACAAATCATTTTACATACTGAAGCAATTTGCCAATTGTGTGATGAAGCATTTGGTGCACAAGCAAAGTTTTTTGTAAGCTTTGGCCATCTACAAAGAATATTACCAGAAACATAAAAAATAAGTACTTATTATTTTAATGACTCCCTGGATTCCAGCTCACTAAGTTCATTGCAATACCACGACGTTTCGATGTCAATCGTCAAATCTTCGTGTGTTTTCCAGGAACTTTCGTGGCTAGAATCCTGAGACAATATCACCTGCCCATTTTTGGTCTACAAACTGAAGAAAACATTCCCCATGTAAATCTGGAATTATTCCAAGAATAGCCACAACAGATTGATTTTCCTTTTTTGTTGTTGCTAGGGTGGAGTTAATCTCGGTCAGAAGTCAATATTAGACCTGTATGTTTGATGCTTTGTTAGTATTGGACAATTACTTGTATCATTAAAACCATTTGTAAGCAAAATTTGTGAATTGAGAAGGATAATTCACTTTTTGTAAACTTTATGTCAACTCTGGATCTAAAATGAAATTTGAAGTCTATCTCAAACGCCTACCATGCATTTTGCATGATGGTTAAGCACACATGCACAAACTACAACATGTAAACAGACCAGGTGTGCCCTTCCCATCTCAAAACTAAAGTAACTCCCAGTAGAATATTGGTATATACAAGCCATTCAAAGAACTGAATGGAAGGTAAAAAACCAGACAACTCCACTTTGAGGGCCATGCAGTCTCCTAAGCAGAAGCAGAATTAGAAGAGATTGGCTACCTCCCCGTGAATTTTGGTAGAGACGCTGACTTCTTTCCTTTGGGAGCCAGTCAAGCATGAGTTGAGGACAGAGCCACAACTTGCACAAGGAACCTGACCTTCTGTGCTGGTATCATCCCAACCGGCCACCTTGACTACCGTATTAGCCACCTGGCGTTTGCATGCCCGCAAAGTTGAACTATCGATGGGGCGCCCTTCTTTCAAAACCTGCAGAGAAACCGTACTTGCCCCAGAAAACATGCACAATCTTTGCCTCTGAGTTGGAGAAGGTTTGAAAATTCGTATACTTCAGCATGGATGTAATGCTATAAAACTATTTAAAAATTATCTTACATGCCTATTGACACAAATTTTCATGCAATACCATTTAAACAAGGGAAAATTTAAAATAAATTTTATATTGCCCTATGCACCTAATATTAGGTAAAAAATTAAAATTTACACAGTTATTTAAATTCTATAACATCTGTGAAGGAATAAAGATGACATTACAAACTAAACTAAAAACTGTAATTACATAATGTGCACCTATAAATTTCAAAAAGAGAAATGAAATCAAGAATAACATTCTTCTTCTTTGTCTAATTCATGCTAAGCACTATAGGCTTATTGAAATTAAACAAAAAAAAATTGGATGCACAGACCCAAGGTATGAATTTTAAAACCAATATAATGTTCAGTTTAAACAATGAGTTCCAAGTTAAAGCATATTGCAGATAAAGACTACACCAGATTTACCAAAGTAATATTTAGCTTTAATTATATTCTCAAGGAATTTAACAAAAATTGAGTACATGAATCACTAATAGATTGGTAGACTTAAATCTACATTAGAAACAATATATCTGGATTATAACACATGAAAATATATCACTGCAATTGCCAGCTTATATGTATCAATACGCAATATTAAAATGCAAATGGATTTGGTCTTGCTCAAAAAACAAATGAGATAAAGCCCAAAATGTCTAATATAAATACAAGTATTCATCATATCATTTTATGTAAGGTGAAGAAGCACAGAAAAAGAAATAGACACAACCAAGTTAAAGCTTCAAAAACCAACCTAAAACTTTAATCAACTAGGAATCCACTACAGCAACAATATTTAGCCAAAGTAAACAGTAATTTTACGTGTGTAGACAGAGGTCAGAATCTTGACAAACTGATATTAGAGTTTTACAAGAAGCTTTTAAAGGAGAAAAATTAGTATATAGTTATTAAATAAATATGTATGTGGATTCTATGAAGAAATTCCCAAAAAATTTTCAAAGGTAACCCATAAGAATGTCCCGAAAAGTTGAAAGAAGAATCAGTACCAAGAATGGTTATCTGAAAGAAGTGGACAAAATGAAGTTTATTCTACAGCAGTTGAATTAAATTCCCAGCACTGATAAAAATCCCTCTATCTGGGTATTTTAATAAAAAAAATGACATAACACAAGGTACTGTAAGAATAGAATAAACACATGAGAAGGGAGAAGAATGGTGATTACAATTTGTTAATGACCACATAACACCTTTCAAAAAAACATAAGATTTTACGGAAACAAGATTTAAGCAGCTACAAACAAAAAAATAAACGACTGAAACTAATCTGAAATCATTTCTCTTACAAGGCGCTGGGATCAATCAGACTAACAAGCAAATTTAAAATAATGCAATTTCACCTTGAATCTATTAAAAATATTTGGACAGAAACTGCTTCAACAAAAGCGATTCTCATTATTGTTAAACTGGCTACAAAATGCAAACATGTTATCACTAAAATCTCAACATGCTCTATTATGTAGTTTTATTTTACCATTATAGTGTAAACATAGTAAATCAAATATGTTTATTCCTTGAACTATTTGCATTCTAGACAATTTTTTTTCCAGAAAAAAAATGAATTTGCGCCAGCTGAGTTACTTTAAACAATGGAGGAAGAGGGAACTATATTCTTGCAGTACATTTTTAAAAATATTATTTTTTAATAATAAAAACCATAACATTACATGTGAATTCAAAAAATAGATCAAGTCACATATGAAAACAATATTTTGTAAAAAAAAATTATTTACAATATATTTTTATCTGAACAACCACTGAGAGAAGAAAATGAGATTCGTATATGAACCTACCTCGCTGTGTTCAATCTCCTGTACTATCCGCTGATGCAAGGCTTGGCTAGCTCTCCGGACCCAGAGTAGCAGACCTTCTTCATGGTCGGAAGGAAGCTCTATGTCTGAGTTGGAATGACTGAATCTCTGGATGGCAGCGACGACTCTGTCAGGAGTCACCACCTCCTTCGCATACAGCACCATCAGTGCTTCGATCACAGCCATGTGAGCGCTCTAAAGCAATTTTTTTTTATATGAATACAATATCTATTCATGAAGGACACAACTTTTATTTTACATTCATCAAATGGATTAAATTACACAATTTACACATTTTTTCTATTCAATTCATTGCATTGGAATGTGAATAGTTTTAGGGATACACTGGAACGATATTGAAAAATTTTTGTTGTTTAAGTAAAAACAGGATAGCTTAGTATAGTCAATTGTTAATAAAACTTGTTAAATGTATTAAAGGACCAAAAATATAGCTGAATATAGTTTTCATGTTACTTGGTAACATAAAAGTTGAAATACAAATAATCGGAGCTTGTTACAAAATCCAAATTCAAATTTGGCAGAAAATTGGAAGCTTTCAATGTTCATATTCTTTGCATCTTTTAAGGTAAATTATTTTTGTGAATACATAAAAGATCATTCAATATTATGACTAATTTATTTAACTCAATTATTGATAATTACTGGTTTACCTCAAACACATTACACACAAAATATAACACACAATTCACAGTCTGATAGATAACGAGGAGACAAACCAGTTTCAGCGGTGTAGTCTGAATGAGCACAGTTTCCGTGAGCTGCGCATCTGGGAAATCGCTTACAAAGACACCCTTCCTCGCCAGGGCTTGAATTATACTAGAATGGTTGAGGTTGTGGTAATTTGGGTCCGAATAAATGTTTGCGAGTCCGAGACAGTAAAGTTCTGCATTGGCTAACGAACCCACTATCAGGGGTTTCAAATGTTCTTGATCCTGAAAACAAGAATCAGGAGCAAATTTAACAAACCAGAATAAATAAATAAGTAATTTTTTATTAATATACAGAAAAATTTTTAATCCGAAGATTTTAAAATTGTAATACCTTGTTGATGTTAACAATAACTTCAAGAAATTTAGTTACTTCTTGACTGAGCAGTAGAAGAGGAAGTTAAGAAATTTTTATTTTACAGTGGTTGCCAGGTCAATTTGCCATTTCCTTTTAACCCTTCCGAGGGGTTTAGGTAGAGGAGGTTGGGATTTGTAATACAGATAATGGGATTAAAGTAGTGGAGATCTCTACTACGTTGGATAAGAGTTATAATGTGGAAGATTTTATTCTGGGAAATTTTTTATTTTATATATGTGGGTGTTAACAACTGAACCCAGATGTAACAGCTGTAAAACCAGAGGGGATATATGATGAATGTGTACAGGAGTTTTTAAAGAAGTATAAAAATAATTTTATTTACAATTACATAAAATTCTATATTGTTAAAAATATCAAAGTCTCGACAGTTGTTAAGAAATATTCTTCGCACGGTTTGTCGAGCTCAGAATTAAAAGGACCTGGAGTAATGAATATTTGCATGCAAATTAAAACTGGTCTTAAGGTAATCGGTCACAATAAAACCAAATTTCTATACTAGTTATTTTCAATTCTTCTATTTGACAGTGGACCTGACTTCAAGAAAAAATTAACTTGATACTATTAAGAGTTCCTGGAAAAATTTTAATGTAATATTTCCTTAGCCAGTTTCATATTTGCCGTGAACTTCAAACAGTTGAGCAGTTACAGTACAAAACAAATGTTAGTAAATCTTGTGAACAGATATGACCTTTACTTAAGTTTAAGTGACAATTGTGTGGGATAAAAATAAATGGAATCAGTCATATGATGGCACACTTAAAGGAAGACAATTATTTTAAAAGTTATTCAATTTTGGGGTGTAGGTTAAAGAGCAAAAGGGGACATGTGACCCGAATCAGCTAATAGTGTTTGCATTTTTTAAGTGACAAAGGAGAAAAATGAGGAGTGAACTGACATTGGTCAAACACACTGTGATCACCTCTCCCTTATTACTGTTTTTTTAACCTTCATTACGCTAATAAGAAAGATAGCGAAATACAGACAAAAGAGGTGATCATGTAAATAACACACGTTTCTGGGATCCTAGTCCTGCCTAGAGCGACACAACTGCACTCGTCAGTTGACTTTTTTTTTGGGGGGGGGGGAGATTTTGAGTTTTGTCAACTGAGTAGTGTCACTCCAGGCTCCACTTAGCACCTGAAGAAAGGAACAAGTATCCCAGAAACGTTGTGTGGTATTTAAATTATCACTTCTTTTGTCTGTATTTGGCTATCTTTTTATTATTAATTTTCAATGATAAAAAAAAAATTCATTTCTTCATAACGTTAGTTTCGAGACACGAACCATTCAGAAACGAAGCCAATAATAATTCGCTGTGAAGAAACAACAGTTACTTAATCCCATTTATTCGCGCTTAACGTGACTAAAATGGTGGTTTTCAGACACCCTGCAGGGGGCACCTGTAACGGACGTTTATGAGGAGTCTCTTACCTCGTGGTCCCGATAAAACGGCTCTCTAAGGTTTTCAGGAACTCTGTTGTTGTACGCTTTGGATAGAAGCCATTTTATCGACGCTCGCTGTTTGGCCTGAAACATAAATTTAAAACGTCTTCGTTACTTTTGGGGAACTCTGCACGCCGATGATAAAAGCTGGACAGAGAAAAATTCTTAGGAAAATAAGAGAAACACCGAGCTGAAGCACCGCGAGTGTCACCGCAAGGGATGCTGCAGACTGAATGAAAACAACGACACGTGCGAACCTCTCAAGACTTTCCAGAAGCTCAACAACTCACTACTGAGATTAATAAACGGGCGGAGATATTCTTTAAGACGATACGAGATGCAAAGCAGAAGCGTTACGTTTGCAATTTAATTGAGCCGTACAACGGACACCCATTTTTTTTAAACGTGTTTCACAGAAAATTTTAATACAGATTGCGACTAACCAGCCCCCCCCCCCCTTTAACCTCCTACCTTACAAACCGCCCTTACCTTGTCAAATATCTCCCCAATGTACCCTCCTGTTCACTCTCACTCCTCCATTCCATCTACACCCACGATATCCCTCAAACACCCGCAAATTAAAACTGCCATATTTGCCGACGATACAGACATACTTGGCCAGTCCCATGACTACGAATCGGCTACAATACAACTGCAAACTGCCATTTGGACTAATAATTGTATCACAAACCCAAACAAATCTATCACAGTTCCCTTTTCCCCTAAAAAAAAAAAGACGATACCATTCACTAACAGTATCCACATTTAAGAACACACCCAATTCCAAACAAACAAAATCATAAATTACCTTGGTTTAATCCTCGATGCAAAGCTGACGTAGTAACCAACACATCGGCCACATTAAAGAAATCATCAATCACCGCTTCAAAATTCCAAAACCCCATTAACAATTCCTAATTCACCTTTATCCCTTTTAATGATACATATATATACATATCCCTTAATTCTTGCTGGAACATCCGCAGCCAAAATACACGTCAACAATTTTACATCAGGATCATCCACAGTGACCTCAATGTTCCATACATCCACCTAACGATTACCAGATACATGTTTCTTCAATATAAAAACACACACACACACACACACACACACACACATAATTCACCTCAACCCGTTAATATCCGCTACAGCTGCCTTTTTCTCCAACATCGTTGATTAAAAATAATGGGACCGAGAGACAAAATTAACAATCAATAAAAAAAAACGTAAGTACGGGAGGTGAAACAAAACGCTGCACAGGATACATATGTATATATATATATATATATATATATATATATATATAGCGTAATATAACGTGTACAAATATCACAACTGTAAAAATCTGTAGACTGTAAAGTTACCTAAATAATAACCAAACAGTCTGCAACAAGATGGCTGCCAAGCCTCGTCGCACGGTTATCGTAAACAATAGTGTATGAGGGGGGGGGGGGTTATGAGTAACGACTCCTGTGATATTAACGCACCTACAACTTCAAACCATGCAGAGAATAAAGTGCTACTACGTATCGCAATTAACAGTCACATACACCAACAATTAAAATGTTCCACTGATAACAAACTACATCCACAGCCTAAGCAGTAACTTTTTTTAAAAATATAGTGAAGTGTAAAAGTGCAAAGGAATTAAACCTAGGACAAAAAAAAACACCCATAAAAGACTCAAACGAAGACTTGCACAAATAATTGTCAACCCTTTAAATACCTGAAGCCAAATGTAATCAGCCAGAGGTGTGAGATATTCACATAAGCCTCTCTCTCTCTCTCCAAATACTCTTATTATATCACTGCAGTGAATTGCATTTTACTTGCAGAACCTGCTAAATAAACTTAAAAAAGTTTTTTCTATCAGAAAACGTTCAGCTAAAGCGGAACACAATAATCACAACAACAATGTACAGTCAAAGACTACGTAAGGAAACTATGACACAGCGCTGCCACAACGACAATTACTATGCAAAGATGTTAATAGTTAATACTCATCAAACGGTGAATAAAGTCTTCTCTGGAGGGCTTGTGAAACAATCGTATTCGCGACGTTTCTTATGACGTTCACGATGATGTCACATAGAGAGAGACTGTATGGGGATAACTGCCACGACATGACGTGACGCTGACCCCCGCCCCCTCCCCTACCCGCGGAGGAGGGCACAGACATCGCTTGACATCCCCGTGGGCCTTCCATTTTGTAACCAAATGACGAAAAGAGTGTGTCTGACGTTTCTTATGACGTTCACGATGACGTCACATAGAGAGAGACAGAGACTGTATGGGGATAACTGCCACGACATGACGTGACGCTGACCCCCCCGTCCCCTCCCCTACCCACGGAGGAGGCCACAGACATCGCTTGACATCCCCGTGGGCCTTCGATTTTGTAACCAAATGACGAAAAGAGTGTGTCTGACGTTTCTTATGACGTTCACGATGACGTCACATAGAGAGAGACAGAGACTGTATGGGGATAACTGCCACGACATGACGTGACGCTGACCCCCGCCCCCTCCCCTACCCGCGGAGGAGGGCACAGACATCGCTTGACATCCCCGTGGGCCTTCGATTTTGTAACCAAATGACGAAAAGAGTGTGTCTGACGTTTCTTATGACGTTCACGATGACGTCACATAGAGAGAGACAGAGACTGTATGGGGATAACTGCCACGACATGACGTGACGCTGACCCCCCCCCCGTCCCCTCCCCTACCCACGGAGGAGGCCACAGACATCGCTTGACATCCCCGTGGGCCTTCGATTTTGTAACCAAATGACGAAAAGAGTGTGTCTGACGTTTCTTATGACGTTCACGATGACGTCACCTAGAGAGAGAGACTGTATGGGGATAACTGCCACGACATGACGTGACGCTGACCCCCCCCCCCCCCGGCCCCTACCCACGGACGAGGGCACAGACATCGCTTGACATCCCCGTGGGCCTTCGATTTTGTAACCAAATGACGAAAAGAGTGTGTCTGACGTTTCTTATGACGTTCACGATGACGTCACATAGAGAGAGACAGAGACTGTATGGGGATAACTGCCACGACATGACGTGACGCTGACCCCCCCCCGTCCCCTCCCCTACCCACGGAGGAGGGCACAGACATCGCTTGACATCCCCGTGGGCCTTCCATTTTGTAACCAAATGACGAAAAGAGTGTGTCTGACGTTTCTTATGACGTTCACGATGACGTCACATAGAGAGAGACAGAGACTGTATGGGGATAACTGCCACGACATGACGTGACGCTGACCCCCGCCCCCTCCCCTACCCGCGGAGGAGGGCACAGACATCGCTTGACATCCCCGTGGGCCTTCGATTTTGTAACCAAATGACGAAAAGAGTGTGTCTGACGTTTCTTATGACGTTCACGATGACGTCACATAGAGAGAGACAGAGACTGTATGGGGATAACTGCCACGACATGACGTGACGCTGACCCCCCCCCCGTCCCCTCCCCTACCCACGGAGGAGGGCACAGACATCGCTTGACATCCCCGTGGGCCTTCCATTTTGTAACCAAATGACGAAAAGAGTGTGTCTGACGTTTCTTATGACGTTCACGATGACGTCACCTAGAGAGAGACAGAGACTGTATGGGGATAACTGCCACGACATGACGTGACGCTGACCCCCGCCCCCTCCCCTACCCGCGGAGGAGGGCACAGACATCGCTTGACATCCCCGTGGGCCTTCGATTTTGTAACCAACTGAGGAGAATGGAAAGGAGGTCGATGGGTAAGGCACATTAGTAACGCGTAAGTAGGTGGCTCATAAAATATAAGCTGTAAGAAAAAACGAGGGGGACAGTGAGAGAAACAGGTGAGAAAGACGTGTGGGTCGATGGTGGGTGTTGGGAAGTTGGACGAACAAAGTCCTTGGAGGGGCCACGATTAAGGGACAAAATATAACAACTAGGTTAAGCAGGCAGGCGGTATGTACACAGCTGCTGTCTGGGGCGAGGGGGAGGGGGGGGGTGAAAAGGGGTTCTGCTAGTAGGACAACATAAAAAAAAATTTCCCCTAAGCTGCGAAAAATCTAAGATGAAGATGTCGGAAGCTGAGTATTGCTACAGCAACCACGACTCGGGGGGGGAAAAATTACGGGACGTCGAACGAGGATCAATAAAAAAAAATAATGAAGCATGGTCTGGTTGTTAAATATAACCTCAGCGAGGAACAGGAATCTACCTAGAATTAGAAGTAGCAAAGCAGACGAGGCATCGGGGGGGAGGGGGGGAGGGGGGGGAGAAGAAATAGTAAATAAGAAAGATAGCCAATGATATAAATACCACACAACGTTTCTGGGATCCTTCTTCAGGTGTAAAGAAGAGCCTAGAGCGACACAACTGCACTAGTCAGTTGACAAAACTACCAAAAAAAAGGTCAATAAGTGATTTCTTAGTTGAAAAACAGACGTAAAATGAAAACTTATGAAGTTCCGTTAAGCAAAAAAAAAAAATGGACGCCAGCGTTGAGGATGTGAGGCCGCAGCAGCAGCTTTACACCTAGTTTTTACGACTGTCACACGGGGAGTGGCCGCACAATAAACGACGTTACTTATGTGCAGTGCAATTGGCAGCAATTCAATGTCGAGAGACACCCAGCAGTTACAATGCTGCTTCCAGAGATGACGATTATTAGTTTCCTAGTCCAGAATAATAGCATTAGGAGTAATTGAAAGAGTGATTAAGATCCAACCAAGGTGGTTATTTGACTCCAGTCAGTGCCGTAGCTTGGGTTTCAGCAAACACCGGTATTTAAATTCCCAAAGTGCTCCAATACTGAAATTTTCGCCCCCCCCCCCCCCCGCAGCCACCGGTTCTACTTGACGAAGATCCGTTTAGTCTGGCCGATATAACAAGACGAGCAACTAATTTTATAAACAACGTTGTGAAATAATAATGCAGTCTTTCTCGCGGTGTAGAGAACGAATAAAGTCTTCTCAGGTCTTCTTGACCGAGTAAACAACTGTATTCGCGACGTTTCCATGGCATCGGTGAGAAAAATGCATTGTTTATCTTTCTTGTTATTAATTATTTTTCGATCAAACGTAAATTTTTCATTATAAACAAAGTCATATTTATGTTTATTCTTGTGTATTTTACGGTGGTTAACTCTGGAATCATTAATTATTTACTGGTACGTACTGAAATAATTTTTTATTAGAACAGTAAATATTATGGTATGGTTAAAGAACTATTTTAGTTTTGTTATTATTACTTATGTTGTTGGCCAGGGAAACTTGTGTTCCCCAGGTTTTTATGTTGGCTCGTAGTTACCTTTACGTATTGACGTATGCAATTCCCTCACATGAGGACTAATGCAATAAATAAATTCCACGCGCGGGGCAAAGTGCACGTGCGATCTTCACGTCACCCTCCAGCGTGTCTTTGGCGAGTTGTTCCCCCAGGAAAATGAGGTTTTATCAAGTAACCTACTTCACGGGTGAAATCAACTGTGTTTGAAACGTCGTCGAGGCGCACCAGCGCACCCTCTGCCGGGGGCTTAATAAGAATGCTCTAAAATAAGAACAGGAAGTCGACAAAAGAAAAAATTTCCCCGTCCGTACACAAACGTCAGGTGACGGATAAGACGAGAGAGAGAGAGAGAGAGAAAGAGAGAGAGACAGAGAGAGAGAGAGAGAGAGAGACAGAGACAGAGAGAGAGTCTTCGTCTTCCAGCGTCGACGGGGCAGCACCGGCACCCAACACTTGCTGGACCACCTCACGTTTATTATAATTTATATATTTATTTTAACTAAACGGACTTGATATCCAATTACAATTTTCAGAAAGAAAGAAAATATTATATACGGAGCGTTTACGGAACAATGACAATAATTATTATATTTATTTATATATTCAAAAAAAAAACAAGACAGGATAAAATTTAGAAATGAGGTCCTTTGGAAAGAAAACGAACGTAACCATCGTTAAAAAGGATTGAAAATCAAACCCCTTTAAAATGGTGTATGGCCACGTACAAAGAATGGAAGATGGCCAAAAGAAATACATATACCAATGGTCACCTCCTGGGGAAAAAATAAAAAAAGTAAACGGGGCAGACCCACAGATTAAAGTGTGGGGGAAAAACCCGTGTGAAAACCATAATGGAAGATAGGAATTTGTGAAGAGATTGGAGATTGGAACAACAGACAAAAATGGAAATTGAAGACGGCGAACCTGTAAAAAGGGGGGAAAGCCGAAGAAGAAGAAGATATATAAATATATTTACAATTATTATATTGTATAATAATAATGTATATTTATATATAATATCCCAAGACGGGTACGAAACGTCGTTGTTGTTGTTGTAATAAACAGTATAACTAGTCTTGTATTTTACCCCCAGGTTTTACACAATGTGTTGGCATAGGTGACAGACAGGTTGGTTACCCGTCAAAAAGTGACCACAGTCCCCGAGCGAGGACTTCGGAGGCCGCGGAGGATTCCAGCCAAACAGTAATGAATGAACGACCTTGGCTCCCGCTCAAATAGACCAAGCCCCCATACACGAGAGAGCGCTGCGGGCTTCACCACTAAAGATAGACGGACCAGTCAGTCAGTCCATCAACGAGCACCTCGACGACTCCCGTATCCTGTGGGCAACGTCTCGCTGGCCCCCAAACCTCCCACGTGCTCCAGGCAGCAGTTCAATCCGCTCAGGGCAATATATATATATATATATATATATATATATATATATATATAAATGAATTTCTGTTCGTTAGTCTCACTAAAACTCGAGAACGGCTGAACGGATTTATCTTATCTTAGTCTTGAAATGTTCGTGGAGGTCTAGGGAAGGTTTAAAAGGCGAGAAAAAATCGAATAATTTCCGGGAAAAACCCTAAAAACAGCCCTTTTCTATTTCCCATACAAACGTTTTCTAAATAAAATACAAATCTACACCAGTCGAGCAATTTTCACCAAATTTCGTACACGTGTGTCTTTGCGACCAGGAAACAAACACTGTAGGGGTGAGACGCGTCTTCCACCCCCAGAAGCGGGGGTGGAAATATTTAAACATACTAAAACAGCCGATATTTGAGTCGGATAAATATTTTTTGGGGGTCAAAGATATTGATAGTGTTTCTACCAATGTTATCTTAATACAATTTTCATCCCCTACGCCCTGTGAAAAGGACACCCTTCGGGTTCGGGGTGGAGATGCTTTACAGTAAAATAACGCGAATACAACCGAGATTGGAGTCAAATCAAAGGTTATGGAAGTCACTGTGTTTAGTTACGACATTCAAATTGGCATTTACCCCCCCTCAGATGCAGGGGTAGCGGGGTGCAAATTTTGGAACATGCAAACACGGCAGATATTTGCGTTGAAGAAATATTTTTCAGAGTTAATTATAATGATTAAGGTTCGAGTAGCGTTACATAAAAATTGCGCAAAAGCAGCCGAAATTGGAGTCATATCGGGGGTTATAGATAAATGACATCTCGGGCAACGCCGGGCACCCAGCTAGTATATATATATATATATATATATATATATATATATATATATATATATATACAATCTGTATTGTAAGCAACCACCATTAATGGTCGCCACCGTGCGGGTGTCTTAGTAACCGACAGGGTTAAGTACTTGGGATTGCAGTGGAGTCACCTGACGTCAGAGAGCGGCGACGGCTTTTCCGCGGTTAAATCACTTGTAGTAAAAACTCTCGGGTCTCAAAACCCGGGCCGATTGTTCGTTGAATAACAACGTTTCGACGGCAAGCTCCGCACACCGTCATCAGGTTAACTGTGCCTATGAGCCGCCGCTAATACGTGGAGACAGTAGGCGGAGCTTGCCGTCGAAACGTTTGTTATTCAACGAACAATCGGCCCGGGTTTGAGACCCCAGAATTTTAAATGACACCGTCAGCGACGCCCGTAATAATTGTACAAGGCTAATAATAATCAGTACATACTCTTTAACTGTTTTCGTGTAACATTATATTACGGCGACCGACGGTCAAACCTAAACCTAGTAATTTACAGACGGAAGCAAGGAATGAAGGAGACGTGGTGACAGGAGCAGTGAGTGCGACGACGACTTACCCCCAAGGCCGGCCACGGAAGAGACTGCGGGGCCGATCGAAGAAGCTCTACTTTCCTTCACAACTTATTCCAAGAACACTCTCTCACACACACACACACACACACACACTGACACACACACACTCGTCTGTCGCCGACGGGGGAAAGGAAACTGCAGACATGCACGCCATCAGCAATTGCAGACGTTTCTCCCAGACGGATTTATCGCCGCTCCCGATACCAACACAACAAAAAGAAGAAATATAGCCCAAGCTGCCTGCGAGAGCTATTCTCTCGCAGGCAGAACCTTGTAGGAGAGACGGAAGGGGGCTACCTTTGGTGGGATGCCTTCTCCTCTCCCAGGTTTATGAACTAAGGTTCCCACAAGCAGAGGCCTGTTTTCAAAGGTGTATGTTCTGGGGTCACAGACCTTGAGGGGCATACTGTAAGAGTTGTTCGCTATTCCCATTGGAACAGTCGGCCAGCTGACTCCTAAACTGGTCGAGGCACGGAGAAGGGAATGCTGCGTCCCCACAGCAAACCCCTCTCCCGCCATCCAGGGAAGGGCGTGGGACAAGTAGCCAATGCCCGACCTACCTGATGCAGGTTTTTCTAGGGTTTTCCCTGCATCACTTTTAGGCGAATTGCCATGGTAGGATCCTTAAACCATAGCCCGGGGAACCCCTAGTTAACCCTTGGCTACCTTCCTCTACCCTTCCGCATCCCCCCTTTCAAATCCCTTCCTATGCTATTAAAGGGGAGTTGCCACCATGTGGATTAGCCTCATGTAGCCTGGTACCCTAAAAAAGATTATATATAGCCAAATACAAACATAACAAGTGATAATATAAATACCACAAAACGGTTCTGGGATCCTCGGGTGCTAAGAAAAGGGCCTAGGGCGACACAACTGCACTCGTCACTTGACAGAACCTGAAGAAAGGGAACAAGGATCCCAGAAGCGTTGCTGTGTGGTGTTACTTCTTGTGGTCTGTATTTGGCTTTCATTATATTAGAATTTGTTTTGAAAGCGCGTACGTGCGACCAAGGACGACCAAAAGCGAGCTGAAACCTCGAAAAGAGCCGAAACGGTCCGCCGGCGTGGTTTCAACCAGATGTTCTTTTACGGAAGCTTGTGTGGCCTCAGGAGACTCCGTTCTAGAGCAAACACACGTCCTCCAGGTCGAGGATATCCAATCCAAGGCTCACGTGCGGAACATAAATCCTGATTTCTCCAGCGTCCATTAGCAAGGAAATGCGTCCTAAAGAGAGTCGGGGGGGAAGCCCTGAATATTTTATACTTTTGCAGGTCAAGGGGGAATCTCTGGCAGCTGCGTGCTGTTATTCCGCATCCCCCCTTTCAAAGCCCTTCCTGTCCTACTAGAGGGCAGCACGTGGATTACCCTCTGGCCCCCCAGACTCTGATGGCGACAGTTGACAAGTAAACTGTGGAAAGTAGCGACTATTATACCCGGATAAAGCAAACTGTCCAACAAATGCATTTTAAAACCTCCAATAAGACATCGAATAATCCTTAATTAATTCGTTAAAACTTTTTAGCTAAAGCCACAGTCACATCAAAGCCATTGCTAAAGAAATTGACGAATTAAAAAAGGGTTAATCGATGACTCGTTGGTTTTTAATTATTTAATAAACTGTCTTTAAAAAGTCTCGGTAAAGTTACAACAGTTTAAATGCAGTCAAAAATACTAAAGACTAAATAATTTACTGAAATTAATTGTCCAGATTGCAATGCCCGTTATGTGGGTCAAACGAAACGGTCTTTAAAAACGCTAAGATAAAAACAATATGAAATTTTTTTTCAGTTTTTTAAAAAAAATTGTGTATTAATCCTGTCAATTTATAAAATTTCATAGATGTAATATTGCTTAAAGTTAATGCATCTGTGGAATGTTACATGTTGTGACAGGATTAATAGAGAATTTATTTTACCTGTTTTGAATTGTATATAAATAAAACTGTCTAAACTGTCTTGTACCAATATAAATATTATTACTGTGTCATGGACAAAAAAAAGAAAAGACAGAATTTATTAAAATTAAAATTAAAAAATACACTACAAATAAAATAACAAAATATATAAACACCATTTAACTGAAAAAAAATGAAAATTAAATGTTGACTTCTTCCAACAACATCCATATTCTGTTAATTATATACAACTGAAGAAGTCCCACACCACAGGGAAGGAAACGTTTTATAGTAAATGGAAATATTAATAAACTCTTGACTTTGGCCATGACACATTGATGATAATTTATAATACAATTATGTAAAAAAAAAATTATAATACATTCCTTAGATGAAACATGAAGGTAGGAGCCTACAAGACTGTTTTATAGGTAGGTAGATATATAGATTTATTCACCTTTTTTTTAAAAAAAAAATACATTTCGATTGAATGTAAAAAAAAATTAGATGAAGAATACAAATATTATTTTAGATTCATGAGAGAAATGTTGGGTATTAGATCCAAATGTAAAAACCAAAAATTATCCCAAGAATCAAAACAGAATTTATGATTCCTTGTTATTGTAATCAATGAATTGTATTAATTAATTTTGTTGTATTAAATTTGGCAACACTGTCCACAGCTGTGTAAATAATTTCCTCATCAGAGGAGGGCTTATGGTGAATAAATCTATATATCTACCTATAAAACAGTCTTTTAGACTATTACCTTCATGTTTCATGCTTTATAATTTTTTTTTACATAATTGTATTATAAATTACCATCAATGTGGCATGGCCAAAGTAAGAGTTTATTAATATTTCCATTTACTATCAAACGTTTCCTTCCCTGTGGTGTGGGACTTCTTCAGTTGTATATAATTAACAGAATATGGATGTTGTTGGAAGAAGTCAACATTTAATTTTCATTTTTTTCAGTTAAATGGTGTTTATATATTTTGTTATTTTATTTGTAGTGTATTTTTTAATTTTAATAAATTCTGTCTTTTCTTTTTTTGGCCATGACACAGTAATAATATTTATATTGGTACAAGACAGTTTAGACAATTTTATTTATATACAATTCAAAACAGGTAAAATAAATTCTCTATTAATCCTGTCACAACATGTAACATTCCACAGATGCATTAACTATAAGCAATATTACATCTATGAAATTTTATAAATTGACAGGATTAATACACAATTTTATTTTCAATTGTCAGGTTTGTAATTTTTTTCTTTTTTAAGGGAATTTTAAGATTACTAATTTATCACTTAATTTAAATGTCCATGTTTTCAATTTTTTTTCCATATAATAAATTTCTGAGTATTTGGCAGAGAAGTGTAATTGTAGTGTGTAAATTGCCTGTAGTTATTTATTCCTCGAGGCCTAAGAACGTTTAGAAGAAGGGCCTGATAAGCTCTCGGCTCCACCAAAGCACTCGAGTATAAACACATAATTATCTCTGGGTGAGAGAAGAGAGAGAAGTATGTAGGTGACTGAACAACAAGATGGACCCCGTGCAAATATTCCAGCAAAGTGTGCGAGGAGGAGGAGGAGGAGGACGATTCATGACTCGTGTGGGCCTTTCAAAGAAGGCAGGCAGCAAGTCGCGTAATTAGCCGCTAACGAGGAATATCTCTACGAGGGGAACGGCAGCGCGTTTATTGCGAATTTCCGCCGCCGCCGCCGCGCGAGGTTCCTCCAGTGGCTGACCTCTTATCTTATTGACACTAGATAAACCACGACTCTCACTTCCATTCATTCATGCATGCATGCAGTGTGACAGGGCGGCCATCACGATACTCCCGCATCTCACTCAAACCAGAAAAGAGTTTTATTATTATTTTTAGGGCAACAGGCTACTTGATGGTAATCCACGTTGGGCAACTACCCTCTAATAGCATAGGAAGGGATTTGAAAGGGGGGATGCGGAAGGGTATAGGAAGGTAGCCAAGGGTTAACTAGGGGCCCCCCGGGCTATAGTTCAAGGATCCTACCCGGCATTCGCCTAAAGAAATGCAGGGAAAACCCTAGAAAAACCTTCATCAGGTAGGTCGGGCATTGGGTACTTGTCCCACGCCCTTCCCTGGATGGCGGAAGAGGAGTTTGCTGTGGGGACGCAGCATTACCTTCTCCGTGCCTCGACCAGTTTTGGAGGCAGCTGGCCGACTATTCCAATTGGAATAGCGGACAACTCTTACCGTATGCCCAAGGTCTGTGACCCTGGAACATGCACCTCTCAAAACAGGCCTCGGCTTGTGGGAACCTTAGTTCAAAAACGGAGTAGAAAAGGCATACCCAAAGGAAGCCTCTTCCTATCTCTCCTACAGGGTTCTGCCTGCGAGAGAATAGCCCTCGCAGACTCCTCCCAACGAGAAGAGAGCAAATCCTCAGAGTGGAGACCGTCCACGAAGCTCACGTGCCTGCTCCTGCCTGGATTTCTATCACTCCACCAGTCCTCTGGATACGTCAGTACATAAAATTACGATGTAATTAATTAATTACAAGTTAACATAAACTCGCCGGTCATGACGTCACGTAAGCGCGTGAGATGGGCAAGTTTCCAGGGCCGGACGCGCGTTGCCAAGAGAGACCGCGGAGGAGTTGACGTCACGGCGTCTCCCGGGATACGAACCACGCACCTTCCTCGCAACGTGACGCAAGAAGTCGGCTTCGTCCACCGTCTATAATTGTCTCATTTCACTCTCCAAAGATATCCGGCTTGAATATTCAGGGTCACGTGGGGGACACGTTCGGAGTTTAGGCACGAAATTAAGACATGACAAGGAAAGCGCATCATTGCCAGCAATGTTTACAACACATGCGACCGCCGACAGACAGTTACAACACCGCTTGGTTAGCGTCGGAGGAGTGATCGGCGAACAGTTCCAAAGATTAACCGACTGACGTTCACCGTCATCTTCTTTGAGACCACCGACAGTAATATAGCTGTGGGTAGAGGACCTATGCACCTGGCAGCTTTGCAACTAATAAAGACTGCAGCTCTACTCGATGTCAAGGATGAATAAAATCGTGTTTTCACTCGGGAGAAGATTTTGTTCACCCTCGACACCTCGACCAAACTGGTACCGCACCGCCCTAGATAAGAACAAAAACAGCCTCCTGCCGTTATCAGACATTTTAATAACGCTACTCGCGGCCAGAGATTCTCCGCGACAAGAGAAACGTAAGTGGAGGGAATCGGGGTCAGCGCTTCCACGCCTTATACGGAAGATCCCAGGGAGTGACTACCAATAACAGAGAACAGGGACATTGCCATGGCAAGGGGGTGGGGGTTATCTCATTTGTTAGCATAGGAAGTGATGGAAAGAGGGGATGCGGAAGGGACAGCCCTGGGGCTGCAGCTTAAGGATCCTACACAGCTCGTTATTCCTAGAAAAAACAGGTCTGGCTCTTGGTACTTGTCCCACGTCCTTCCGGTACCCGTGAGTTGAGTTAAGGAGTTAAGGGGTGGGGGGTTGTGATGAGAGGGACCGCAACTTACACGACTCCGTGGATTTGAGAGGGCAGCTGGCCGACTGGGCTCTTGAGAACACGAGGACAACTCATTACCGCCCCTTCGAAACCAGAACCTTGACTTAACTTCTTTGTTTGCAGAACCACGGACTGTAATAAATCCCCCCTTTCGAAGTTGTTGCTATTGCAAGATGGTGGTGAATCATCGTCACATACAGGCCAATTGCGTAAAGGAAAGTAAAGTAAATTCCGTGCCCGGCTCTTAATAACACAGACGATACAATGCAATGTCGTAGTAAATGAAGGGTCTTTTTTAGTAGAGCAAAGTGACAAGACGACGAGGCCTACTTAGTCAGCTCTTGCGATAACACTTATAGCGGATAACATGTCGCAGCATAGAGCCAAGGAATGAAGGACGCAGCAAATTTGACATTAAACATTTAACAGTTATCAGCCAATAATTTAATTTCAAAGCAAAACAAAAAATCACTTAAACATACTGTAATAAGGATTATCAGTGCCGAAAACGTTATCGCTGGGGGGAAAAATGATTGTTGATGGAGCTTCATCGCTAATTGTTGGCGCGAAGGATCCGTTTTGTTGGATTGTTGTCTGAGTTTTATATCATTCAAAATAACTTAAACTATAAGGCTAAAAGGAAGCCAGCGAGACGATTCTCTCGCAGGTGAACCTTTCCACGGAGCTCTGGAGGAGGCTACCTTTGGGGGATGTCTTCACTAACTAAGGTTCCCACATGCCCAGGCCTGTTTTGAGAGGTGCACGTTCCGGGGTCACAGACCTTGGGCATACGGTAAGAGTTGTCCGCTATTCCTATTGGAAAAGTCGGCCAGCTGCCTCCTAAACCGGCCAAGGCACGGCTAAGGGGAAAGCTGCGACCCCACAGCAAACTCTTCTCCCGTCATCCAGGGAAGGGCGTGGGACAAGTACCCAATGCCCGACCTACCTGATGCAGGTTTTTCTAGGGTTTGTCCTGCATTACTTTTATGCGAATTGCCGGGTAGGATCCTTAAACCATAGCCCTGGGGGCCCCTAGTTAACCCTTGGCTACCTTCCTCTACCCGTCCGCATCCCCCCTTTCACTCCCTTTCCTAAGGGGAGTTGCCATCACGTGGATTAGCCTCATGTAGCCTGTTACCCTAAAAAAAACTATAAGGATAAAGTTCCGTAGTTGTTATTGAACGACGGACGACAGCGTGCGTTGAGTTTTCCTTTTACAAACACCATTAAGTCTGGGAAACCCTAAATCGATTAATTATTTTTATATACAAATGCATTCCCTATTTTAAGCATTTTGATTCCCTATGAAAAAGGATTCGCGTCATTAATAAACAGTATTTTTATTTTATTCTTAAGAGATATTTTCACTATACGGTTTCATTATTTTTTCTCTACGCCTCGGCGGTTCCATTCCTCAGACAAAGACGTGTGGAAATCCACACGTTATCATCCATTTATTTTTATTTTTTTTCAATTGCGTTACTGGGTCGAAGGTGACCTCGATGGTTAATTTGTTTCATGGTAACTCTTGTAATTTTCTCGTAGTCAGACTGTGCGTCCGGTTGGTTTCGCCACAGGCGGCGCCGTCGTACGTTGTTGCCTCACTAACCAACTATGCCTCTAATCCAAACAACTTCTTGCTATACTGTATTCTACTTCGCGGGCCGTCTACTTTTTTTCTGGTACATACCAACATTGTGTTACTGTCCCTCTCTTCTCTTTCCAAACAGTCCAATTCTCGTGCTATCTGCTTTATGATCGCTGCTTCTTATCTTTTTAAAAGTTTCACCGCCTTGATCCTACCTGTTAGGAATCTAATCCGTTTCCTTGCGCTTTCATTTCAACATCCCTTCATAAACCCAATTTCCTGTCAATCCTCTGTTTTTTTTAAAAAAAAAAAAAAAAGATACTTAAAAACTTTTATGTTTGGATTGAACAGTTTTCATCCTACATTTACAACTATTTACAATATCACACTTCCAGTACTTAGGATGCGACGTATCATATGAACAAGATAAAGATCAACATATATGTGGCACAATAAGAGGAACCCTGAAGAGGGGGAAAAACACGGAAAGAAAGGAAAAATATAATTTTATAAAGTTATGGCAGTTCCCACTTTACTATACTGGACGCTTAGAAGTAAAGATCTAAGACAACTAGAAACATCAGTTAAAGGATGCACTAGAGAAATGAAACAATAAGAGATGGAACTAGGCGTACAATCAATAACGGAGAAGGCGAGCCAACTTAAAGAGAAATGGAAAGAACAATGTACAAAGGATTCCCAAGCAAATAATGGAATATAAGGCAACAGGAAGAAGGAATGTGGGAAGACCGTGGAAGGGATGCTCAGATCGGAACAGACCTGGATTGATAGAAGACGAAGAAGAGGATGGTAAATATTTCACATTCTGGCTTGTGTTGGTGGAGAGTCCAGCGACTTTACACCTCTCGAGTTCTTCTGGATTTGAAATTTAGATTATTCCAATGCCTAGGAGTAGGTAAGTGAGCAAGAAAAGAAAAGTAAAAAAAGAAACAATAAAAACAGGAAGAGAGTAACGGAGAGAGGAGGAGGCTTCCCCATAGGTAGCCCTCTCCAGACATGACTCGACTGTTGGAACGAGCTCCATGGAGCGGAGCCACGTGGAGAATGACAGAGCCTCTGTGCCTGGACGGATATCTCGGTCAGAGGACTTCACCTACTCGCTCACTCACTCACTGCACGAGGACGTGCTCTGGGAAGGATTCCTCAATGAATCCCACTTCCCTCGAGGTCACACGCGAATAGAAAAATAATACCCATATTTACTCAAGGCGTCGGCGTTTCTGCACAGAGGAAAGCATTTAAGGGACTTGAATGGCGATGACGGAGCGTCATTCAAAATGGCGGAGCTCTTGACGTAGTCGTAGAAGTTCAGTACGTACAGACAGTTACAGGCGAGGACGCCCGAAAAAAGTAGACTTTGTATTTACATCAGCTAAACAACTTATAAGACCTGTCACGTGGACCTTCAATAATAGTGATAAGCACGTACTCTGAATACTTGAACGCAAGATACTGAGAAGGATATACGGACCTGTGTGAAGGAATGGAGAACTAGAGAAGCTCATAACTAACGAGGTTTATCAGGAGCAGAAGGACTTAGGATGGATGAAAGCAGAACACCTGGAAGCCAGGGGGAGACCCCGGACAAGATGAGTAGACGACATCGAGAAGGATATGCAAACCATGAAAGTTAGAGGATGGCGGAGACTGGCACAGGAGAAATTGTTAATAAGTCCAAAACTCACAATAACAGAAGAAAGATTTACATCAGCTGCGGTACGACACAAAAAAATGGAACAAACACCTGGAAAACATCTCGGCAGCTCCAAGCTGGAAAGGGAAGGAGTCGAGGATCCTACCGGACAGCAAATTGGCTGGTGCTGCTGACCTTATCACGGTTTCCAAACGGGAGCCGTCGTCCTGGACTTGTCAGGGAACCAGCAGCGTGACAACGTCGCACGAGATTGATTCGGCGGCACCAGGAAGAGCGACAAGGCTCTCATTTGAAAATAACTAGACTTGGTCCTGAACGGTTGTAAAACGTCTCAGCAGCGCAACAGAAGCATTGTGGATGACGGTGCTTCACCCTACTTTTTATTTTTTAAAAAAAAAATCATGAACTTTGATGAGCGAAGTCCCAGACTGTCCTCGCGCTTGACTCAGCCAATCTTTTGTGCTCGCTCGCGCACAGAGCCCGAGGATCAATGAAGACTGCGGACGGACCTCGCTACTTATTAGTTGGCGTGCGTCTTGGTGCAGACACCACATGACCGCGACGGCTGCTTAATTAGACATGCTGCTGAGCGCGTCGTAACGCTCAAACAACTTGAAAATAAAAATAACATAAAAACGTCGGCGCAGAAAGAACCTCGGTGTGGGTCGAGAACAACAGTAACCAGCGTCCTCCGTCCCTCGCACTTCCTCTCGTAACACTTCCCACACGCCCTCGTGACAATCGGTGCAAATACTTCAGCCGAGTGGAAACACGTACACACGTCAGAGAGCGGCAGATGGAAATTAAAAACCAACATGGACAACGCGGAGAAAAGAAACTAAATTGAAACCATATCGAGAGAAAACAGTCGAGGAAATTGTAGAAACAAAAACGAAGACAGTGAAGGTATGAATTAAAGGCGTAAAATTGTCCACCTAATTGCTAGGATTAAGAAAAATATATATATAACCGAAAAAACAACAGCGTAAGGAATACTAAGGTAGGAACTAAATAAATTAAGCGTGTAAAATTGTCCAAACTGGTTACTAGGACTAAGAAAAAAATTATATAACCAAAAACCAAGGGCGTAACGAATACGAAAGTATAATTTAAAGGTGTAAAATCGTCCACCTGGTTTCTACGAATGAGAAAAAAATGATATCACAAAAATAAGAGAGAGTTAAGAATACAAAAGAACGAATTAAATAAATTAAACGTGTGAAATTGTCTACCTGGTTTCTAGGAATGAGAAAAAAAATTATATAACCGAAAAAGAAGACCGTAAACAATAAAAAAGGAAGGGATTAAACGTGTAAAATTGTCCACCTGGTCTCTAGGAATGGGAAAAAAAAATTATATAACCGAAAAAGAAGACCGTACAGAATAAAAAGGAAGGAATTGAAGGTGTAAAATTGTCCACCTGGTCACTAGGAATGAGAAAAAAATTATATAACCAAAATACAAGAGATTTAAGAATACAAAGGTAGGAATTAAGTAAATTAAAGGTGAAAAATCGTCCACCTGGTCTCTAGGACATAGAAAAAAAATATATAACAAAAATAAAAGACAGTAAACAATACAAAGATAGGAATTAAATAAATTAAAGGTGCAAAATAATCCAACTGATTACTAGGACTAAGAAACAAATTATATAACCAAAATTAAAGAGAGTAAACAATACAAAGGTACGAATTAATTAAATTAAAGGTGAAAAATCGTCCATCTGGTTTATACGAATGAGAAATATATATATAACCAAAATACAGGAGAGTTAAGAATACTAAGGTACGAATTAAGTAAATTAAAGGTGAAAAATTGTCTACCTGGTTTCTAGGAATGAGAAAAGAAATTATATAACCGAAAAAGAAGAGCGTAAACAATTAAAAGGGAGGAATTAAAGGTGTAAAATTGTCCACGTGATTTCTAGGAATAAGAAAAATATATAACCAAAATACAAGAGTTTTAAGAATACAAAAGTACGAATTAATTAAATTAAAGGTGAAAAATCGTTCACCTGGTTTCTATGAATGAGAAAAAATTATGTAACAAAAATAAGAGAGAGTTAAGAATACAAAGGAAGGAATTAAATAAAATTGTCTACCTGGTTTCTAGGAATGAGAAAAGAAATTATATAACCAAAATACAAGAGCGTAAAGAATACAAAGGAAGGGATTGTCCACCTCGTTTCTAGGACTAAGACAAGTAAAGTGTGTCGTATTGTTGTTTTGCAGCACCCCCAGTCCTCTACAACGGTTCGGGTAGTTTTTTATTGTCTACGTGCGTGTGCGTGCGCGTGCAACCCTGGACGGTATTCAACCTTATACAGGTTTCCCACAGGTTTGTCCCCTCCTCGACGCAGACAGGCTGCTGGAACGTTAACATTTACCACTTCCATCCAAGTAAAATCAAGATATAAGTCTTCTCTTTTCCTTACACAGGAAGTTACCCGACTGTTAATGCATTTTCCAAGAGTTAAAGAAAAAACCCCTGAACAAAACTCAATTTTATTTAAATTCGCCAGTCATTTTTTTCAGAATCTCTCGTCCTGACACCTGGCCACAGTCATCATTATGCTTGTACCCAAGGATTCAATTCTGTTTCTTGAAAAAAATACTCTGAAGTAAATTCAATAAATACACGTATCAAGGAACATGTGTCTACTACCAAAGATATCGTTGGTAGTAGACGTTGACAATTCCAGAGATGCTTCACATTAAATCCAACATCACAGCTATTAGCGTACAAACAGACACTATGAGACTCAACAATTGCTATGATCCCTCATTGTTACGCTGACCCTTGGGCTCTCCCATTGTCGTCACGTTTTCGTCGCTTTCGAGTGTTGTCAACTGACCAGTGCAGTTGTGTCGCTCTAGGCTCATCTTAGCACCTTGGACAATGATCTCAGAAACGTTGTGTGGTACTTATATTACTCTTTTTTTTATCTGTATTTGGCTGTCTATCTTAGTCATTAAACACAATTAGGTCTGATTTATCAATAATTCACGTTAATTGGAGAATTATTATGTTACTGTAATTAGAATAGTGATGGTTGATTCATAGTGAATATTTTTGGCATTAAATGACTGTAATAATAATACGATTTACTTTCACTTTCGTGGAACAAGCACTGACGTGATCTTCCACGAATTTTTGAAATGATAAATAAAATTATCTGAGTTGTATTAACATAAATATAATCAATGTATAGTGGCCAAAAACGTCGGAAAATATAATAATCAAAATTTACATTTATTACAATACTGCAAAACGTTTCGTCCTTGTGTTCAGGGACCTCTTCAGTCACGTATTCTTGAAAAAAAAAATTATACTCAGAAAATAAATATTCCTAAGTTTGCCAGGCGAGCAGAAAAATCTGTCACCTGGGGGTTGACTCACAGAAAGCTCGGACACGCGTGTTGCTTCATATCTGCGTCTCAATCTCTTAGGATGTAACCAACAGTTATGTTGCGTATATACAACAAGAGTTAATTCGCAGAGATCGGTGAATAACATCAAATGACGTCATTGAAGCCGTGTTTTACAACCTGCAAGTGCCACCAGCTTCTAGAAGAATTCTGGAGTATTTTGTTGGAGACAGAAAAAAGGTTGACGACATTTTGGTGTAAACGCGCCTTCAGTCGAGACCAGAGCAGCGATTCTGGACGTCAGGTGTAGGCGGAGGCTGATCTTGGTCAATATTTCAGTGTGAAGAGCAAGGACCACGTGTCGTCGGGCCACCAAGCGCTAATTAAGACGGATGGTCCCTTGCAGCTGCTGCTGGTGGTTTTATTGAGCGCCGTGTGAAGGACTGCAATGCGTCGTGATGGAGGTGGCGACGAATCTCACCTTCCGTGTACCAACGTCGTCTCGGCGCTGTTCTACTTTCCGAAGGCGCATGTCACAATCGATGGAAACGGCTCTCCCCCTACCAGCGTCTGACATCCACACAACAGTCGTCTAGTGAAGCGGCTGATGTCCGTCCACCTGCTGCCGCACCTGACTTTATTGCAGTGGTTCGTGTTTTCACGCTTCGTTACCCTCGAGGCACGCGCGTACGTACCACCTCCACCTCCACTTCACTCGTGCTGCTACGCTGAAATAGAATTTCCACGCAGGCAGGACGGACAAGAAACGCGGTCGTCACACAAATTCCCTCGCCTGCCTCATGGGTACAACAGAGACCATAAAGGTTTAGTCACGCAGTGTACGAGCGCCAATGTTGCGTCACGTCTACGCGAAGCAGAAGTTACAGGAATGAGCTATGACGGCCGACAGGGGGCTAACAACCCTACCTCGTAAAACAATTGCTACGGAAGCTACAGAAGGAATAGCCGGACGGATGCCTCCACGGCGAAATGCTTGGATCAAGAAAAGTGCGACGACCTAAATTAAGGCGGAGTGATCCAGAATATCAAGGGTGTTGAAAGTGAATAATTGGCGCACCATAGTCATGAATAGGAAGGAACTTCTGAAGAACACCGGGCTGTAATGTCAATGATGATGAGGTACAGGGATAGACGTAAACATATGTTATGAACGAGGAGAAAGAATTGATAAAAGCCATGGAAGACATTTTATAGTAGATTGCAATGTGTGATCCATTAGTCCTGGGCCGAGGAATTAGGACAAGTCAAATTAATATTATTTACAAATGTGAATAGAATGTGATACACATGAATACCCTAGGTGTTTAGGACTATACATAAATAGTGATATAAAGAATTTAAAGTGTACGCATTTGAAATAGGATCAGGGAGAATATAACGAATACTACATGGGTAATGAGAGAATAACTTAGGATTACAGAACATTACACAAGTAAGAAATCTTAAATATGAAATAAGGAATAAAAAATATTTCTAATGTAATGTAAAATAATAATAATATGTATGTTTAGTGGTTTTTTAAAGCATATGATTTTGGCAAAGACGCCGAAAGCTCCTGTGGTTTAAATATTAAATAAATCTGTGTGCAGAGCACTTGTATGTGTTTGATACATCACAAATAAGTTCTTGTTACTTACGGTGGGTTTTAAAACTTGCCTTATAATTCACGTGTGTGACTTTACTCACATGACGGACATAAATCCAATGAGATTAACAACTACAAGTAAAGCAGCGTTGGTTGAAACATTCCACAATCTCAGGGAAGAATCCCGATTATACGGATTAATGTAAGTATTTAAGACCCGGAGAATGCCTTCCAAGGAACCCATAGTAAATGGAAACAATGTGATTGAGGAAGAAATCAGAAGCAGGATAACAGCCGGTAACACGAGATAAACCACTGTCAGTGTCTTCAACGTTATCCTACCTTAATACGACCAACTGGAACAAAGACTAATGAATGACCTTTGAAAGGAAAATATTTGGGCCCATCAAACAACATGATGGTACTTGGAGAATACGAGACAATAATAATAATAATAATCTAAAATGAACTTATGAAGTACAACAACATAATCAACCGTATTTAGAGCATCAGGTTTAAACTGGTTAGGACATGTCTGACGAAAGAGTGAAGAAAATATATAGTTGTAGCCCGTTAACTACCAGGACTAAAAGCAGACCGAAGAGAAGACGGAAATATGATGTCCAAAAGAATCTAAGAAACATAAAGATCACGAAGTGGACTGAGAAAGTAAACAGTAGGAATGAATGGAAGGCTGTGGCTGACAAGGCCAAGATGAATAAGAAAGATAGCCAATACAGACGAAAAAGAGATGATAATATAAATACCACACGAAGTTTCTGGGACCCTTGTCCCTTTCATCAGGTGCTAAAAAAAAAGAGCCTAGAGCGACACAACCGCACTGGTCTGTTGACAAAACACAAAAGACTTTTGAAACGTTGTGTGGTATTTATTTATATTACCCCCCCTTTTTTTGTCTGTGTTGCCTTTCTTATTCATTATTTTATATAAGACGTAATTTTTTTTCATTTTAACAATTAAACAGTAATGTCGTGGCGCCTGCAGCAGCTCACTCACACGCATATATTGTATTCATCACTGATACCACGGTAATGCTCAATACAATCACCAAAAGAGGGAAAACCAGCGATCATA